>CM067505.1:1887207-2114707 GCA_034509495.1 Acestrorhynchus altus
ACACACACACACACACACACACACACACACACACACATGGTGCCAATAGTTTCATGTTTATCTGCTATTCTATTGGCAGTACTTCTCTACAGTGTCTAGACACGTTGTGTGTGCATTTGCAAATCTGTGTCAGCAATGGGTGTCACTTAAAGTACCTGAAAGTGGTTGCACACACACACACACACACACACACACCGAGTCATTTCATGAAATCATGAAATCACAGGTATTAATAAAGAGTTTCTACTAGATTTTGGAGCATTGCAGTGTGAGTTTGATTGCATTCAGCAACAAGAGCGTTGGTATGATCAGAGTGTTGGATGATCCCCACCTCATCTCCAACTCTCTTTCTCTTCCCCTAAACACTCCTAAATCTCTAATCACACAGACATCGCTTTAAATGATAGGATCACTGAAGGGCTGGAAGCTTATCTGAGACCAGTCTAACGGCACTGTCATTACAGTTCAGTTGAATCATTACATTTTACTTTTGTTGGTGTACAAACTGAGTAACCCACCCGCTTCCCGGGCGTATGGGGACACATGCTTCCAGACTATGTTTTACTTTAGTTCTGGAGGTCTGGTAGAAGAGGAGGCTGGAGGTCCATGGAAAAGCTGTTTATTACGTCATAACCGCAAAAAAAAGATTCATTTCATTGCCAGAAATTACTGAGGGAATCCACGGCCTCATGGGAATGTGTGTGTGTGTGTGTGTGTGTGTGTGTGTGTGTGTGTGTGTGTGTGTGTGAGTGTGTGTGTGTGTGTGTGTGTGTGTGTGTGTGTGTGTGTGTGTGTGTGTGTGTGTGTGTTTGCTCTCACAGACTGATTTATTTGAATCTCACCACCATCATCAGTGTATCAAAGCAAACATAATTTATCCTGGTTTGTTAAAGGCTTTGATTGAATCCAGTAAGTTTACTTTCATCTAGTCAGGAGTGACTTTGCGGTTGTGGCTGTACGTTAGGAGTGCTGAGTCACTTCGCTCTGTAGACCCCTGCCTTCTGTGACATAACAGTACCCAGTCTCAACATGCCAGTGATGGGGGTTAATATCAGCAAACCATGGTTTGATCAGATATCAGAAGATAGCAGTAATGCAACCCATTCGTCGTAAACTGTGTTATAAACTGTGTGTTTGAGTAGTT
This sequence comes from Acestrorhynchus altus, assembly GCA_034509495.1. Lineage (NCBI taxonomy): Eukaryota > Metazoa > Chordata > Actinopteri > Characiformes > Acestrorhynchidae > Acestrorhynchus > Acestrorhynchus altus. The sequence continues at coordinate 1,888,352 of CM067505.1, forward strand.
TGGCACCTCTAGGACCAGGACTATTTATCGTGGCAGCGCTTCTAGTTGGGATCTTTCAGCAGGATAATGAATAATTGAGACATTCCTGGGAAACTCATGCTGTTTGTGGGACACCACACACATCAAGGATTTCCCAGGAACATCTCTGTCAGATTGCAACCATTCCTTGGCCTGCTGGACTGACAGACTGATCACCAATTGCACATTTATGAGAGCATCTGGATGCCAGATTCAGCAACCTACGAGAGTGCAGGATCTGCAGGCCCAGGTGCAACATCTGTGCTGCAGGATGCCGTACAGAACCAGTGCCTTCATGCCCACCCGCATCTCATCTCATATCCAGACTAGAGGCCCAACAGGGCAGTAGATCCTCCATTCAACTGTACAGTTTTCCCGAATAAACGTATCCATTCACCCCTTCTAATGAATGCATTCAGCTACTTTAAGTTGCAACCATTGCTGACACAGATGTGCAAATGCACACACACACACACACACACACACACACACACACACACACACACACACACACACACACAGCTTGTCTAGTCCCTGATGCCAAGAGTGGGCTAGAGGGGATGAGTTTGGGAGTTGGGGATGAGGTAGGGTGGTGATTATTCAGTATCCTGACCTTACTAAGGGTCTTGGAATGCAACCAAATCCTCACAGCAATGCTTCAAACTCCAACAAAAGCTCTCTTTTTAACAGCCTTAAGTTCAGAAGAAATATGTTCAAATACTTTTGTCCAATAGTGTATTACTCTGTCACTACTCTGTGTGTGTGTGTGTGTGTGTGTGTGTGTGTGTGTGTGTGTGTGTGTATGTGTGTGAGCTGTTTTGCATTGTGGCGTTGACAAAAACAGCGTATCACATTGCCTGGGCCGTTATGCCCACCTGGTGCCTTGAAGGGTGGGCAAGGCCATAATGATAGGGACACATGGTGAGACGGTCCTAAAAGAGAGAAGCTCTCTCTCTCTCTCTCTCTCTCTCTCTCTCTCTCTCTCTCTCTCTCAAGTGGGCCACAGTGAGTCACCTCTCACTGGCCATGTGCTGCCACTGTGTGGGTGGATTTGTGTGTGTGTGTGTGTGTGTGTGTGTGTGTGTGTGTGTGTGTGTGTGTGTGTGTGTGAATGAGGGGGGATTGTGCAGTTGACTCATTGCTGGCACTGCACTCTCACAAAGCCAAAGATAATAAAAGTTAAGGGCTCACCTGGTTTCTCTCGCACACCTGCTGAAGTGCGCAACAGCGTGGCCATTTCTAGACACAGAAGAGCTTGTTATGGTAAACAGTCCACCTATATAATGACTCGTCTGGGTCATCATTACCTGTGAGTCATATTTGGCTCTTTATAATTTATTGCCTTGTAACACAGAACCTCAGAAGCACAACAGTAGTACAATAATATTCTGTACAGGTGCTGATTATCATCTATATATATATATATATATATATATATATAGAGAGAGAGAGAGAGAGAGAGTGTCCAATAGCATCCCACACATTTTCAATCAGGGATAGGTCTGGAGATGAGACTGACCACATCATAATATCTGTGTATTAAAGGTGAGTAGTATGTGGACGAGCACCGTCCTGTTGGAATAGAGCACCGGAGTGTGTGTTCAGAAAAGGTAGAACCACTGGTTGCAGAACCTCATTAATGTAAGGTTGGACTCATAAAGTGAATGCAATAAAGGCCAAAGGTGATCTGGCATTGAACAAAACTGCACCCACACCATGACAGCAGGCCTTCTGGACATGTGGTAAAAAACGATGACTTGACATTGAAGATGACCTGCTGCCATTCTGATGTGCGTGCGTGTGTGTGTGTGTGTGTGTGTGTGTGTGTGTGTGTGTGTGTGTGCGCTCTCACCACCACCATCAGTGTATCAAAGCAAACATAATTTCCCGTGGCTTGAAAAAAGGCTTTGCTTAAACACAGCAAGTTTACTTTCATCTCTCCAGGAATGTCTTTGTGGTTGCGGCCATACGTTAACGATCCTGAGTCACTCCGTGCTCTGCGCCACTGCGTCCTCCCATCGCACCTCGTCTTACATAAGTCAAACTCAAAGGCGTCCTTCTTGTGTACGAGCCGACTGAGGGCCATGTTTATTTGACTTTTAAATGTCCACTTCCTCGGACGGCACCTGCACCGGCTGAGGCCTTCAGTGAGTCACCAGGCACTGTTTAGCTGCTGTCATGCCCTCTGCCCGGCCTGGGGCAGGAAACGGTGTCTGGGGAGTGAGAAGTGGTCAGTGTTTGCGTGCAGCTGTAGTAGCTGGATGCCACAGTTGGCTTCTCGTGCCAGGTTTAGAGGTTATCACACAATCGGCACTGGCAAGGCAGTAAATTCCACTAGAATGCATGAACGCCTGGGTTCGCATGTTGGTGTAGCGTTTGATTGCACACCTGTAGCCTGGACCACATGAGCTCATGTCTGGAGCTGAGGTGTTTAGAACCCTGGCTTTAGCACTACCCGTTATTCCTTTATCCTTTGGGTTTTTTCCTCCACATTTTTCCTCAGACTGGTTTATTTTCCAAATGTTTGGCCTGATGCTTTTGGAACCACACACACTTTGCTGCCAACATTCCAGAGGCTTTGGGGCACTAAGCAGAGCTGGGTGTGGCACACAGGGCATAAAGCTCTGGAGTGAGTGGAATCTTCCTTCCTACAATTCACACCTACTACAGCACTCGAGGAACATCTCTAAAAGTGCACACTGTGTACACTGGACAAACAGTCTAAACCAAAGCTTACTAATTCTACAGTCACTGGTTACCAATTAAAAACGAGTGGCAGACGATTGATGATATGATGGTGTTAGTGGTGAAATCTGCCCTCAATGATCTTAAATATTAAGACTAAGACTATACTATTAAGACTAAGACTATAGTATTAAGCCTAAGACTATACTATTAAGACTAAGACTATGCTATTAAGACTAAGACTATAGTATTAAGACTAAGACTATCCTATTAAGACTAAGACTATAGTATTAAGACTAAGACTATACTATTAAGACTAAGACTATGCTATTAAGACTTAGACTATACTATTAAGACTAAGACTATAGTATTAAGACTAAGACTATAGTATTAAGACTAAGACTATACTATTAAGACTAAAACTAAGACTATACTATTAAGACTAAGACTATGCTATTAAGACTAAGACTATAGTATTAAGACTAAGACTATGCTATTAAGACTAAGACTATACTATTAAGACTAAGACTATACTATTAAGACTAAAACTAAGACTATACTATTAAGACTAAGACTCTGCTAAAGATGCTAGTTCCATGACCAGGCCTAATGTTAAGGATTCTTGTCCAGTAGCTTTGTCTCAAGTGCTCTGGACTTGGATTTGGTGGAACAGACCAGAACTAAAGAACATCCTTGGTCATGCTCTGAGATGCTCTGGTCAGTCTGGAGGAGCAAAAGCAAAACTAACAAACTGCAAAAAATATACTACGAAAATGCTAAACAGCACTTGTGGTCATCTCTAGTGGGTGTGGCTTTTGGCCTTGTGGCCCAAGTCCTCATGAACAGTGTTTGTGCAGAAACATCTGCAAGGCTGTGACAGAAGGGCTGGTTAAGTTTTTCCATGTTCATGTGAGAGCAGTTTCTCAGTAGGATGGAAAAATTAGATAAAAATCCTGCAGACAATTTAGGTGTGGGGAATTTACCTTAGATAAGAGTCACCTTTGGGTAATACCCAGTCATTCAGAGGATGTCTCGTCTCCCGAGCAGCTCCAGTGCCTCACCAGTGAACTAGGCATCACAACTGGTAAAAGGAAAAGAATAGGACACATGAGGAGGGCATGGAAAGAAAAGAGAAGAAGTAAAAGGGGAACTGGCAAAGAGCAAAAATAAATGAGCCTTGCTCTCTATTCTTGCTCGCTCGGCCAAAATCCCCATTCCCTTCTTCCTCCAAATGCATTAGTCACAGATCCTCAGTGGGTGAGTAAGTGTTCCACCTACAGCCACCCAAGCAAAGAACCTCACATCTGCCCAGCTCTGTCTGATGTAAAAGAAGGATTGGGGGGGTGGTTGGGGTATTATATCCCCCCGCTGACAGTGAAAGTGATTATCCTGGAGACTGGAGGTCCAAGGCCCCAAGCATTCATCTACTAAAGGGCGGACGTGTCCTGCTGTATTTAAAGAACAGGGATTTGAAGAATGTGATCTTCACAACAAATGGTTGTGGAAGTTCTATCAAGACACGAAGAAAGGAGATTTCTGAGATGCTCTGAAGAAGAGCTGTTAATGCTCAATACACAGTCAGGCAGATTGTGTACAAATAGAAGAGATTCAAGACCACCAGCAAAGATCACGCTAAAAGCAAGACGTGTAATAGTCTGCTAGCTTGCAAAGGTTGAGTGGTTTTAATGTTATGGCAGGTGTCGGCCCAATAACTGTAATACCGTGAAACTGCTTGAGCAGACATGTTGAGCTGGGCACTGCCCACCATCCGCCAACCTATATATACACCCACCCCTAAGGATGACAGCAAAGGCCTTTGGTGCTGCTGACCAGTAGAGATGATCGTCCACAGCTATAAAAACAAAGACATGTCAGAAGAGAAACACAGACATGGAACACAGATCCCTGGACTAATATGGTAATGAGTACATGTCATGTCCCGGATGGGAGGGACAGGAAGTCAGCCGATGTTAAGGTGTGTGCAGGTTGGAGGTGAATGAAAAGGGGAAGGGCAGGTAGAACACACACTGGAAGCTGCACATCTATCTGGGTCAAATACGAGGAAGAAGGAAGGCGAGAGAGAAAGCAAAGCAGACCAAGGCCTACGTGTGCAACTGCATGCTGGTCTCAGGAAGTCATTCACACAAAAGTCCAGCACTGGCCTTCCTTACCTCTCTCTGGGAAATGCTGACAGCTGGGTGTCAAATGCTGCTTATGGGAATCTGGGTGGGATGGACAGGAGTGGGCAGAAACCTCTAAAAATAGCCAAGCTACATAATCTGTGCTGAAAAGAGTAAATCTGAAAGTGAATGTTAAACATGGGCTGTGATTACTTCTCCAGCGTTCCTCTCATGCCTTCATTTTCGTTTTGTATCATTGCAGACCTTCAACTGTCTCTTAACCAACAGCTTTAAAGCATTTTCATTGAAATCTTATAAATGTATCATCTACACTCTGTTTACCTTTGCTATTTCTGTTCTCATCTTAACATATATCTAATACATCATGGGCTTCTGACGATGACATTTCATCCGCTTGGCTCTAAAAGGTTTTCTCTGACATTTTCATTAAAACTGACTTATTTCTATTTTCTTACCCAACAAAACAGCCTGGCCAGTTCAAGCTGATCGACCAATAAAAGGCATGGTATCATTTGATGGTCAACCTGACCAAACCAGCTGTAGAGTCTGTCTATTAGTAGTAGAATTTTCATGATAACTTTATAGTATTTATATTGCTTTCATATCTTCATTTTCATGATAAAGTGCTTTTTAGACATTTTACACGCTGTGGTTGATTAAAGGGGATGTTTTGTGAAATAGGTCCATCTAGTGGTCAAATGTAACTTTGTTTACGTACAGAGAGAGAGTTTTCCTAAATTGGGCCAGTTTTCCTAAATTGGGCCAGTTTTCCTGAATCGGGCCAGTTTTCTTAAATTGGAACAGTTTTCCTAAATTGGGCCAGTTTTCCTATATTCCAACAGTTTTCCTATATTAGAACAGTTTTCCTGAAATGAAAAGAAATAAACAGATTACAATAATCTTATTATTTGTATTAAAACACTGATCCCACAGTAGCTTATTATTGTGTTTTGAACATTAGTGTACATTTATTTGTTTATTTATATTTTTATTCATATTTATTCATTTATATTTCATTTATGTATTTATATTTATTTATTTTTATATGTATTTATTTATTTATCTTGTTGTTGTTTATCTGTTTTTATTTATTAATTTATTTATACATTTGTAATTAATATTTATTAATTAATATTTTATTTATGTATTTATATTTATACTTATTTATTTGTTTTTATTTGTATGCATTTATTTATATTCATTTGTTTATTTGTTGTTGTTGTTTATTTGTTTTTAGTTTTTATTTATGCTGCGTAAATAAAGAAACGCAATAACGACGTTAATTCGTTGCTATGACAACGTGGCTCCGCGAAACACCGCGAGATGTTATTAGGCCGTGGCGATGACGCGGCACGTCGACGTGAGAGCGGAGCTCCGAGCAACAAACAACAATAACAATCGACTAACAGCGAAAAGAGCGGAGACAGACTGCTTCAGCCGGACTTACACACTGTCCACCATGAGCGTGGACAAGGCCGAGCTGTGTGACTCCCTGCTCAGCTGGGTAAGACCGGTTTACACCGGGTTTACACCGAGTTTACACCTGCTTTACACTCGGTTTAGACCAGGTTTACACCTGCTTTAGATCCGGTTTAGACTGAGTTTAGACCTGCTTTAGACTGGATTTACACCTGCTTTAGACCGGGTTTAGATGCGATTTAGACCGGGGTTAGACCTGCTTTATACTAGGTTTATCTTGGCTACAGGTGGAATCAGTTCCTCCCTGAAAGGCAAACAAACCCATTAACTGACTGACTGTCTGATTAACTGACTGACTGACTGTCTGATTAACTGACTGACTGACTGTCTGATTAACTGACTGACTGTCTGAATGATTAACTGTCTGATTAACTGACTGATTAACTGTCAGATCTTTAGGCCTCGTGTCTCTTATATTTGGGTTGAGTTTAGACAGTACAGATAATGTGCTGGACTGACTGACCCATGACTCCAGCATGTCCACGTGGACACGTGCCGAAGTCACCTGTTGGGTGGGTTTAAGGCATTATGCAATCGAGCAAAGGTCTTAAAACCAGTGGGCAGGGCTGACCCTTGAATGCAGTCTACTGGACTGGAAGGCAAACACAACCAGTGACATATGGGGGAATGTTGGACCTCCGTTGGACATGTGGCTTCAATATGAGATGCAATGATCACAGTTTCCCTGCTCCACAGCTCAGTGCTGGCGTTAGGCATGGTGGTACAGATCAGCTCATGTTTATCCTAGTCTATTTGCAGTACAGTTCTCTACAGGGTCTAGACAAGGTGTGTGTGTGTGCACAGACAATTCATTTTATATATACTTTGATCAATAGAGATTTTATGACTGATTGTGGACATTCAGAAAACAGTGATGCCCTCAATCAGTGCTCTTGGGTCACTGGACAGGGACAATACGTTCTCCCTTTTGATTTGCGTTGGTCTGATAGACCCTTTGTGTACCATGCTTTGGTATGGTGCAGTACATTAAGACCATCCCCCTTTCAAACTCTGATCTCTCCGATAAATACTTCGCTTGCAAAGGATGCTACCAACACAACGGCATGAGTAAGAGGACACACTTGCTTATATGACGTGCATGGCCGAGCTCACCAACTTTGATTCCTGGCAGTTTATTCCTTCTGGGTGCAACTATTTTTTGACCATTGTATATCCTTGGTCTATAACGGATCTCCTAATTGCTTCTTTCTTCTCTTTGGCAGTTGCAGACCTTTCAGGTACCATCATGTACGAGCAAGCGTGACCTCACCAGTGGACTGGCCATTGCTCACGTACTGCATAAAATGTAAGACTTGCGTACAGTAACTCATATTGTACGTGATCCGAAGGGCAAACACACAGTTGTTTTTAGTGACTATCTCTGTCCATGTGGGTGGTGCAGTCTGTCCTCATTATCAGCCCTGATAACCAGTAAGATGCATTTAGCCACAAACACAAGCTGGATTGTCCTGTCATTGAATTCCCTGCTGTTCCTTGATTAGTTCATTCAGTGAGTGCTCTGATAGTTCTCCCGTTCCACAGTGTCGTGTTCTTATATTGACCGGGTTGTGTACAGAATGAGATGCTGTTCTCTCCGCTCTCTGGTCAGCCACAGGGCTACTCGGCTACTCGTGGGTATGCGTATAACATCCTCTCCTATCCTTTCAGAGATCCGTCCTGGTTTAACGAGACATGGCTGGGGAGGATAAAGGAGGACAGTGGAGACAACTGGAGGCTCAAGGTACCAGAGAAATTGGCTTCTTCATTCGCTGCTGCCATTTATGGAATTGTGGAATAATTTGGGGTCGAGGTCACTAACATGCAGACCACGGACCCAGTTCTGGATATAACCGATGAACTTTTGAGAACCATTTAACCGATGTGAACTTGTTCTCAGGTCAGCAACCTGAAGAAGATCCTGCAGAGTATGATGGAGTATTACCATGATGTGAGTGGGGTGATCCCAGACCGACTGATTAATCACGAGGGCTGGAATTCTCCTGTGATTGACTCTTTTTGCCTCTCGTCCTCAGGTGTTGGGGCAGCAGGTAGCAGATGAGCATGTGCCGGACATTTCTCTGATCGGAGAGCTGGGGGATGTGGTGGAGTTGGGTCGACTGGTGCAGTTGGTTCTGGGCTGCGCAGTGAGCTGTGAGAAGAAGCAAGGTAAGCTGAGATACTACAGAGCTCTATGCTGATGGTTTTCAGCTTCAGTGGCCATTACCTTTGGTCAGCCAACGGGTCTCAGATATCCAATTCCGAGCTGATTAGATTTACACTCAAGCGCTGCACAATGAGAACCATTCATTAAACGTCAAATCTGTGATTGTGAGAATCGATGCAGCATTGCAGAACATGATATTTCTCACTCCCTTATTCTTATTCTGGAGCTCCATTTGAGTAGACTCCTCCTCTCCCTGTGTAGCTGTGTACTGACCGCACTCTTCCTCCCCCCTGCAGAGCACATTCAGCAGATTATGACCTTGGAGGAGTCTGTCCAACACGTTGTCATGACAGCAATCCAGGAGGTATGCTTCGTCCTTCGGTCGTTTTCACTCTTTCGTTCTCGGTCTGCTGCAAGAACAGCCTCGTCTCTGGAATGGTTTACATTATATTTTGTAGATTTACAAATCTTAGAACACTGCTGTGAGAAGGATTTGATTGCACCCAGTCAGGAGAGCAGTAGTCCTCCACAAGCTTGGTTACACCACAGAACAGAGCTCCATTGCTCCACAGTCCAACCCTATGCAGTTTAAATCCTCTCTAAACTACACTTAAGGTGCTTTCACTCATTAAAGGATGGACCTTAAAAAAGGTGTCTGTACGGTTCTCATCATCTCTGCCAGTCAGTGTGTTGACACTGTCTTGATTCCCATTTGCTTGGTCTGTAGCCGTGAGCTCAGATTGGTCAACCTGATTTCAGGATAAATATACTGTTCCATTGGAGCAAAAAGGTTCTAGATCACGCTTTATTCTGTGACTTAAGTCGCATACACTTTAGACTCAGAACGTTCCTAGCTCGATATGTGAAAGAGCCATTTTACTCATGTGGATGCTCCACAGTGTCCACACCTGTTGAGAAGATTACACCTTAAAGATCATGAATATGATCAGGAACATCTAGGTGGCAAAATTACATTTAATTATTAGTGCTTCAAGCAGGTTATTGTTCTGCGTGACGTTAAGAAAAGTTCTTTCATTTTGTGCATCTGTGTCTGTGCTGGAGAGCCACACACCCTGCAGGCCAACTATCTAATGACTGGAACTAAGACAGCGCTCAGCCCTGTGATCATATGATGTGGTGATAGAGGTGCCTTGAGTAACGTGGTGGGTGTGTTTGTTGGTTGTTCACTTCTCAGCTGCTGACCAAAGAGCCTGTGGAATCTGGAAGCCCTGACACATACGGAGATTTTGACTACCAGGTATGGGCTCAAAAGGTTTTGCTGTCTCACCTGCTGATGATTTCGTTTAAGCCATAAGTTTAAACTGTCGAGTTGTTTGAAAACAACCCACTTGTTCAGTTTAGCATTTGCCAACTGGGTCTCCTTACAGTGATTACACCGTTACTGTCAAAGTAGGTTTTGTAACACATTTAATTACATAAATATAGTCTCACGTCTCATTTCATGACAGTGACGGTACATCGTCCAAACAGAAGGCCCAATAATTCTTACCAGCTTACAGCCGATTCCTCTTCCTCACGTTCTCGCTTGCTCTTCCTGTCTTTCAGTCCAGGAAGTATTACTTCTTGAGCGAGGAGCTGGATGAGAAGGACGATGTGTCGCAGCGCTGTCGGGAGCTGGAGCAGCAGGTGGGTGCAGGTTCACTCCGTCAGAGTCAGATCGTTTCATTATGAGGGTAATAAACAACCTCTGAAACAGTGACACTTGATAGGCGAACGGGAAACATCTGTAGATCTGTTCATGAAATGTGGTTCAGTTTTCAGTTGTTATTGATTGGTGGCTGCGGTGGTATTTCACAGGGTTGCCAGGTGGTTTCCAGGAAGTTGGTTGCTAATTGATTGCTGTGTGTTGCATTGTAGATGGTTGCAAGGTAATTGCCAAAACATCCAAATTGGTTGCTAAGTTGTTACTAAAGAGTTGATTAGTGTTTGCTAGGCAGTTGCTATGGTGATTCTGGTGGTTCCTATGGTGTTAGCAAGTGATTGCCCATATTGAGTGTAATTATCCTTGTTTCTAAGGAAACCTGCAGTTGGTCAGTGTTTGTTTCGGTTGCTTTGATACATAATTGTGTTGAATAATAATCGTGATCATGGTAAATATGCCTGGTGGTCTCATCGCCCCGTTCCTCTGTTTGCTCATAAAGGGGCTTAAACGTAAGAGCTTACACTCCAGCATGACTGCAAAGCAAAAGTGTCTCCTTTCAGGTACAGAATAATAAAGAAAGATCAGACTTCTCCATTTCAAGAGATTACTGTCAGAGCATGATGGATTGGGTTTCCATGGTGATGAATCCTTGGAGTCTGGCTGAGAGCGGGAACGCTGGCGCTGACCCCAAACCCCCACTGCTCTGTCGCCGAGGAGTCTGGGACACAGAAGCACATTTATTCACTTTTCCATCAGAAACGTCTCGGAAGGCCGTGACTCCTGTTTCGTGGCTGGTGCAGAGCGGGATTAGTTTAATTGGACTTTTTCACTGGATTAAGCCTGATCTCGGATTGAGTTTCAGTACTTTTCTCTGGAAATCCACTAAAATCTTGTGTGTCTGGAAAAAACAGCTCCATCTAAATGTTACACCTACACACAGGTCTGAGTGACGAGGCTTAGATCAGTGGTTCTAAAACCTTTTAGACCATGTTCCACCAATAATCAAGCTAAATCCTCCCACATACCACCTACAGTTGCAGATATTTCTACATCTACCTTTCAGAGGAACACGTTCCACATACACTTTCACACAGTAGGAACGACGTGTCCACCACACACGTCATTTCTTTTGCCAGTGTTTTTTCACCAGTTGTGCAATTTCATCCATTTTGCAATCTGCGATCTAGTCCCGTAGGATGATTATTATTACTGGTCAGCATCGTATGGCTGTTCCTTTAATGGTTGCTATGGTGTTGCTAGGCTGTTGTGAGGTGTTATCCCAGGTGGTTGCTAGGATGTTATGGTGTGTATCATTCTGTACGGCTCTAGTGCAGTAGTTTCAGGTTAAACGTGAACATCTAAAGCTCATAAGAGATGTTCTGTGTGTTCTATTTCAAACTTTTGAAACAATTGGGTGACGCATCTAGAAGACCCATGGTTTTCCAACACTAATGTGATCTGTAAGCCTGTACATTGTGTGTGGGTGTGCGTTGCAGTTGTCTGTAATAATGGAGGAGAAGTCGTCAATGCAGATGGAGCTGCAGTCCCTGAAGGACAAGCTGAGTCGCTGTGAGTCTCAGGACGCCTCCACCACCATCACGGGCAAAAAGCTGCTGCTGCTGCAGTCTCAGATCGAGCAGCTGCAGGAGGAGAATTACAGGTAGGCCCTCTAATGGAGCTCTGCGCTGAGGCCCATGCTAGGAAACCAGAGCTTCCAGTTCATTTACTTCCGTTTCTTAAGGTTTGTCTGGAACCCAAAGGTAAACTAAGTAACAGACAGAGTCAGTGATCCTCATTAATGCCAAAAATGTGTGCATATCTGTGCGTGCGTGTGTAGACTGGACAACAGCCGTGATGACCTGCGCATCAGGAGTGAAACTCTGGAGAGAGAGGTAACTGACCTACAGCACCGTAATGAGGAGCTGACCAGCCTGGCCCAAGAGGCACAAACACTCAAAGATGAGATGGACATCCTCCGGTATAGAAACACACACACACGCACACACATACACGGTCAGCTTTGGAGGAAACCGATGCATTTACACTCACCCCCCGCAGGCACTCCTCGGACCGTGTGAGTCGTCTGGAGGCGCTGGTGGAGACGTACAAGCGGAAGCTGGAGGATCTGGGTGACCTGCGCCGACAGGTGCGTCTGCTGGAGGAGAGAAACACCGTCTACATGCAGCGCACCTGCGAACTTGAAGAGGAGCTGCGTCGGGCCAACGCTGGACGCACACAGCTGGACTCCTACAAGAGACAGGTGTGTTCTGATTCTTAAAGAAAAAAGCTGGTTTTCTGGGCAGTAAGAGTTTAAGTCTTCATTAAACACTGATATTACAATAATATTGCTTCACAAAGTGGTGCTTTTCCATCTCTTCTTTTCTTTATTTTACTCTTTAATAGTGAAAGGTTCCTCACAGCTGCTGTGGCTGACAATAATGTCCATTAACGGTGCATCCAGAACACAAGATGGTGCTCCAAACACTATGGTTAAAACAAAGAACTGGAACAGGATCGGATTAAAATAGGCATTAAAAATGTGCCTGGATTTACTCCAGTCCTGATGCACTGTCCTGAATACATGTGCAGTAACCTGAGCCCTGTTTAAGCCTATATCTTCATAATGATCATTTCTATAATTCTGTTATTACTGGGTATGAATTTATCAATAGGCCTCATCACAGAGCTCCGCGACAGGGCCCTTCCCTGTAGCACTCTGACTCATGAAATGTCATTGCGTTTTAACCCAACAGGTTCACGAGCTTCATACCAAACACTCCTCTGAGGCCATGAAGGCAGAGAAGTGGCAGTTTGAGTACAAGAACCTCTATGATAAGTACGATGCCCTGCTGATCGAGAAGGAGGTGAGGCTGTGACTGTGGGAAACCAGACATTTGTGTGTTTTCAGACGTGCGTTTGTGTGTGGACAGGTGCAGCGGGTTGCATAAATCCCATAATTCTGTTGGTTTCTGTCAGTGCTTCCTGTTCCAGCCAGAATCCACTCACTGTTGGTTGTATGTCTGTGTGTAGAGGCTGATATCTGAGCGGGACACTCTGAGAGAGACCAATGAGGAGCTTCGCTGTGCTCAGGTTCATCAGAAATGCCTGAACCAAGCAGGTCAGTTACGGTCACTCCGATCAACTTTCCACTGTGTCATCATTTCATAATGAAGGGTCCACATGGTCCAGAATGACCTATAATGTATTTATCACACAACCGGGACACTGTGTCTAAATATTTTTGGACATCCCTTCTAATAAAGGCAGTCAGCTGCTTGAAGTTGCCCCAGTTGCTGACACAGATGTGCGAATGCACACTCAGCTTGTAGGGAAACTGCACAATGTCTAATGCCTGGCGTGGACGAGAGGGGTATAAAGTCCCCCCAGCATTGAGTTGTGTCCTGGAATGATGGCGCTCCATCTAGCACTTTTGGGATGAGTTGTGTAAATTGCAGATGAGCTGTATTGGTGCTCATCCAATGTCCTAACCTCACTAATGCTCTTGCAGCTGAATGCAACCAAATCCTCACAGCAATGCTAGAAAGTTTTCCCAGGATAGTAGAGACAGTTACTGCAACACAATCTGGATGAGCCCTTTTTAATAACCTTGGTTTCATAAACAATGAAAGAGCTGGTGTCCCAGTACTTTTGTCCATATAGTGAAGCTGTGTGTGATTGTGACCATTTCTCTGTCGCCCCCTGCAGGCTCTCTAGTTTCTGATCCTGGAGCAGTGGGTAACCTGGCCTCTGAGATCATGCCCACGGAGTTCAAGTAAGCCCACTTACACACGCAGCACATGCACTGTGAACTACATTTGGGTTTCAGGTGTATTTCTGCTCTTCTGCTGCTGGTGCTTCTGAAGCACTGTTCCATTATGGCCTGTTTAGAACGTTCATAAAAGTACATTAACGGAAACCAAACCTGATGACCACGATACAATAATATCAGGCATCATCATAAAATAATTGCACCCAGAAGGACGTGTGGGATTGCAATGCTATTGGGAAGGAAGATGAAGCTTATCGGGGACAAGGATAGGATGGGATACTGAGACCCAGGATCGGAGCATCTGTACTGTGGTCAGCACCTTCAGAGTGAGCTATTCCACTGTTTACATCTACTGTATTTCTCTCCCCCTCTCTCTCTCTCTCTCTCTCTCTCTCTCTCTCTCTCTCTCTCTCTCCTGTCTCTTATACACATCTCTCAGGGAGACGGTGGAGTGCGTCTTCAGGCGAACAAAATGTTATTAATGTTCAGGAGGGAGTCATGCAGAGGCAGAAAACTTGGGGAGGTGCAGGTGCAGCTGGAGGAGAGCCTGGCCTGTAAGAACACACTGGAGACACAGAACAGGTCGTTAAGACTAGTTATGTGTCAGCAGCAGGTTTCCCCTAAAGTTGCGTGCGTGTGTGTATGGGAGTGTGTACGTGAGCAATTAGAAGAGTGTTTTGCATCACTTCCCAGCAACGGAGTGCTCAGTGTGGGCTGATGGAGCAGCAGATCATTATCACAAATAGCCCATTAGTGGTGTGTGTGTGTAGTGGTGGCTGATGATGGGCTTTTCATAGAAGTGTCAGTGTGTGGGAAGATGCTCCTGCAAGAGTGTGTGATGTTAGTGTTCACAAGCTGACGGTCATTATTTGCAGAGTCTGCAGTTTAATTAGTAATCTCGACTGTGTGTGTGTGTGTGTGTGTGTGTGTGTGTGTGTGTGTGTGTGTGTGTGTGTGTGTGTGTGTGTGTGTGTGTGTGTGTGTGTGTGTGTGTGTGTGTGAGAGAGAACAGCGTTCTTGTTCTCCAGGACGTCTCCCATATTATCTTCTGCTCTCTCTCAGGTTGAGCCAGCAGCAGATAGCCCAGTTGCGTGCTCAGGTGGAGGACTTGCAGAAAGCACTGCAGGAACAGGACAGCAAGGCTGAGGATGTGAGTTTCCGTCCGTCCAGCACTGTTCTGTGGTCACAGTCTAAAGAACGCTGCCATGTTTGGGGAGATGTTTAATCAGAACTGAATCAGGTTGAGGGTGTGCTTCGTGATTTGGAGTGTTTGACTGTTTCTTGACTCTCACTGTAAAATAACAGCTATCTAATGTGTGTGACGTTTAACTCGATGTTTGCTGTGATGAATTATAAATTAACACTTGCCTGATTCTGTCTCTCTCCGCCCACTTCGCCTAATCGACCGATCGTCTGCCTCTTAGGCCATCGTAAGTACGGCCCGTCTGTCCCTGTCTGGTTTCTGATTGAATGAAATATAAAATGTGAAAAGTGGTGGATATACAAGGTTTTGTTCAGACAGCTGTGATTTATTAAGTAATGCGGTGTGTATTTTGCTCCACGCTGTGTCACTTACCAACATCAGTGCCAACCCAGATCCATCTCTTTCACCTGTTCTTCAGTGGTCAGGACCAGCACGGATGATATGTGGGTGGTGGGTCATTCTCGGGTGGTGTGTTGTGCCAGTATGTGTGGCTCAGACACAGCAGTGCTGCTGGAGTGCTTAAACACTGTCCACTCTATGAGACACTCCTACCGAGTGTCTCCACAGCAGCACTGCTGTGTTTGATCCACTTGTACCAGTGCAACCCTGAACAGGTGAACAGGTCCTACATTCCCAGTGACGCCTGTAACAGTACAACCAGTTGAACAGTCTTATATTAGGAGTAGGATGTTACCTTATGGTTAAGGATTAGTGTTGATCATTGACACAATATACATTATAAGGTGTGGTTTAATGACTGTTGTCCTGTTTGCTTTCTCTTCAGTCGTCCCTACTGCAGAAGAAGCTGGAAGAGCATCTGTGAGTATGTGGGTGGAGATTTACAAGAAAGCTTCCCAAGTAAAATGCAAATGGCTGATGTTGAAACGTGTGTGTGTGTGTGTGTGTGTTGCAGGGAGAAGCTACATGAGGCCCATTCAGACCTTCAGAAGAAGCGGGAAGTTATTGATGATCTGGAGCCACAGATGGACAGCAACAGTAAGTCAGTGACCAGAATAGGAAACGAGTGACACACAGGTGTGTGTATCTGTCCGATTCGGACTGAGGTGTGAGCAAGAGGACTATAAAGTCCTCCAGCACTGAGCTGTGAAGCAGTGGAACTGTAGGCTCTGGAATAAAGGTGAGGTGGTGATCATCCAGCATCCAGACCTCCGTAACACTAGGTCTTGACACACAATCAAATCCTCACTGCAGTGCTCCAGAATCTAGTGGAAAGTCCTCCCTGGACAGTAGAGACAGTTACTCAAAAGCAGGATAAACTCTCTTTAATACCCATGATTTCAGAGGAAACCATGAACGGGTGTCCCGATACTTTTGTCCATGTAGTGTGTCTGCTCAAACAGTTTGTCTGCAGTGGTTCAAGGTCACATGGGTCCACAGGAAGCTCATAAAATAAGACTGTAATTATATTCTCAATGTCCAGCTTTAGTTCTAATGAAAAAGGTTCTGCAGCAACACAATCATCCTGTTCAACAAGTGCACAAACACGATCAAGTGGATGTTTAGAGTTTCAGATCTAAACACACACATCACGCCTCTTCACGAGGACTTTCCCTGCTCTGAAATAGACTCGAGGAGGGCAGAGGCCTGTTGGAGTTCCAAAAAGTGAGATTGGGGTCAAGTCTGCTTTCATGTCTTAGTTGCGCCGCAGTTCACACTTCTGTTTCTCGGTTGGTTTTTGCAGACAGTTGTTTTTCCACTATGGTTAAACAGTGTGGATTGAAAGTGAGACTGCAGACCACACACACACACACACACACACACACACACACACACACACACACACAGCAGTGAACAGCCTAATTCAGTGTTCCTCAATCGTGGTCCTGGATTCACACAGCCCTGCACGTTTTCGTGGATTTCTTACTTTAACGTCGCTCCACTGCTCTACAGCTCAGCGGTGCCAGTAGGTTCATGTTTATTTGCTCCAGAGAGTCCAAATCTACTGGCAGTTCAATACGGGGACTAGATCAACAGAAGTTGCTTCCACAGATGTGCAAATGCACACAGTTTAACAGTGTAGCAACCTTCTAGAATCCAATTCTCCTCTTTCCTGGAACTTGTAGAAAAGAATTGAAGGTTTTCTCCTGATCAGTGACGAACACTACACTTAATATGTCCCCACTCCAACAAGGACAGAGGTGGAGGGGCAGGACAAAGACCGTTTGTCCTATGTAGGGAAAAATGCACAGACCCCACAGATGTTTTGTTTATATTCAAACCGTATGTGTTTGTCAGATTAGAGCGATATGTACCATCAAGGTTTGACGTCCTTCTCCAGTCGTGTGTAGTTTTTCTTGTAGTTTTGAGTGACGTGCTCAGCTTCTAGTAGTGTCACCATGCTTTTAGTCCCTATATATAATCTCTCTCTCTCTCTCTCTGTCTCTCTGTCTCTTTCTGTCTGTCTGTCTCTCTGTCTCTTTCTGTCTCTCTCTCTCTCTCTCAGTGGCGAAAAAGATCGATGAATTGCAGGCAATTCTGAGAAAGAAAGATGAGGACATGAGGCAGATGGAGGAAAGATACAAGCGCTATGTGGAGAAAGCTCGGACGGTGAGATCAAATGCACATTGACCCTTCACCCCACACCGTTCAGTAGAGATCAGTAATGTCGTATATGAATTGTATCAAAATGTGGCTTAATTATTTTCATTCTTTTGTTTTTTATTTTGAAATAAACTTATTAAATTCAGTCAAATTTAAAAATTACATCTAGAATCAACCAATTGTACAGTCTCTCACAATGGCAGATGGTCATTTTCAGTGTCAAGTCCCACTTTTGTCTTGGTGGAGACAAACAGTGAATCTGTGTGGAGACGGCGTGGTCAGCGTGGTCAGCGTGGTCAGCATGGTCAGCACCACAATCAACGGTTTGTTGTCACGCATCATGTGTCCAGAAGGTCTGGTGTCATGGTGTGAGGTGCAATTTTGTACGATGCCGGATCACCTTCAGTCTTCATTACAGACACTACAGACCGCTTGTCCGCAAGATCTCGTCTTGAAGACACAGATACTACGCCGTGGTCGGTCTCATCTCCAGACCTGTCCCTGATTGAAAATGTGTGGATGCTATTGAACGCTCCATCAACACTCCACCCCTACCACACCATCTGCAGAACTGAGTGAGAACATTCAAGCTGCATGGGATGGATCATCACAGGACACCATTAGGAACCTCTTCACCTCCACTACTACACTTTTACATTGCATGACATGGTACAGTCAAGAGACCAGTCATCCCACACCACACAAACAAACAGCTTTACTGTAAACCCTGAAGAGCAGCGTCACATGTGTGCGAGAAACTCCAGCCTGCAAGAGCCCTGTTGCTGCATTTATTTGCTGTTTCCTGTCTGTGTTGCTGCTCCTGGTATCCGCAGATTGTGTGTTTACTCTCAAAGTTTCTCGTTCATCGTTCTCCAGCGTGCAATCTGTCTGACAGTTTCACTATTACTGTTTCTAATTTTCCATCCCACGTCTGGCACAGCATCCACCAGCTGCATTATTACTCTTACTGCGGAACAGCCTTTCTCTCCTCTGACACCAATTTTCAACAAAAATATATGAAATCTCCAAAAATCTCACAATCGACACCATTAATTTCTCTTCCTCTCTGACTGTGAAGCTGTTCGAGAACAAAAGTGGATAAAGGGTTACGCGGGTGGTCGCATCAGAATCTGATTATTTAATATATATATAATATATTAATTATTATAATTCTTCTTCTTTAACTGTGTTTCTCCAGGTCATAAAGACTCTGGACCCTAAGCAGAAGCCCCATTCTGTTCCTCCAGAGGTTCATGCCCTGAGAAACCAGCTGTCGGAGAGAGACAGGAAGATCCAACATCTGGAGGTGAGTCAGTCAGTCATTGAGGTGGTAGATGAGGGATTTAATACCTGAATATTACCTTTAATATATATTATTGTGTGTGTGTGTGTGTGTGTGTGTGTGTGTGTGTGTGTGTGTGTGTGTGTGTGTACGCGCGCAGCACGACTTTGAGAAGACCAGGTCCAGACATGATCAGGAGGAGAAGCTCATCATCAGTGCCTGGTACAACATGGTGAGATATTTATGGTTCTGTTTTAAACATACGACAGTGTTTGGTGATGTGAAAGAGCCCGTGCGAACCTGGAGACAGGTTCTGCAGAGAGTCTGTGGAGATTGGATTTGAAGGTACACCTGAAGGCAGCCAGTCAGAGCTCAGAGCTAATAATGATAATAATGAGGTGACGATGGTTGTTTTTGATGTATGATGGTTGTTTTTGATGTATGGTGTAAAATAAGTGGCTGTAATTTTGTGTAGTAACTGTGTGTCTCTGTCTCTGTCTGTAGGGAATGGCGCTCCATCAGAAGGTGGTAGGGGAGCGGGGTGGTTCTCCAGGCCAGGCCCAGTCTTTTCTGGCCCAGCAGAGACAGTCCACACATGCTCGGAGAAGCCTTACTGCCCGTCTCCAGCCCAGATAACGCCTGTACTCGTGCAGACCTCCACACACACTGAGAGAAGGACACTCCGACTGCCTCCAAACTCTTCTCCTTGCCTGCTGCAACATCCTCTTTGCCCACATTAGAATCTGTGGGTGACTGGAAGCACTTTGCTGCCCCCAAGAGTCAAACACTGGAACGGCAAGGGTTGTTTTTTGCTGCTGGTTAAACTTGCGTCTCCGTTTTCTCGCCTTTTGGAACCTGTGGTCTGGGCTGAAAACATTAAGGGGGAAGATCGTTGGGGACATTTATTGTAGTGGGATGGTTAGAAAGGGTATTTTATTCATGATACAGGGTTCTTCTTCAAAGCGCTTTAACCTGCCATGTCTGGGGAGATGTAGGGCTCAGCCAATCGGGAATCAGGGAAGTAATGATAGCATTATCAGCACCCAGACCCTCTGTCCTCCTTTCTATGACTTTTAGTTCTTCATCCATCCAGACAAACGTTTTGTCAAATGGCCAGATGGTACAAAACCTACACGCTGTAGCCATTTATGTTGGTCACTAATGACTGTGGACATGGTGACTCTCCTGCTGCACCAGTGCTGCTCATATCAAGTGATGTTCTTGTGTGTCTTGTCTGATTGATTTCGGACGGGTTTGGATGCTGGAGTGTTTGGTTTTAATTTTCATATTTACTTTTTGTTTGTTTTGATCTTAAGTTTTAACCCAAACTTCTTTGTTGTGTTTCTAGCATTAGATCTAGTTTTATGTGTAATTAACTACCTAACTTTTCTCTTCTTTTTTAAAGAACTCCTGTTTTAGCACCTTTCCACGTGTAGGCATTAGTGCTGTAGGCCTAGTTTATCTTAGTCTGATTTGATCCCATGGATTTTTATGGTTCAGTAGCAAAACCACAGATCTTCACTTGTGGAAATCAGTGCCTCTGTAGACTCGGGCAGTGGCTGTGTTTATGCTGTCCACTTGCTGACGTCAAAGACGTTGACCCTGAGAATGTTGGCCAGTCTGGTGTTGAACAGCAGACTGGACTCTGTAGATTGGCCGGTACGTAAGGAATGAAATCGTGTGAATTGAAATGATTTGTGAAGTCAGGTGACTTCCTATCCAACATCATCCAGGCATGAAATGGTAAATGGCTTCAGAATGAAATTCATTCCCACCAGGTGGGCACTTTCATCCCTCCTCTTTCTGGCTTCGGTGCATCAAAGTTTAGGTGCAGTTTCTTCAAAACAATGACATTTTCTCAAAATAGGGAAATGATGACAAACTGTCACTGTTTTTTTGAGACTTTGACTCAACTTTGACTCGTATCATAAGATATGAATTGAATATTTTGAGAAATTTAATCCAAACTTTGAGAAAAGACACTTTTGAGACAAATTACAGCCATTTTGTCCTCAGAATTCAGAAAAGGGACCTCATTTCAGGATGAGCTGTTCACAGTTTACAGTGAAATCAGCGTAACAGTGATGTCTCTGCGCTGTCTTCTCCATGTGAACTACGATCAGTACAGGAAGGTCATTCTGATACGTTTGGCTGGTACGTTTTGTCCGATTTAAACTGGTATATTTGAGAGAAACAGCCTTAAGCTGTGAAGGTTTGTCCTTAAACTAAAACTCTTAAAGGTACCAAAGTTCAAAGCCTGGTGTTTCTTTTATTTTTGGACACTAAAGTAGTTCAACACTGTTTTCTGCTTCAGAAACACGAAGGCTGTCGTGAAAGGATGAACTAGTTCGTATAAACTAGCTCCTGCTCATTTTCATCCTTTTTGTGACTGAAATTCTCCTTTAAATTCCTGATCAGAGGTGCGTTTCCCACCTCGGCCGCTGTATCTGTGACTGATGTAACCGACATCAGCTGTGTGTTTGTGTGTGTTTGTACTTTAAGTGAAGCACATTTTTGTGTTGCAGTTGAATTTGTTTGGAATCACAACACTAAATCTGAAGATGTGAATGGTGTGTTTTTCTGTCAGACACTGGAGTGGAGATTTTGAGATGTTTGAAGTATTTCTTGATGTTTTTTTTTTTTTTTTTTTGGTGTGGGTCAAGCACGAATTGTACATCACGTTAGTTCATGTTCCTCATTTTGCACCGCAATAAAAACCATGAACATCTGATTCTAGAAAACAGAATGTCTGTGTGTCACTGTTGTACATCTACAGTCCTGAGGGTTGTTTATCATTTGTATATTATAGCTCCTCGTCTACTTTATAGATCTCATTATATTGTATTATATCTACTAAATATTTTAGATATAATAATCTTATAATCTTATTCAGAGCGACTTAGGTTACTCATTTTACAGAGGTGGGTCAGAGGAGTTGCCCCAGTATTGGTGTGGCACAGCTTAGTAAGATACCCTGGGATTGAACCCGTCTCCCACATGGTGTGGTGGCTCACTGGTGGTGTTATCTGTTGCACCACACCAGCCACTATTATCTCTGACTATAATATAGTAATTATGCTCATTTGACCCACTTAATCCTCCATTAATCCTCCGCATTTGATCCATCCACACACAGTGATACACACATACACGCTGGTGACTTCACACACCAGGGGGCAGTGAGCACACGTGCCCGGAGCAGTGGGCAGCCCTATCCTCAGCGCCCGGGCAGCAGCTAAAAAGTTCAGTGTCTTGCTCAAGGGCACTTCAGTCATGTCCTGCCAGTTCAGGGATTCACACTGGTGACCTTCTAATCACAAGACCAGGCCACACTGTTCCAATAGTGTGGTGTAATGCTGATTGTGTCCTGCAGGGGGCAGAAGGCGTTCTGATATTGTGGTGTAATGCTGATTGTGTCCTGCAGGGGGCAGAAGCTGTTCCAATAGTGTGGTGTAATGCTGATTATGTCCTGCAGGGTGCAGCAGGCGTTCTGTTATTGTGGTGTAATGCTGATTGTGTCCTGCAGGGGGCAGCAGCTGTTCCAATAGTGTGGTGTAATGCTGATTGTGTCCTGCAGGGGGCAGCAGGCGCACAGAGGCGTTTCACTGCGCCGTTGTTGTGAGGAACGCAGAAGGAGTTGAAGATGGTGGTGGGGCTCCGCGGAGGAGAGCAGACAGCGCGGGTTCGGGGGCAGTGAGCGCGCTGGGGCTTCACCTTCTCCTCACAGGTGCTCCTCAGATGTTCCAAACCGACATGGAGGCGAAGAGCGGCAGCAGCTCGAGCAGTGGGCCCCCCAGCGGGCCCCCCAGCCCCCCCGCCGGGAACGCCTTCGCCAACGACGGCAGCTTCATGGAGATGTTCAAGAAGAAGATGGAGGAAGAGGAGAGGAGCAGACAGCAGGACAGCGCCGGACAGTCCAGTCAGAAGAGCCTGAGCAGCTTTGTAAAGTCCTTTACTTCCTACTGAGTGTAGAGCCTGGCCCCGCCCACTCCCAGATAGCGATCAGTGGGAGTTCAAATGGGCTTTATCCTTTTTCCACCTTCAACATAATGATGGGTGAAGATGATGATGGGAGAGTGTTGTAGAGCATTAGTGGGAGGGGGGGACTGTATCTGTGTCTCTGGCTGTCTCTATCTCTACCTGTCTCTGTCTCTATCTTGTATCTCTGTCTGTCTCTATATCTGTCTATCTCTCTGTCTTCCTTTGTCTATCTCTCTCTGTCTCTATCTTGTTTCTTCATGTCTCTCTATCCCCATCTCTATATCTGTGTCTATCTCTCTCTCTCTTTGTCTCTCTCTCTCTTGCGCGCTCTCTGTCTGTCTCTCTCTCGCTCTTCTCTCTGTCTGTGTCTTTTGCTCTCTCTCTCTCTCTCTCTCTCTCTCTCTCTTTGGGTGGTCTCTCATCTCGCTGTAGATGCTGTCCTAAGTGAATGGCAGGCCTCCCCCAGAAATGGCCCGAATAACGGTTTCAGTCTTCTCCCCTAACCCAGGTGGGCAAGCGGAGAGGCGGTGCCAAGTTGGCCCTCAAGACTGGCATGGTCGCCAAGAAGCAGAAACTGGACTCAGAGGTGAGTTGGACTCAGACAGGCACACACGGAAAAGTCCGGACTGATCTTCCTGAGCCTCAACTCAGCAGAACAGAGTTAAACACATAATTGAAGCACCATGTGACTCATCGTTTCATACAGACGAGTCGTCGGGGGGCCTAGTGAGGTCCCCTGTAATTGGTCCATCGGCCGCTTTGGGCTTTTCCAAGGAATTCCCAACAAACTCAAATGGATTGGCTAAGGAAACAAGGAGAACTAGGTGTTACTTCCAAGTGGACAAAATTGGGGAACTGTTTGCCAATAGTGTCCTACACTAGTTCATTTACGAGGTCATTTAGGAGAGTGCTTGTACTCATGAATGCTTCACGTTCTGAAGTTCTCATTGGTTCCTGTGTTTGGTTTACAGGCTGAGTCAAGTAAAGGAGACGCCTGGTCTAAGTACATGGCCGAGGTGAAAAAATACAAAGCTCACCAGTGCGGAGACGACGACAAAACCAGACCACTGGTCAAATAAGACTCACAGGAGCAGCCACCGGACCCTCTTTCCAGACTGCCAGGCCACCCGAACATGCAGCGGATGAAGCGTCACACAGCGTACTGTTTGGTTTAGGGTTCTCTTTCTTTGGCTTCAGTTCATTTTTCTTTCCTCAGACGTTTTGTTTATAGGTTCCTGATTTTTAGTGTATGCAGTCCGTGCCAGCTGCAGTGATGTACGGTGATTCAGATGCTTTTTAAAAGTGTAATTTGAGCATTATTATTATTATTATTATTGACATTAGTAAGATGATTTGTGATGTTTGTTGTATTTGCACCGACATCACACCTTGATATTTTGTACCTTGGCCCCTCTTTCTCCTCCCATGTCACCCGAATTAAAAGGTAAATCGTTAAAACACTGAGTGATTATACCGACCGGCACTTCGGTCAGTCAACGCCGATTAGAGTCGCACACAACTTTGCTCCAGTACAAAACGGACAGAGAAGACCCTACATGCCAGATGTTCTCACCACATGCATTTAAAGGCCTTCGTTTGCTCACTTTGAGCAAATATATTGTTGATGTTGTGACAAGAAAACCTTGTATCTCCCATTTCTTTTTTTAAATCTGAAAGCTGTCCATGTGTAAAAATATACCAATGAATTGAACAGAACTGGTCAAACCATATTGTCAAGTCTGTGATACACGGCTCTGTCTCTCCTAAGGGTCTCATTTATCGTTTAAAAGTACAGTCAACAAGGCATCTGGGTGCAGCTCTTGGTGGTGGATTTCAAGCTGTACAATAGAAAACAATCTGACCTCAGAATTGAAAACTACAAGCGGTGCAGAGCTTATCGTATGAGCTTGTGATAAACAGAAGGTGCACATTCAGCATCTCCTTACTTCTGCTGCTTCACAAATCTGCTCTTTTCCATTGGAGGTGTTGTACTGGAACTGTGTGGAGAATTCAGGAATTCTGAATCCATCCTACAGATCCTCTATATTGCTTTCGCAGCAGTACGGTGTGAGACAGCATGGCACCACCATCATTACCTACTGTTTTACAAGGGTATCGGTGTCCGAGTCGGGGAACCCGCAGTGCAGCAGCCAACAGCTCCTGAAAGAAAACCTGTTCCAGCAGCTTAATGGATACAGTAACTGCAGATCTGCACAGCTGTCCACGTGTGCTTTATTGGACAGTCACTAATTCATCTTCGAAAGCATCGCTGGGTTTGTGCTATTGAGCTCCTGAACGTCTTTCTACGAGGGAGCGTTTGCACTCGAAACCATTCCTCCAAAGCACTGAGAGACAGAAAAGACGTTTCTAGGTCAGAGGTGTCCAGTCTTGTCCACAAATGGATCAGTTGTTTGAAAACTGGCCCGTCGATTAAATAAGTGAGATCAGGTGTCATAAGTTGTTATTCGGAATGAAAACCTGCAGCCACACCGGCCCTCTGCGGATAAGACTGGACACCCTGGACTAACCAATGCTTTTATGTAGCAAGTGTGGAGCTCAGCTGAAACAGCCACAAGGTTGACATTCTTCATACCAACAGATGTTTTCTCCACTGAAGTGAAACAAAACGTTTACGATTTTAAGAAATCCAATAAAGAGCTGAACACTCATCTCTTAGTGCAAGTGCACAGCGGTCTCTGATTTTATATGGTTCTCTCTGACTGCGTAAACTTCCTGACAAGCTACAGCTGTCCCTGATCAGGGGATGAGCTCAGCACACCAACCAACGGGATGAACCAGTAGGGTCTCCGCCTTCTTCATGCACGTCCTGTTAGATTACCTGCTGTTCAGAAGACACGTGATTATGTTGCGACTCACGTAAACCCAGAGTTTTCTCATTAGATCGTGACCCAAGTGTACGTAAACACACATTACAAACAAAAACGGCTTTTCTGCAGTTATTGGATTGAGTCACACAGGGTTCCTGAGTGGAGCAACTGTCTAAGAGCATGTTTACACCTGGTAAGGCGGCACAATATATCGTTTGTTATCGCAATGTATGCACATCGCAGGATGCGCCAAAACTTGTGAAAAACCAACAATTTTTTCCAATTTCATGCAGCACCTAGCGTGAACATCAGTGTTTGATCAGATCACAAGCGGATTTCATGGTATGAAGAGCCAGGTGTAAACATTCCCAGAACACACTGATCAGATTATAACTGGCTCCCTGCAACCACAGTAGGAGGTGGTCAAAGACCGATCACTACATTTAAAACCAGTGTTTAACAGGAGTCCAGCACAGTTCGCCGATTTCCCGTTCCAGCGAACCTACTAAACCTGGTCATTTACAGGTGGGCTGCATCAGGAATCTCGAGCAGGAAAATCACAAAACCGAGCAGTATTCCAGGACAGGAATCGCCTATCCCTGGTCCAGACTACTCCTCAAAAGCACTGTGATGCTGAAAAGACGTCACTTGGACTAACTAATGCTTTTATTTAGCTAGTGTGGAGTTCAGCTTAAGTAGACAAAATTTGAAAATTCAAGTACAATACAAATTCTCCCACTTCCCTCCCCGCCCACCCCCAACCCAAAGTCCCCGCGGTCATTTGGATATAAAATATGAATTTTTGTTCAACAGGGGCTTATTCAGAATTCCACTGGGAACAGCACCAGAGAGACACTGACCTACACCTGAGATAGGGAGGGATGAGTTCATCATTCATTCATCATTCATTCACTCATATTTTAGCTAAAGCATTCACAATTCACTCAGTGGTTCAGAGATCAGCACACACTCCAAAAAACAAACCAAAAAAAAACCCCACTCAACTCAGTGTGTGTACATACGCAATGTTCCCTCCCTGTCCACAGTGATTAAGGTCTGTCTGTGTAAACATTAGCAAAAAAAAAAAAAGCATCCATTCCAATGACAATATTATTAATTTCGTCAATAAAAAAAAAAAAAAAAAAAAAAAAAGAATTGATCCATTCTTATTATTAGGTAAGCCAGCGGTCCATGCATGTGTGGTCAGGGCCCCTGGGTTATGTCCATTTCAGCATGAAAGCCACCCTGATGCCCACATTGTATCAGAGAGTGTCAGAGTCCAGCAGGTCCTGGGTGAGGTCATAACGTCTTCCTTTTCACATCTCCGCCCTGGCTTTGAGTGACATCTGGAAGCAGAGTTAGAAGACGACGATGAGGACGTGAAACCAGTTCAAAAGAAAAAAGATCATATAAAACAAAAAAAATAGATGAGAAGAGAAGTGGGGGCAGAAACGAGGCTTAACATTTAGGACAGACCCCAAAAACAAACAACAAAGGGACTAAAAACAACTACAGGAGGGCAGACATGCAACCACCACCGGACAGACACGAGATAGCCACCAGGCAGGCAGTGAGGGGGACGAGGGGTTTAAAAGGGGAGGGGGTTTTCGGAGAGAGCGACGGAGGGGAGGGCCGCTGTTTACCTGAGAAAGCGAGTTGCAAGTGAGGAGGCAGAGCAGCCTGAGCACCTGACATGAGACCCTTTAACAAATCTGAGGAAGGATGGACAGACAGATGGAGAGAGAGGGAAGAGGAGGAAGAGGGTAGGAGGAGGAGAAACAGGGAAGACAACGGGGCAGCAAGTGAAGTGATGAGTAAGGACAAGGAGAGACAGATTAAGTGGAGGAAGGGGTGGAAGAGAAAGCAGAGGTGGAAAATGAATGATGGAAGAAGGAAGGGGGAGGTGTAAAAAGCAAGAAAGGAAGAATGGATGAACAAAATGAATCAAATGTTTGATGAGAAATACAAACAGGCTAGCAGCAGGTCAAAAACACTACATGAACCAACGGCAGCACAAGAGACGAGCCAAAAGACAAAGACATACAGTACAGCGTGACTAATATACAACATTAGATACTGCAGTGCGAAATCTGCTGGACGTGCTGGACCATCCCCACGTTTGCTCCAGAAAACACTGCTTCATTACTGGTAGCAAAGGTAGGACACGTTTCAACTGCACGGTACCTGCGTGGATCGACTCTCGGTACCGGGTTCACTTCCTGCAACCGCAGCTCCCTCTGAAATGCAGCTGGTGGCGTCGCAGAGCTCTAAAGCAGTGGGTCGATTAGGGTCACAGACTCTAAAATGGCAGACTCCAATCAACCGTAACTTTATGTCCATTCTGTCAGCTCCTCTGTTCTTTGTTCAGGACCCCACAGGACCACCACAGAGCAGCTATTATGTGGGTGGGGGGTGGGGGTCATTCTCGGCACCGCAGTGACACCGACATGGTGGTGGTGTGTTATGCTGGTATGAGTTGATCAGCCTGTTGCTCCACCTTGTAGATGTAAAGTCAGAGACAGAAGCTCGTCTGTTTCTGCACAGTTTGTGTTGGTCATTCTCGAGTCCTTCATCGGTGCTTACTGAGGATGTCCCACCACTGAAGATTAGGAAAAGTGTTGAAATGGAGAGTGACCGATCGTTCACACCTCCGACACTCCCTTCTGTGCTGGAATGACAACCGAGCAGAGACCCTTACTGCTGTAGAGTGGTGCAGGTACCGTGCAGTGGAAAAGCACCAGTAGACAATTGGTTCCTGACCCTGGTCCTGGAGAACCCCCAAGCATAAGAGAACATGTTTTTCCCATTTCACAAATTTCGTTCCATCAACTTCAGTGACCTCCCACGAGGACTGTATTCATAAATGTAGTGTCCTGTGACGGTCTTTGCGTTTGCTGAGTAGATTAACCCAAATACTCCAAAACTGATCGTCTGCTTTCACTAAAATGGATTTAGTTTTGCACAAGACATGCAGATGACACTTCTTCAGGCTTATCTCCAGCCGCAGGACTTCCTTACTGGGCACTGCAGAGTTCACAGAGTTGTGGTGTTACAACCGTTCATATTCATATCATTTCTGCCATAATTTCCAGTGTTTATGTGGAACCCTGTCAGTATCTAACTGACGATTAGTCCTCGGTTTCTCTGTATGAAACAGCTCCAGCTCTGATATGTTGGTGGGTTTCCTCCCATGAACTATTGCTTCAGGTCCATAACAGTTCCAGAACATTAACTTTATTCCTATTTAACCCTTCTTTGGTAGAACGACTTGTGTGTTTATGATCGTTGTCTTTCTGCATGTCCCACATTGTCAAGATTCAGCTCACAGACAGATGCCCTGACATTATCCTTTAGAATTTGCTGGTATCATTCAGAATTCATTGTTCCATCAATGATTGCAAGCCATCCAGGTGCAGTGAAATCGGGCCTTAACCATGAAACTACCACCACCGCGTTTCACTGATGGAATGAGTGCCGTTTTTCCTGTTTCCAAACACTTAATTCAAAGCACAAATATCCATTTTTGTCTCATCCGTCCACAAAACAACATCTGGCATGTCAACGTGACCTTTATCAAACTGCAGATGGACAGCGATGTTCTTTTTGGAGAGCTGCAGCTTCTCCTTGCAACCCTGCCATGCTCAGCATTGTTGTTCAGCGTTCTCCTGATGGTGGACCAAGTGAGAAAGGCCTTTAGTTACTTTAAAAGTTACCTTAGATTCCTTTGTGAGCTGGTGGACTATAACACACCATGCTCTTGGTGTGATCTTTGTTGGTGGAGCACTCCGGTGCTCCATTTTTTACCTGACTAATTTCATCTTCAAAGGGTCTGCTGATCCTAAAGGTTCACACACTTTCACTCACATATGTAATATTGGATCCTTTTCCTTAAAAAAGGAGCAAGTGTAATTTGTTTGTCTCGTTTGTTTGATTTGGTTCTCCTTTTGGGAAATCTAGA
This sequence comes from Acestrorhynchus altus, assembly GCA_034509495.1. Lineage (NCBI taxonomy): Eukaryota > Metazoa > Chordata > Actinopteri > Characiformes > Acestrorhynchidae > Acestrorhynchus > Acestrorhynchus altus. Next base: position 1,918,086 of record CM067505.1, read on the forward strand.
ACAATCTAAAGGGTTCACAATCCATTAAGAACCACGGTTAAAGGAAAACCTGAATAAGAAGCCATTAAAAACTATTCACATACTAATAGTGTCCTTGTGGAGCATCTTTGTTTACCTGCTTTCATGTACCCTGATTTAACCGTGTGTGGGAGAGAGCGCGAGAGCAAGAGAGAGAGAGAGAGAGAGTGACTGACTCACTGGGGGGTAGAGTGTATCCTGAGCTGGTGGGGTTAGCAGAGTTGGCCCCTGCAGCAGTCGCTGTGGGCGTGGGAAGGTTGAGTAGACTGGGAAACTGGAAAGGCAGAGAGACAGGCACCAGTCCCCCAAGCATCCCGAACCCCAAAGGCAAATTTGGGGCCCCTGAACCCAGCAAAGCCCCACTGGATGATGAGACCTGCAGAGGAGGAACGAAGATCATACAAGGAACCTGAATCACATCACAGCATCACTTTATGACCATCATCTCCTCCTCACCAGAAACGATGTCTTACCTGTGGTAGCTGAGAAACCGATGCTGAGGAAACTGACGCCAACGCCTTAGTGCCCTGATTAGCCCCGCCTGCAGGCCTTTGCCGTGGCCCATGATTGGCAGAGCCAGCAACGGGCGATGCGCTAGTTGCTGGGGACTTGGCGATGGTGGAGGGAGTGCTTGTGAGGCTGCCGCTGTTCACCTGAGAGGAATTTTTCTGCTGCCCTACGGGGGAGCTGAAACCGGCCCCGACACCTGAGAACCCAGCGCGGAAGGCTGGGCTTTTAGAGGAGTACTGGTGCACGTTGGGTAACGTAGGCGGTCTGATTGAGGGGGAAGGGGAAGGAGAGCTGGTAGCCACATTAGGGACCGCTACCCTGGGGGTGAGTTTGAGGATGGGGGAGTTGGAGCTGTGAGGGGATTTGGTGAGTGTTGCCTGCATAGGGGTAATGAAGTTAGACTGCTGATGCTGTGGTTTTGGCTGGGCGGGCGAGGGGGTGGGCACTGGGCGTGGGGACTCGTTTTTAGACTGCGGTGCGTGTAAGGCCTGTGGCGTTTTGGCAGCGAGGAGAGAGGAAGAGCATGAAGACGCGGAAGAAGACGAGGGCGAAGATATGGAGATTGGCCGAGCCTGAGATGATGCCGACGCTGCTAAGCTGACGTCGCCGATTCGACCACTGTTATTATTGCTAGGCTTGTGGATGCTTGTGGGCGTGGCCATGGGGGATTTTCCCACAGGTGAGTTGAAGCTCTTGTGAGGGGGGAGGAGGGGCGAGGCAGTGGGAGGCGGCCTCAGTTTCTGTTGCGGCGTTATAGGATGGCTCAGCTTGTTGGCAACACCAACAGCAACAGCAGGGCGCTGGGCCGTCATTAGGGAATGTCTCTGCGCTTGAGACAAAGTACTCACTCCAACCTTTGCCCCGGTCAAGCCCTCGCTCCTGACAGTGGGGGAAGAGGACACCGAGACGGAGGAAGGTCGCGAGATGGTGGGAGAAGGAGAGGAGATTAAAAGAGGGCTGCCAGTGGGCAGCGGCACAGACGGGGCAGTAGTGGTGCTGGTCTTCTTGGCGAGCGGGGTTGTGGAGGTCAGGGTAGCCACAGGGCCGGTGGATTTGGGGCCCTCGGGAGACGCAGGACTGTCAGACTGAATAAGACCCTTGGCGGCGCTGCTGAGCAAAGCAAGAGCCTGCGAGATGGAGTCGAGAGACGGGGCGCCGCCCAGATCCTCGTCCAGAGAGTCCGAAAGGCAGATGGGCTCGGAGGGGGAGATCGTCCGAGGCAGAAGGCTAGGCTTCTGCTGACCCGTCTCCATGGATACAGCAGACTGCTGGACCCATACACCATCCTGAGGCTGGTGGGGAGAGAGAGAGAAGATTTTCTCATGTATCATCAGAGTCATGTAGGCGGAGGGGCTTACGTCACGCATGTAGCCATATGCACTTACTCTTGGTTTCACTTTTGGAGAGGGGACCATCTTTTTCTTCACCCTGGAAGAAGAAGAATGGAACATAGTTCTTTACCATAGTTCTTTACCACCAAGAACATTTCCACGGCGTAAAAATGAGAACGAACACACAGTGTAATTTTACACGAATCAAAAGTCTACTTACGAGTTTCCTGTGAGGTGGCTGTGGGCCATGCGGCTCTCTTTAATCAGCATCCTGGGAACAACACACAACAGGAAGTGAGTGTTTTGAGTATCTCCTCACTCCAGAAGGATGATCATATAGACTCACCCTAACACTAGTAACTTACACTAACCGTTACTTACACTTTGATCAGCAGAAAAATTATTCATATCAGCTAAAAAACAACATTTATATGCACTATGAATCAAATATGTTGAGTGTAGAAGAACATGTGCTGCCTCACACACTAACCTGGCCTGCATCCAGCCTTTAGGCCAGAGAGGTTTCACCTCTGTCTCCATAAAGGCTTTGAGGTAGTCTTCAGGAGAGGGAGAATTCTGGCCCTCAGCGTGATAACAGCCCAGCTTCACTCGTACCAGATTACACAGCAGGGCCCTGTCAATACATACACACACACACACACACAAACACAAACACACACACACACACACACACACACACACACACACACAAACACAAACAAACACACACACACACACACACACACACACACACACACACACACACACACACACACACTACTGTTTATACGGCTGTAAGCGTGCAGATAAAGGGGTGCCAAGCAGTTGTCCTGCTGGACAATGAGACTGAAATGGTTTGGGTGATCTAAGTTGAACTGGTTTCAGGTTGAATTTCTTTACCTGAGTTTATCGTCCCACACAAACTTCTTCCGTGGTCCCATCACCCGTTTCCCTGGCTTCTCATCATCTTCATCCTCCGAACCATTCCTCTCCCCGTCCTCCGACATCTGCCTATGATTCAGAAAGAAAATCAACCTGGAGCTCATACAGGCTGTCTTACCACCTGTAAATCAAATGTCAATCAGCCAAAACAGGACCCCACAGGACCACCACAGAGCAGATATGATGTGGGTGGTGGGTCATTCTCAGCACTGTAGTCACACTGACATGGTGGTGGTGTGTTAGTGTGTGTTGTGCTGGTACGAGTGGATCAGACGCAGCAGTGCTGCTGGAGTGTTTAAATACTGTGTCCACTCACTGTCCACTGTATTAGACACTCCTACCGAGTGTCTCCACCTTTTAGATGTAAAGTCAGAGACAGAAGGTCATCTGATTCTGCACAGTTTGTGTTGGTCATCCTCTAGTCCTTCATCAGAGCTCACAGGACGCTGTCGGCTGGATGTTTCTGGTTGATGGACTGATCCACCAGCACAAACACTAAGACACCGCCACCATGTCAGTGTCACGACAGTGAGAACAAGCCACCCGTTACCTCCTCCTACTTAACCCACTATGACTGCACTCTACAAATGCTGGTGATAAGTTGAGAGTGCCCTTACTTGGCCACTTTGGCCATGCAGTCCATGTTGTAGCGAGCGATCTGCTCGGGCATGGCGCTACAGACAGCCAGCTTGAGTTTGAGCAGCGGGTTCTTCAGCCTGTCGTCCTGGACGTTCAGACTCAGCTTCTTCAGACGCTTGAGCAGAGCCTCCTTGTTGCAGGGGACGAAGGCCTCCAGATGGGAATACACAGCAGAGCGCACCTCAGTCCGCTGCTCCTGAACCTGCAGCTCAATGCTGTACAGAAGACAGAGGGAGGAGTGGAGGGAGGAGTGCAGAAGAACCTCTGGTTATTGAACAGCTTGAGTTTTATTACATGAAGAGGGAATTGACATCTTTATCAGAACAGTACAGTCAAACCTGACTGATCACTGAACCCAGATCAATCTTACACCACCTCCTTTTCTAACAGACGAGCTTCAGACAAACACGTCCTGGCTGATGAACTGCATCTGGGATCAGTGATCACATGACCTTTAACCAAAACGTTCCTTTAAAACCTTCCCTGAGTTTACTGAATATAGGGCTGCCGCGATTATTCGGCATAATCAGTGACGGACGATGAAATAAAATTTTTAAATGTACTTTATCGATTTCACTTCAGTTCAAACACCAGTACGTAATTCCTGCATGCAGGAGGTCGTTCATTTTGAGCTTCAGTCCCCTGCTCTGCTCCACTCAGGGCTGCGGAGTGACTCTAATCTTCATTTCAGATGAAAAAATAATTAAAATATCTGTATGAATTTGACTCCAGCCCAAGACACGGGGCCAGAAAGCTCAATATTGTGCACATTGTAGTGCTTTCCCTGCTGCCAACACGTGTGATTCCCACCTTTCAGTCAAACATCCATTTTGGAAGTGTCCTAATCCGTCATGCAGTGTGCAAACCACAATCACTAAAAGATTCCTGAATACAGACAAGCTGTGTAGAGTGAAGAGTGCAACGTTGTGATCTCCCTGAAAAACGTGGAGCATGAACCTGAAACACAAATCTGACTGGACTGTTCTTCAGCACGTTATCAGAAACCAGCAAGATCAGCACAAAACTCACTCCAGGAGGATGTTGTTCATGTCCAGCGTGAAGAACTTCTTCCTTCCCTCCATGTCAAACTGCCGAGACGCCTGGAAACACAAAAATCATTCAAACGAGCCGGATGTGCTACAGTTCAGAAGTCTGCAATCGACCGACACCACCGACAAACAGTTTCAGCACCTGCTGAATTTCAATAAACTGCAATTTTACTGAAATTAGATTCTGGATCTTAATCTTCAGCATCACCTACAGCTCTTAACGTTTATCCTTAAAGGTTCCTATGTACAGGCATCTGCAGCTTGCCAAATTTTATGATGTTAAATGTTTAATAATTTCAATTTTAATATCAGTTTTATCCCTTCTAAGGACTATTTATTATGAAATTTGATCAATGTGTAAGCAAAAAAGCTCAATATCTGAGTCAGTGATGTCATTGGCCCCGCCCCCTCTCTCTGATCAGTCAGAGTCTGTATGCAGGTTGAGCATCAGCATCCTCTCAAACTGCAGTCATCCTGAAGAGGCTAATTGTGGAGATATTACAGATTCCTCAAACACCACACCTGTGTGAAATGCTGTGATATACTTCACCCACCTTTTCACACTGCTTTCTGCACTACCCTCGCACTCTCTCTCTCTTTCTCTCTCTCCTTCCCTCATCTTCCATCTCTCACCCTGCCCCCTCCCCCCTCAATACTGCTGTCTGTTCTTTTCTTTCTGATCTTCCTCTTCCTTCCTCTGTGCTCCAACATTCACCTGTATGGAGAAAGGCTTTAGACACACTGCTCCAACACACCTGACTGAGCCTGACCTTCAACAGCGCTACACCTCCTCATTCATAAACAGTACATTGTACAGTACGATAAATCAGGGCTCACAAACTTTCGCAAATCAAGACCCTCTTAACCCACCACATAATGCTTTCTCAGTTCTCTTGGTCAGAGCTGCATTGCCCTCCCGTTATTTCTAAATGTGTTGCATCCTGAATTACATTTGTTCAAATATCTTTCTGTATGCAGGTTGGACAAGGCCCCCATAGCAGTACCACCCACAGCTTTAACACTTCCTGTTTTAGATGATTAGATATTAGAACTCCCATTAAAAGCCGATTGATTATCTGGTAGATGTTTGAAGTTATTTAGAAAGCGTTCCTTGCGTGGGGTTACACTGAATTAGACGTTTCAAATGAATAAAATGAAATAATTAAAATTCAACCCATGTAGATTTTAACCAAATTAAAACATTGCCGTGTGTTTGTGAGGTGTTTCTCTGCACAACAAGATTGATTTCAGATCTAGACATCATGTGGGTGTAGGAGAACGTTGTTTACACAGCCACTAAAATAATCAGGAATACGATTAAGATGAGATTACTGAGCGAATTAAACTAACCGATACCGATCCATTAAATTATGCCTGGATTGGATCGAGACATTCCTAGTTTTTGATAACTGAGCATGTGTGGGTTGAATTGTGTTGAATTGAGCTTCATTTGGTTTATATATAAAATGTTTGTGCCTTACTCTCCTAACACTCGCGCAACAGACTGAACATTGTACGCAAGGTTACGTCTTCCTAACGTCATCCATCTACTCACATCCAGCCAGCCTTTATGGACCGGTCTCACCACTTACCGCTCGCAAGTCCTCTATACGCTTGATGAGGGGGGCGGGAAGGCCTTCTGGCAGCGGAGGAGGGGGCACGATGCCTGTCCTCTGCACCCGGCCAGCGATGCCTCCTCTGGCATTGCCATTCTCCCCCCCTTGGCCTGGACTGGAGGGCTCTGGAGGATCCAGCAGCGCAAAGTCCAGATCGCCCATCAGATCCTGCAGCATATCGCTGTCATTGGCCGATCCCAGCAGTGACAGCACAGCAGGGTCGTTGGTGAGGTCAGCCATAGAGAGATCGTTGCCCGGGGTGGCAGAGTTGGAGTTGAGCAAGGCTCTGTTGGTGTTCGGGGGTCCACGCACAACTTTGAGGGCAGCAGGGGGCACAGGGGTCTTCTTCCTCATCTCCTCCTTCTCCCGGGTAAAGCGGCGGATCATGGCTGCCAGCGAGAGAGAGTCCTTCATGAGTTTCTTCCTCTTCTTCTTCTCGGGCCGGTTCAACGGCGACACCCTGAGAGAACAAAAAGGGAGGGATATAGATAAGATGGGGTTCTGAGTAACAAATTAGGCCTAAAGGGTGCTCGACTCAACACATCCGAGACCCGATGCGGAACCAAGTACTTTAGTGCCTGCTTGCTCGTGGTTCAGATCGCTGCTGCTTACGCAAGCTGATTAGGGACGATGTAGTGTGATGTGTAAATTTTGCACAGCCCTGATTGGCTACAGAGAATCATTGTTTGTTCCTAAAAGACTCCCTACAAGATCACATCAACTGTTTTTACAGGGTAACTTTACATTTCCACTGGCAGCACTGCTGAATCCAGGGTTTGAAGATCGTATCGATATATTGGACCATATTGATATATTGGATCCTTCAAACAAAGACTTTTTAAAGCCAGCCCTATCAGACAGTGTCATGTGGAACCTACACAACTCACTGCTGTAGTGTTTTGCTACACCAGCTACATTTCAGGTGTTTTTCCGTGCAGTGGAAAAACACCACATGCTTTATCAGCAGGGAGTTTTCTTCTCCTATTGGTCAGATTAGACGGATGATGAATGTCTGTCTGGCCAAGCAAAGTGAATGTAAATGAGAGTCTCAACACTTAAACCACACCCTGCATTCAGCCCCAACAACCACCGCCCAAAACAGCTGAATTTGGGTGGGTCATCAAAGCTTGCGGTGACTGACAGCCTGAAGTGCGTCTCTTGTGGCACTTACTCGGACACTATGAGGGTGGCTCCTCTCTCTGCGTACGGAGGAGCTCCTCAGATAACCTCAAACTCTGAAGACTAGTTTTGGTCAAGCACCCCCCCCCCCCAAGACTCACCCTGGCTTTGGTACACGATTCTTCTTGGGTTTCTTTTCCTCTAAAGACCCATCCTTCTTCTTTCTTTTCTTGACTCGCTCTTCACCGTCCTTCAGTTTCTACAAAGGAAACAGAGAAACACCTCAGATAAAGAGCCTCGGCAGCAGCGTAATGACCGGGTAAGCTGATTTAAACCCGTTCAGCTCCTGAGCTCCAAGACACTTAAACCAACACAACTGTGCAAACCTTGAAGTGGTTCCCGTCCTTGCTGCCCTCTTCCTCGGACTCGGAAGCAGCTCTGAACTGCAGAGTGCCTGTGTTGATGTAGAAGCCGCCGAGTTTCGTGGTGAGCGATGCAGGCACAAGCTCATCGTACTGCATGGAGCACAACAGAGGGGCCAGTTAGTTTCCACATTTCAAAAGCGAGAAGAGTTGGGCAACATGGTAAAAAATATCACTATATTTAAAGATATTTTAATGATACTGTTAAAATATTACATTGAAAAACGTGGTACATTCTGAAGTGCTCTTCAGACGCTCTCTCATAGTGAATTCAGTGATTTTAATTAAACAGCACTAATTACACTCTCTAAGGAAATGCATTACAACTTCAATAAAACATCATATTTCAGCACGGCCGAAACCCCAGCAGGACTCACAGCCTCGGAGTTGTCAATGAAAGGGTCGGTCTCATCGTAGCCGTAACCAATGTCGATGAGGTCCTGCATGCGGTCCTTCTTTTTCTTTCTCCCCGTGTTGCCCTGTCAAACACAGTGGGTTAGATTTATGGACCTGTGTATGTTTACGTGAACCATATAAACCTTCCTACAGCATCAGTGACTCTAGTGAATGGGTACCAGCATAAGTCTGAGTCTCCAGAAGTCTAGAGTGTGAGTGTGTGTGAGTGTGTGTGTGTGTGAGTGTGAGTGTGTGTGTGTGTGTGTGTGTGTGTGTGTGAAACCTCAGAACTGTGAGGAGGTTCTGCTTATCTAACGAACTCTCCAGACACAGTACCGTGAAGCACTACTTACATATTTACTCTCAAATTTCCTGGCCAGAGCTTCAACCTCTCGTCTCTCTCTGTCTTCGTCTGCAAATGGGTCATTTGGGTCCAGGGCTGGGGTGAGCCCTTGAGAAGGAACTTTCTTGGCCTTTGGAAAAAGAAAAACGGGATGAACAGAGAGACAAAGACGGAGCACAATCAGGGGAAATGACTGGATGTACTCAGAACGTGCAATTGTTGAGCGTTGCCTCTTCCTAATCTGGAACATGAATGTGCACATAGTTGGGCGGGGCACTGTACGGCAAATATCCATACACTGATATGTTTTGCTTTATAAAGATGTCATAATATCGCTTGCTCTTCAGGTTAAACGCCTATAATAAGAGATACAGAAGGTTTAATAAAAAGGGGGAAAAAATGAGAAGAAATTGATCAAATGATCCAACATTTCAATAATTACTAAACTATTAATAATAGCTGCAGTAAAATAAACGCTGGTAGACACGTCAGGAAAATGGGAACAGTGTGAAGATTGTTTACGAAATTTGAAGCGTTTAAAAAAAGTTCTTTTTCAATCGACTCCACGCGCCCGACTCCACGCACCTGGCCAAAAACACACATTTGATTCCTTAAAAAAGAAGGAAAAAATTAAAAATCTTAAAGGGACAAACACCCAAAACCAAAACAATAACAAAATGAATTTCATAGGACCCTAAATATAACAGCAATATGGTACAATGCCTGCACTGACCACACTTCTGAAAGTGTCCTTTACTGACCAGTCCAATAACACCTAACAACACCTAATAACACCTAGTCTCTCAAACACCTCCCCATCCCAGCAGTCTGTCTTCAGTCACGTAGCGCACCTCCACTGCAGTCTTCCTAATTCCAAAGCAACAGATCGAGCCCGTCTCATGTTACCTTTGATGGCAGAAGCTGGGAAAACATCTGATCAGAAACAATGGTGCTCAAGACCTTCTTGACATGGAAGTGTGGGTTCCAGGGGAACTGAAACATGAGAACTGTCCAATTAGAATGTCCTTTATCTCTATTGGACAGAACAGCACAGTGCAGCTGGGTCACAGGAGAAAGGCTGCTCTAACTGGTCCAGTAACTCAAGGCCACCACAAGCCTGAAGTCGCCTTGACGCCAAGTCCTGCACACTTCCATGACCTCGATGGCTGAGAACCTTCACAGAAACTGCTCTACAGCCAAAGCTGTCACTACAAAGATGCATAAATGTGGACAACTTTACAATCAATAAGCCTTGAGTCTGTAAACTTTCCAACGTGTTCCAGATCAGTGGTTCCCAGCCACAGTGTGTAGCCTTTCCTCTGCTCTAACACACTTGATCCAACTACAAGATCTTCTTGGTTGGACGAGGGTTTGTAAACCAGTCCACTATAAGCCTCGACCAATAAACATGCACTTACTGGTTTGAACTGAAGCTTAAATGATCTTCAGAAACTTGGTTCAGCTTAGTAAAACCCAGCCACCAAGTCTATTATGAAGATAACACAGTGTGTAAACTTTATGCACATCTATCTAGACCAGTGGATACCAGCCCTGGTCCTACTTTACCTTCCACTAGAACTTATAGTAGAACTTCTACTAGAACTTATATACCTGGAGATGAGCAGAGGAGAGCTAAGAACCCTGTTCTGCCTCAGTAAAGCTGTGGAGGTGAGGTGGAGGGTTGAGATGGTGAGGTGTGGGAGAGGTGAAGGTGTAGGTGATGTGTAGTAGAGATGTAGGGGATGTGTAGTAGAGGTGTAGGGGATGGGAAGTAGAGGTGTAATAATAGTAATTATACTCATTTGTTCAACTGTGTTTTGCACACACTGGAATTAATCCTCCACATTACCCATCCTCACACAGTGATACACACATACACACTAGTAAATTACACACCAGGGGGCAGTGAGCACACGTGCCCGGAGCGGTGGGCAGCCCTATCCTCAGTGCCCGGGGAGCAGCTGGGGAGTTCAGTGCCTTGATCAAGGGCACTTTAGTCACATCCTGCCAGTTCAATAATTAGACTGATCCCACAGGATCAGAGGTGTAGAGGTGTACAAGAGGTGTAGATGATGTGTAGGTGCAGTAGAGGTGTCGGTGATGAGATATAGAGGTGATGTAGAGGTGTATAATTGTAGGAGAGGTGTAGAGATGCAGTAGTGCTGTAGTAAAGGTGTAGTTGTGTCATAGTAGAGCTGTAGTAGTGTTATACAAGTTTAGTCTAGCTGTAGTGTAGAGCTGTACTAGAGCTGTAGTAGTAGAGATGTACTATAGTACAAGTAGTACAGCCATAGTAGGTGTAGTACAGCTGTAGTAATAGAAGTGAAGTACAGCTGTAGTAGAGGTGTAGTAGTGCTGTAGGGTTTATTGGAGGTGTAGAATAGCTGTAGTAGAGGTGCAGTAGAACTGTAGGGTGTAGTAGAGGAGTAATAGTGTAGTAGAGGTGTATTAGAAGTGCAGTAGAGGTGTAGTAGTGTATTAGATATGTAGTAGAGCATTAATAGTATATTAGAGCTACAGTAGTGTTTTAGAGCTGTATTAGAAGTGTAGCAGAGCTGTATTAGAGGTGAAGTGTAGTAGAGCTGTATTAGAAGTGAAGTAAAGCTGTATTAGAAGTGAAGTAAAGCTGTAGTGTAGTAGGGTATTAGGTGTAGCAGGGCTATAGTAGTGTATTAGAGATGTATTATGTGTAGTAAAGCTGTAGTATGGCTGTATTCGAGGTGCATTGGGTGTAGTAAAGCTGTATTAGAGGTGTAGCAGGGCTGTAGTAGAGGTATAGTAAAGCTGTAGTAAAGATGAGTCTCAGTCCGACCTGCTGGATCAGCTCGCTGTAGCTGAACTCGGCGGAGCAGCGCTCGCTGGGCTCGGACAGGGACAGGCTGAGGCGGACGGTGGGCTCCGGCTGTCCGGCGGAAGCAGCCCCGCTATCTCCTCCGGCCCCGAACAGCCCCGCTTCCCGGTGCGCGGGGGGGTGAGGGGGGTGCGCGGCGGGGCCGGCCCCCCCCTGCTTCTCCTGCTCCTGCTCCTCCTCCTCGTCCTCCTCCTCGCGCCGCCGCTTCTTGTGCTCCGGAGCGGCGCTGAACGAGGCGAGAGTGACGAACGGGACCTTCCTGGGGTCGGCCATCGGCGCAGAAACACCTCCTCCTCCTTCCGAATCTGCCGAACCTGCCGAACCGAGCTGGGCCGCGCTTCAGTCCGCCCGCGCCTCCCTGAGTCCGACGGGTCCGGCCGCGGCTGCGGAGGCCATTTTCTCTGCGGTCACCGCGCATGCGCACTGCGCGCTCAGCGGAAACGGGGCACGCGGCCGCGCGCGGCGACGCCGACCAACCACTGTGCAGAGCGCTGCTCAGAGCCCGCCCACTTTTATTACTCTGTATTATTGAGATGTTACAGCCAGAACATTAGGACCACAGAGAGAGAGAGAGAGAGAGAGAGAGAGAGAGAGAGAGAGAGAGAGAGACAGACAGACAGACAGACAGACAGAGACAAAGAGAGACAGGCAGCATAAGCTGAAAGGCACCCAGTTGCTTCAGGCCTCCATAGACCTGAACAGAGTAGAAGAACTGATCAAATAAAGGCAATCAGGTTGAAAACATCGCTTTTCGGATAGTCTGATAGCTAACTTTGGACCACAGAGTTACTGTACAAAAGTATGGTTGAACAGGTTCTACATCTGGACCCACGAGCAACCATTAAAGCGTTAATACTGAGAGATCACCACTTCACTCCCAACGGATGCCACAGCTACCTGTGGCTGGGTGTCCCAGAGAGCATAATTAACCAGGAGGAACCTGCACTTGGAGAGTCTATCTACTCTCCAACAACACATTTTGGTCAGAAAAACACACTGAACTGATGTGAATCCTTGAGTTACGTTTTTTTTCTTCCAGAATGAATGTCCTGGCTGTTGAATTTCCATTCAGTGATGGACTGGCCTTCTGGAGAACCGGGCAAAATACCAGTGGGTATTTAGAATGTGAAGGGACTGGTCTACACACATTGTCAACAAAAGGAACAAGGACCTTGTGAGACATTGTTGATCACTCTGCAAGCTCTCGGCTCGTGTAGTGTTTGCATAGCGACTGAGCCAGCAGTGAGTGAAAGCCAATTTGCCCCTAATTCATACTTTTATCTCTGGAAAAGTCAGCAACTCGCAAACTTAGAGCTACAGTCATATAGTCTGGACCTGGCATTAGCTGACATAAGCAGGTTGACAAGACACTGGAAATGAGCTTGTGTGTAAAGTCCATATTTAAAACTGTTCTGAAGGCAGTGCTACCTCAGAGGCAGAACAACCCCTACTGGTTCAGAGGATAACTTATTTAAATCCAGTAGGCGGAGCTTAAAAAAGTGCATCTGCACATCAGAACTTTATATGTGCATTGCAGTGCAAGTGCATTTTCTGCATTAATGCTGCATTTACGTGATGGAACTGAAGACGTGCATCTTAGTGGACTGTAGTAAACTGTAATACATTTTTTATTAATAATAATAATAATAATAATAATAATAATAATAAACAATATATATAATAAAAAACAAATACATACATAAATAAAATAATAAAAAGATCTAACAAACTAAGAAAATAAAAATAATCAAATAAAAATAATAACAGAGAAATGAAAAAAATAAATAAGGCTAAAACAACAACAACAATAATAATAATAATAATCTGTATTTTTTTAAATAATAAATGACAAAAATAGTTTCTTTTGAATATTGAAATTGTACTGCGCATGCGTTCAGTGCCGGGCTGTTGTTACCGTCGGCGCGCCTGCAGGGGGCGCTGCGCTCCCACAGGGAGAGAGGCGGATCCGCTGTGCCGCAGAAGAAGAGGTTTGTTTACAGAAGCTGATCGATTTGATCATTAATATCGATTAAAGCTCGCTGTTATTGATCCCTGGTTGACAGTAAAATTCTGATATGATGATTTAAAATCTAAATCTAAGTTAAAACCCCTTCAGTCTTTATCAGTGAGGGCTTTTAATGATTCCTCTCTAAAATCATAGCTTTGTCCTGTTTTCTTCCCTCCGTGCTTTTTAAAAGGCTTCCACAGAGAACAGAGTCAAACAGACGAGACAGAAAAATCTCTCCGTTCATTCAGGAACGTGATAACATTTGTATCTGCTGGACTGGCACGGATCAGCCCCTTCATCAGGTTCTTTTTGTCCACCAGGGGGCGCACCAGCATTTCCCCCTGATTTCCCAAACGCCCTTCCATCCCAGTGGGTTTCCTCCCGTTAACTGCTTTCACCAGGTCCTTCCACAACATTTCTATTCTATTTCTATATAGTGTCGTGTTCCAAACCACGACACTACCACCATCATGTTTCACAGATGGAATAGGGTTTTCATACTGGAATGCATTGTTTTCCTTTCCGCAGGCGTAACATACGTAATGTAATGTATCAAACTGCAGACAGGCAGAAATGTTCTTTATGGAGAGCAGCAGCTTCTCCTTGCACTTCATTCTTTGTTCTCCTGGTTGTGGACTCATGAGCCAATGTGGAAAAGTACAAGATGACGCTGTGCAAGACGGCTGCCTCCCAATAGCTCTGTGGGTTTTTAGCTCTTTTAACTTCTTCTTCACCTTTCCACACACTTGCTCTTCTCAAGACGACATAGTGTGTACTGATCTATATCCCATGGATATGTACAACCTCGTTTTCCTTAATTTCCCTGAAGGAACCCTCCCAAGGGATCAATAAAGTTCTATTCTATTCTAAGTTGCGTAGAAGTTCTCTTTGGTTCCTTTATGAACTCACAAGCTATTGTGTGATTACACACCTTGTGTGATCTTTGCTGGTGGAGCACTCCTGGGGAGGGTGATAATGGTCTTGGTTTTACTCTGTTTGAACACAATCTGTCTGAGTGTGGATCGGTGGAGTCCAAACTCTTTAGAGATGGTTTTGTGACCTTTTCCAGCCTGATGAGTATCATCGGCTCTTCTTCTGAGCGCTTCAGGAATCTCCTTTGTTTGTGAAGATCAGACTTTGAGAGATCACTGTTTGAATGAAAACACCTGATGCTAATTTCACCTTCAGGTGATCTGCTGACCCTAAAGGTCCACAAACTTTTGCCCCTCACAGTTTTGGAATATTGGATAGTTTTCCTCAATAAATAAATGAGTGTAATATTTGATTTGGTTCCTACTTTTAGGACTAGATTTCTGTAGTCAGTTCCAGGGACAGATATTAAGACTAAGTCCTGGACTACATTTCCCTTCCAGTGGAGAATGTTTTATAGTCCAGGACTGAGTCTAATTCTCTGTTAAGGAAAATGACCCTTAGTGACCCTCAAAGTGTGTTTACAGTAGATGTGACACCAATATAAAAAGTATCTCCACTTAAAAGCTCACATCATTTGGTCTCTTTTTTACCAGCTGAGAAAATGGACGTCAGCTTCACCAACGGGAAGTCAGCCATCCTGGAGCGTCCACTGTCCCGACCCAAGACAGAGGTCAGCTTGAGTGCATTTGCCTTTCTCTTCTCTGAAATTGTCCAGTACTGCCAGAGTCGAGTGTACTCAGTGTCCGAGCTGCAGGCGCGCCTGGCCGACATGGGCCAGCGCGTGGGGGCCAGCCTGCTGGATGTTCTGGTGCTTCGAGAGAAGAATGGCAAGAGGGAGACCAAAGTGCTCAACATCCTGCTCTTCATCAAGGTCTGCTCGTGTTTCATTTTCTTTAAGGGTGGAAATTTCTGACCTTTAAGAAAGACGTTCCGGCCCAATAACACTTTAACATGTTGAAAGAGTTTGAGTGTGATGCTCTCTCTACCATTTCAGTTTCACACCAGATAATATTCAGGATTTTGGTGCCACTTTAAAAGACCACCCTATAAATGATTCTTTATTTATTAAGGTTATTAATTAGGTCATCTTACAATCCATTCACCATCATCTCTATTGCTAAAACTTCTCAGCTCCAGCAGACAAACTTATTAACAATTATTAACAAAAGAATTAACAGAACAACACTACAGATACTTTTATCACCAGAGAAAAACATCCAGTATAAAGGAGTCTGGTAGATAGAGGGGTATAAAGCCCCCCAGCTCAAACCATTGGGAGTCTATACGGTGCTGGTGCTCCAACCAAGAGCTCTGTAGTAAGTTTGAGTGGCATTTTTGATCCAGAACGAATCATCCATCAGTATCAGACCTCACTATTGATTGCATGGCTGGGTGCCATCAAAGCACCACGGCAATTTTCCAAAATCTAGTGTAAGGCCTTTATGGAAGACAAACTGCCAATTCTCTGTGTGTCTGTGTTGCAGGTGTCTGTTTGGAAGTCTGTTTTCGGCAAGGAGGCAGACAAGCTGGAGCAGGCAAATGATGACGACAAAACATACTACATCATCGAGAAAGAGCCACTGGTCAATTTGTTTATATCGGTGCCCAAAGAGAACAGCACGCTGAACTGTGCCGCCTTTACTGCCGGGATGGTGGAGGCCATCCTCACCCACAGCGGCTTCCCGGCCAAAGTCACCGCACACTGGCACAAAGGCACCACTCTCATGATCAAGTTTGATGAATCGGTCATTGCGCGGGACAAGCAACTGGACAGCAGATAGAGACTGAGAAACAGCTGCTTGCTGAAGTAGAGATTCGGTCGGTCGGTATTTCAGGCCCGTCAAGTCGAAATCAACCCCTGGATTTTGTTCCGAAAGCTTGGCGTAGATTTTGACGTGCTGGACCTAAAATACCCACCTCTGCTGGGGGTCAGTGGACCAAGATATGGGATACTGGAAAACCAAGAATCATGTACACCTGGGGTAGCCAGTCTTTGCCTCGTCCTGCACAATTTGCTGATCTCCCTACTCTAACATACCTGCTAAACCTGCTAATTAACCGGTTTAACTGCTAATCAGGTGCGCTTGAGCAGGAGGAGCACAAAGCTGTGCAGGAGTCCCCACACTCCAGAACCAGGAGTGCCTGTTCCTGCCGGTTCCCTTAAAGCTGGGAAAGTCACAACAAATATTCCACCAAGAGAAGGCAAGATGCCTCAGAGGTTCCGCATAACAGACATAACTAACTACACAAGCTTCTTCCAACCTCGCTGATTTATTATTTTTGCATATGAATTCTGATCTGATTTCTGATTTACAGAGACTTAACTATTCCCTGAATTTGATTGCACACATTCTCCCAGGGAGCAGAATATTAGATGAATCATTCTTTAAACGGTTAAGATGCATCTGACAGGTGGTTTTAGTTAAAAGTGAATAAAAATTGAAATTGAAATAAAAACTTGGCTCTGCTTTTCTTATTTCTGGATACAGTTTCACACTGTTGTGGAACAACATGTGGAAATTTGATCTTCATTATAACTACACTGAGAGACGGAGGTCACATAACTAAACACTGAAGACACTGCTTTTAAAAATCATTTGCAGAACAGAATTAATAGAAATGTAATTTTCTTTTGAGGAATAAGTTTGGACTCCCTCTGTCCTAATAGCTGTATCTCCTCCTTTGGCTGAAATAATGTCAGTGAGATACTTCTATAACCGTCTACCGTCTCTGACATCGACTGGAAGACAGACGTTCCCACTCCTCCAATCGGAATTCTTTCAGCTCTGTGATGTTTCAGCGTCAGTCTTTGTACAGATGCTCTTACGTTCTCCTCAAACCCCCTCTGATACAATAAAGATCTCATAGTGGTTTCAATGATGGAGAGATCTCCAGACCGGCTGCAGCAGAGCAGCTCCAAACCATCACACTTCCACCACCATGCTGGTATGAGGTTCTTGTGCTCAAATGCCAAACATGTCTTCTGCTTTCATTAGAAGGGGTGTCCATAAATATTTGGACACGCGGTGTGCTTTAATGCATGTTTACATGATTGTTTTTTCGTGAAAACTGATGTATGACGTCATTTTCGAGCGTTAAGCGAAGCCTCTGACGTCAGCGGACCGAACGCAGTCACGTGGTCCTCCCGGAAGCGCTCTGTGTTTACAGTGCTGTGGTCAGTGAGGGCCGGTCTGACTGGTCGGGATGGACGGACTGCTGCGCGAGGAGGTGGACACAGGTCTGTCCGCACTTGCTTCCCTCTGCTTCACATCAGCTGCAGGAACATAGCTGCTGTGTTTTGATGGCATCCAGCCTTTCAGCTAGTCTAAACTGGTCTTTGAAGAGCTAACTAGTCAACCAGCTCTTGACCAGTATAGAGTATTTTGCATTTTGTAAAGCCTTGGTTTTTCTGGTTATGCTGGTTTTACTGGTAACTAGCATGGTTATGCTGGTTTTACTGGTTAACTAGCCTGGTCATGCTGGTTTTACTGGTTAACTAGCCTGGTCATGCTGGCATTACTGGTTAACTAGCCAGGTCATGCTGGTTTTGTTGGTCAACTAGCTTGCTTATACTGGCTTTACTGGTTAACTATCCTGGTTATGCTGTTTTTGCTGGTTAACTTGCCTGGTCATGTTGGTTTTACTGGTTAACTAGCCCGGCCGTGTTGGTTTTACTGGTTAACTAGCCTGGTTATGCTGTTTTTGCTGGTTTACTAGCCTGGTTATGCTGTTCTTGCTGGTGTACTAGTCTGGCTATGCTGGTTTTACTGGTTAACTAGCCCGGTCGAGTTGGTTTTACTGGTTAACTAGCCCGGTTGTGTTGGTTTTACTGGTTAACTAGCCTGGCCATGCTGGTTTTACTGGATAACTAGCCTGGCCATGCTGGTTTTACTGGATAACTAGCCTGGCCATGCTGGTTTTACTGGTTAACTAGCCTGGCCATGCTGGTTTTACTGGTTAACTAGCCTGGTCATGCTGTTTTTTCTGGTCATCCAGCTTGGTCATGCTGGTTTTACTGGTCAACCAGTTTGGTCATGCTGGTCAACCAGTTTGGGTATACTAATACCCAGGCTGGTTTTGCTGCTCAACCATTGTTGTAATAGTATTCACGCTACTCAACCAGCTTGGACTGGTTGATAGACAAGCTTGGTCATACTGATTGTTTAGCTGTTATCCCATCGGTGCCAAATTCTGACCATCTATCTGTGGTGAGGTGCCTCTGCAGAAATCCAGCAGAGATCCATCAGACCAGGCTAGGTTTCTCCAGTCTTCAACTGCGCTCACTGCAGCCTCAGCTTTGTGTTCTTGGCTGACAGAAATGCAGCTGATGAACTGCGGCTGTTCTGAGTTTAGTGTAATGTTCCTAATAAAGTGCTGGTCGAGGGTCTGTTTCTTACCTGTTTGTTTGCCTTTTGTCTGCAGAGAAGGACAGTTTGCTGTCCTCTGTGGCCAACTGCAGCACCAGCGACCTTCACAACCGACCGCGTGACAACCGGCCCACGCTGGGAGTCGGCGACTCATCGTCATGGAAACTGAGTGACGAGGAGGAGGAAGAGGCTCTGCGCAGGAAGCTCAAGTACTTCTTCATGAGCCCGTGTGACAAGTACCATGCCAAGGGTCGCAAACCCTACAAGCTGATCCTGCAGATGTTGAAGATCCTCATAGTGACCATACAGGTGGAGCGCTGAGCTCTTCACACCTATGTTGCATGATGTGTGTGCTTTCCAAGTTGTGCTCTGGATGTGTAGGACCTGGAAAATGATTCAGATTAGCTTTTCTGTTCTCTGTTAATAACTGTAACAGTACGTTTTTCAGGTTCTGCGGCATCAAAACATCCCCACACTACTCTCATACTACCACCACCATGTTTTACCATGTGTATAGTGTTTCTAAAAACATGAAGACCAATAAATATGTGTGTATGCTGTGTATGGGTCTGTTACACCCTCTCTCTCTCTCTCTCTCTCTCTCTCTCTCTCTCTCTCTCTCTCTCTCTCTCTCCCTCTCTTTTTTGATTTTGAGTAATCAGATGGTGGTAATGTTTAAGGATGAGAACACCGACACCTTCAGACACCTGTTTCTGCAGGACTACCAGGACGACTCTGATGGACTGGCTGTTCACACTCAGAGCGGAGTGACTGAGCACATCAACTATGCTATAGAGCAGGTAACCACACACACACACACACACACACACACACACACACACCCCAAAACTTTAGTACCACTCATCACACACACCTCTGTATGTCTCTCTCTTTCTCTCTCTTTCACAGTACCTGACCCTCTCTCAGAACTCCGTCAGCATGTGCAGCGTATGTGTTCGACTGGGGTGAATGGTGGCGCCCTCTCTGTGCCAGCGGTACTACAAGAAGGCGGGATGACCCGGTCAATGACACCTTTAACATCGGTCTCACATCATGACTGCGTGATTTTAGCTGCCAGCTATCTTTCTCTGCTAAATTTGGCTGTAGTAGGGGGTGAACACAGTCATAGACCTTGGAAAGTTGAGGACCTCACGCTCTGGAATGTAGGGCCCTAAATTGAGTTTTATTTCATTTCTTTTAAGAAACCAGCATCATCATGGTCTGTAGTCCATATTACTATATGATGCTTGTGATCATTCTTGCAGATACACTACCCAGGCAGTCTGACTCACCATAACTGCACTGTAGAAGATGATGAAAAGTTTGATTATATCTGTGTCCAGATCTCCAGGATTTAGTAGATTTTGGATCTGGACAGTCGTATCTCGGATGTTTAATCACCAGTCGAAAGCCCGGCTGTCATTTCTGAAATATACCAGCCATCAGCAGAGACCATGCTCTAGCTCAGCAGCTATCTGATCTCTGTTTCTGTAGACTTTGTATAGGGTGACCCCCCCTGCAGACCCCTCAGCTCCTCTTCCTGAAGACTACAAGAACTTCACACTCAAATTCCACAAGTAAGTAATTGTGAGAGGGACACGTTCAGCCTTCCACAGAGAGATCTGTTGATATCATGAAAGAAAGGAAGCAATGCTGGTCAAGAGCTGGTATGTTTTGGTTTAGATGACCATTTTAAACCAGCTCCAGTTCTTGAGGCGGTTGACCTGCAAGGCTGGCATGATCAAGCTCTTTGACTAGCAAGACCATGTTGCATGATCAGGTATGACCAGCACTACCAAGCTGGTAGGCTAGAATGACCAGCTGCATCCAGCAAGACCAAGCTGGTTGACCAGGTCTTGGTCTTGTTGGTCTTACTGGTTGTCCATGCTACCGGTGTTAAACTGGATATTTCAATATTTAATTTTGATAACAATCCTAAAAATGTCGATAATCCAGTGCGTTTATGTTTTGATTTTTGTCCAGACTGAGTGAAATATCGAGCATCTAATAACTTAAAGTTCTTTTGTGGTTTAGTTTAAATACACTGTATGTCCAAATGTTTTTGGACACACACCCCTTTTATTGAATGCATTCAGCTACTTTACATTGCACTTATTGCTGGCTTACAGATATTTCAAATCCTCTTGGGGAGTTGGGGATGAGATGAGGTGGTGATCATCTAACATCCTGACCTCACTAACACTATTTGTCACTGAATGCAATCAAATCCTCACAGCAATGCTGCAAAATGTATTAGAAATTCTTCCCTGAACAGTAGAGACAGTTACTCCAACAAAAGCAGGAAAAACTCTCTGTAGCCTTGATTGTGGAAGAAACAATGAATGAACAAATGTCCCAATACTTTTGTCTATGGCTGCAAACCTGGAGTCCAAATGGAGGAAATCTATCTGCAGTGAACTTTACTGTGATTCCCTTCTCACACCTGCCTCTCTACCCTTCCCTTTTTCTTCCCTCTTTCTGCTCTTCAAAGGTTAATAAACGTGACCATTGAGATTCCAAGCTGAAGGCCATAAATATCAGTCGTCATCAACAACGAGATTCAGAACTACTACACCTTCTCAGTTACAGTAAGCCTGACCCTCAGCACCAAACTGAAACTCTGTCTCCCATGCCTGCGTACAGCAGCTGTCACAAACAAATCAGTCCGTCAGGTTGAAGCTTAAGCTTTCGCTGATTCAAAGACACCATAACATGGAAAAATGTTCAAAATGTTCTTCACACTCATACAACTCTATTACCAGCTTGGTTCTTTATGGAAAATGGTTCTTCTATAACATCGCTCAAAGAAAGATTTGAACATTTGAGTGTCCTGCATTCCAAACCACACACTTCTTCACTTCACGGTGGAATACACCTTAACTCACTCAGTCTGATTGTGTGTGTGTGTGTGTGTGTGTGTGTGTGTGTGTGTGTGTGTGTTCTCAGATCCTCTTTGATAACAAAAAGCCTGTAGTGGGAAAATTAGTCAGTCTGCATAACCTGGCCGTCATTGCAGAGTGCCGAGACCCCAACGTATCTGGACACAGTAAGACCGTTCACTCTGTTGACCCTCTCAGATAAACATCTTCCTCAGTGTCCTCACTGTGGTCTTCAAAGGACCTGTCAGCTAAATCTGAGCAACTGAGCATGAAAAATATTTGACTGTCTTTTTACATAACATTATTAACCTCTCTCGCTCTCCTCTGTCTCGCTCTCTCTCTCGCTCTCTCTCTCTCACAGAGAAAACTATCTCTTGGTGGCGTTGATGTATTTAATGGCGATGGGTATTGGTCTCTCTGGCGTTATTAGTGGACGGTCCATACTCAGAGGAATAAGCTCTGCAACATATGCGATTCTACACTGTATAGAAAAAATATCGGAGTTTACCTACAGGAGCATGGATGAGCTCCCATTCACAATTCACAGGCATTAATACGGGTTGATCCTCAGTGATAAGCTCTATCAGCAGGTCTGGAACCCTGCGGTTGCACTGATCTGCAGAGACTTTCTGTACTCTGCCACAACACTCTGAGATGTCAATCTGTAGCAGTGGTTCCTAAAAGCTAACACATAATACAACTGACAGTTGATGGTGAAATATGGAGAAAGGAAGAAGTTTCACCAGCTTGTTGCAGCAGTGGTGTCCGATTACAGAACCATGCCTGGGTTCAGGGAGCTCTTTAGAAACACCCATTGTTTCACTAACGTCTCTAAAGGCAGACTGTTCTGCTCCTGTGGAAATGAGACTGAATAAACACCTGAATTCAGTGATTGAGAATAATTAAGTGTTCCCATACATTTCTCCAAGTTATAAAGACTTGAAGTAAACACAATGCTAAAGATGAATTCTTTATGATGTGTGTGTGTGTCTGTGTGTGTGTGTGTGTGTGTGTGTGTGTGTGTGTGTGTGTGTGTGTGTGTGTGTGTGTGTGTGTGTGTGTGTGTGCACGCGTGCAGGAGTTTGTATGCTTCTTCAGGCAGTCTCTGAGTCGTCAGGTGTGTTGGGCCGACCGGCTGGAGTTCGTGCGGCTGGTATTTACTCCTCATCATCAGCGGCGTGCTCACCATCATCGCTTCTTCGTCAGATAGGCATTGAGACCAAGGTTTGGGTTCCTCCAGACTTTGCTGTGGTCGACCCTTTTACACAGACATACAGACACTCTCGCAAACAGCGCTTTTAAACATTAAACTGTGTCCTGGATGTAATGTAATGTAAGTAATGAGGTAGAACCTTGGAAGATTGTGAATTCATCTTCTCATTGGTTGTTTGTGTCCTTTTTACAGAACCTCATCTATGACATTTGTGGGATTCTGATGGGCACCTCACTCTTCTGTTATTGAAGCGCGAGGTCATCCAACTATCTCTTCTTAGTACAATGAGTTACTATAAAAAACTGAGAGAATGGCTGCATGAGTGCGAGAGGATGGATGACCATGTACTCGAATAATTGTGGGATATTCAATTAATTCTGCACAATTAATTTAAATTACTATCACTGCTAACCAACTATCACACAATAACTTTGATTGTAACAAGGATGGTGCTGGCTATGAGCGAGGATCCACGAGTTAGAATGTATTCCTGAGGCACAATTGTTAATCCCACCTCCCCATCACTCTGTGCGTGCTGGTCGGCTGAAGCTGATGTATCAATCAGATGTATCCAGGGCTTTCCTCAAGCACATTGGTGCCTGGTGTGGGCCACCCCATATCCCACCTCTATGGTGGTCCTGTGGTCTTGACCATTGAAGATCAGGTGAAAGCATCCCAAGTTGCTTTAGCAGACTCTGCTGGAGAGCTCTATCTGCCTGGCAGTTCTCTGCATTTGACTGTGTGTGATTGTCTGTGTCTCACAAGATCCTGATAGTCCTCACTGAGCTCGTTCCCCAGTGTGATCCTTCTGCTATGCGCTTTCTCTCATCTACTTCGGTTCGTGTTCTGCGGCTGGATCGTCCTGGGACCCTACCATGCTAAAGTAACTCACCCCTAAAGACTGTCCAAAGGGACCATATCATTTACACTGGGACCATATTGTGAGTTAACTTTCTCTCTCTCTCTCTCTCTCTCTCTCTCTCTCTCTCTCTCTTTCTCTTTCTTTCTCTCTCTCTCTCTCTCTCTCTCTTTCTCTTTCTTTCTCTCTCTCTCTCTCTCTCTCTCTCTCTTTCTCTTTCTTTCTCTCTCTCTCTCTCTCTCTCTCTCTCTTTCTCTCTTTCTCTCTCTCTCTCTCTCTCTCTCTCTCTCTCTCTCTCTCTCTCTCTCTCTCTCTCTCTCTCTCTCTCTCTCTCTCTCTCTCACTCGGTTCGTTCCCTGTCCACAGTATCAGGTGTGTGTTCTACTGATGTGAGTGACATGTTTGCCCTTTCTCCGGTGGAGCGCGGTGGGGCAGCTGGTGTAACTCTTCAGTCAGGTCTACCTGTACACCTTCATCTCGCTCTTCATCTACATGGTGCTCTCGCTCTTCATCGCCCTCATCACTGGAGCCTACGACACCATCACTGTGAGTCAGGAAGCACTTGCAGTTATCCAACGTGAAATCATGTGGCAGCAGTGCAGTACCGCAAAATCGGAATTCTCACACAAACCATCAGAGTTAGTGCAAATTCAATGATCAGGACCCCACAGGACCACCACAGAGCAGTTATTATGTGGATACTGGAATGAGTGGATCAGACACAGCAGTGCTGCTGGAGTGTTTAAGCACTGTCCACTCACTGTCCACTCTATCAGAACCTCCTACCCGAGTGTCTCCACCTTGTAGATGTAAAGTCAGAGACAAACTCATCTGTTTCTGCACAGTTTGGTGATGATCCTCTAGTCCTTCATCAGTGCTCTGGGGCGCTGCCACAGAGCGTATCGGCTGGATATTTCTAGTTGGAGGACTGTTTTCAGTCCAGCAGTGACACTGAGGGGCTCGTGATGTAATATGAAATATATGTGTGTGTGTGTGTGTCTATCTCCATAGCAACAAGCCCAGGAGCCAGTGCAGGAGTCGGAGCTTCATAAGTTCATTGCAGAGTGTATGGACACGCCCACTTCAGGAAACTTTCATAGCCCAGAGAACACATCCTGCTCCCTGTTCTGCTGCTGCAACTAGACAGGAAAGTGTGTGTGTGTGTGTGTGTGTGTGTGGTGTGTGTGTGTGTGTGTGTGTGTGTGTGTGTGTGTGTGTGTGTGTGTGTGTGTGTGTGTGTGTGTGTGTGTGTGTGTGTGTGTGTGTGTGTGTGTCATTATTTTATTTAAAGAAAATGTGAAAGAAAAATGTGAAAAAATGTACAGATAAGGGATGTGTGTATGAGAGAGAGAGAGAGAGAGTGTGTGTGTGATGTAGTGGGACAGTCATGTTGAGAGTTCCTGTAAATGTTTAGCTTAGTTTCTTATGGATTTTATTACACAGCTGTTGAAGTGAAGCCTAGGGGTCAGTTAAGCTGTGTGAAACAGTGCCCCCTTGGGGCCATGGCCGTTAGCAATGCAGTGCTCAGCTTTTGGGGACAATTGAGGACTTTTTTATACTGTATTGTTTTAATTCTTGTATATTTATGAAGGGAATGTGGTCAGCACTTTTTTTGCACAACTGTGTTTTTAATGTTTGTTTGTTTGTTTGTTTGTAAATAAACACAGCTGACTTGTAAAAGCTATTTTACAGCTCTGAAATCAGCAGGGTCTTGATGAATGTCCAGACAATATAGTTAGCACAACTAACTAGACACAAAGACACACCTGTTAGCACAAGCCTGTACACACACACACACACACACACACACACACACACACACAGTTTAAAGCTTCTTACTGGCCTTCAGCTAAATATCACACTCAAAACTCCGGTAGCCTTCTTCGTGTTCCCCTCTACGCTCTATTGCTTCTTGTCTTTCATCTACACCCTGGTGTGTGTCTGTGTGTGTCTGTGTGTCTGTGTGTGTGTAGCCTGCAGCTTTACTGAAGCATCAATATTTATGTGAGCTCTTGTGGTGTCCAGGGAGCTGACCTTGTGTTTTTAATGGAGTTGGAGCCGTTGGAGCCTCTTTCTGACCAAGCTGGCCTTTCATCCACACTATCCCTGCAGAGAGAGAGAGGAGGGGGTGGAGACGAGGATCAGGAGACAGTTAGGGGGAGAAGAGGTAAAGTGGAGAAAAGGGAAATAGAGGGATGAAAGGGGGAGAAGATAATGTCAATAGAAGAACCACTGTTAGATCCATGTTTGTAAGAGAGATGTTTGTGAGTAACCTTTAAATTGTTAAAGAACATTTGCAAGTTACATAAGAGAAGATTCCTTAGATCCTTATAAGGTTCTACACACTTTCTGCAGCAGAAAACACGGACCTATTGTCTAATGCCAGGCGTGAGCTGGGAAGCAGTGCAACTGTGTTCTCTGGAATGATGGTGCTCCATCCAGTACTTTTAGGAGTGCAGACAGTGTTGTTGGTCTACCAGGTCTCTCATGGATGTTATAAGTCCCGTTCTCGCTGGATCTCAGGTGTTCTGAAGGCAGCAGAAGCTCCTCTCTTTGCTTTTCTCAGTAAGAGCTTCTTGATAAGCTCCACATCCTTTTAGGACCTCAGATCTGAAGCAGTAGAGCTGGATCTTCTCTTCCATTTCTCAGAGATGCTCAGAAAGTGTTGTTTATCTGATGGGGCCAGCGTCTGTGGTCGAGCAAACTCTGCAAATAGAGCACATTGAGTTTTTCACCTGTCTGATCTCCTCAGAAATATCTCCTGAAACTTTTAGACCATACTCGAGCTGTTTATCTGCTCTATGGGCGACTAGTGAAGGTGAACACAACTGTTTTGCTCGTTCTCGGTCTTGTGTTGTGCTTCTGCTCTTCTGAGAGAAGGCCAAAAAGGGGGCTGTTGTAAGAAGGATATCATGGCCAGCGGAGATCTTTTGCTCTCTTGTGTATTTTTGCCTGTAGCTCTCCGTCGGATCAGGCTCAGACAGAGAGCTTCTGTCTTCTGATGCCTTAAAGATTTATTGTGCGTCGTTCACGGGTTTGGCTGAGCAGCTGTACTGCACTGTGTTTTAATTGAAAAGGCTTATAAAGGCAGATTTATGAAAGATCCCAGCTTGATAAAGGCGTGGCTCTCAGTGCTGCTGCTGGAGGGCCAGACAACCGCAGAGCTTTTATTGCTTCCTCTGCTTCAACATGCCTCAAATAACATGCACTCTGTCCAAATGTTTGTGGACACCCCAACCCCCCATGCATTCAGCTACTTTATGTTTTGCCCATTACTGACACAGATGAAGCTGGTCTAGTCCCTGTAGAGAAGTACTGCCAATGCAATAGGACTACAGGGCTTGTAAAGCCCCCCAGTATTGAGGTGTGGAGTAGTGGAACTGTGATGGTGCTCCATCCAGTACTTTTGGGATGAGTTCTTGAGTTGAGGATGAGGTGGGGGTGGTGATCATCCAACATCCGGACCTCTGAATGCAATCGGATCCTCACAGCAATGTTCCAAAATCTAGCAGAATGTCTTCTGTGGACAGTAGAGACGAACAAAAGCAGGATAAACCTGTCATATTACCCTGGATTTCAGAAGAAACAGTGAATGAGCAGGTGTCTTTATCATCCTTTTCACCCTTATCTTCAATGGTAGGGATATCTAATAGAGTGGACAGTGAGTGGACATAGCGTTTATAAACTCTAGTGGTCCTGTGGGGTCCTGACCAGGGTGAAAGGAGGCTAAGGATAGTGCTCCAAGTTTATGAACTCCTTAACTGATTCAGGCCAGAGGAAACCAACTATTGGTGTAACAGGGATTTGATATGTTTGTCAGCCCACATCCTGCTTTCAGATGATCCTAGCCCTGTGGAACAGTAGTATCTGTGCTGTACATCATGGCTTTGTTGAAGAACATGATGCGTCTCAGAAGATCCAAGACAGTTCAGGAACTGAGATTTTGTCACAACATGAGAGGAGGTGTGGGCTGATATGTCTTCATCTAACCACCTCGAGGAATGAGAACATCTCCCCCCCCTCTCTCTCTATACTGTAAACCTTTTGAAGTGTAAATTCCTCCAAAGATGTCAGGAGGGTTTCCTGAAGATGTTTGGGGGGGTTAGAGCTTTGGGAGGGAATGCCTGCCTGTATCCATGCAGGCATGAAGGGAGATTAAAGAGGAGGGAATGTAGCTGCCGAGTCAGAGAACAAAAGGACGGCACGGGTGTTAGTGACAGTCGATACCTACCCAAACACGCATGCTCTTCAGCTGCATTACAGAAGCAGGAGAAGACAAACCTGATCCTCCTGGAGAAGTCTGTGGTTTGTTTTTTTGTCACTGCTGTCACGACAAAGCCAGGAATCTCTGAGATGGTAACTTGATAAAAAAAAAAAAAAACAAGATAGAAAACAGCTTTTTTCCAAATAATTTGGTCCTTTTGGACGATTTTCATTTCTAGTGGTCCATTCTCCAAATGCTGATGGAGCTTCCAGTGCTCTGTCCATGTGTACATGCTGAATCTGCATACACACTCCGACTGATCAGAGCGAGGGGGTGTGGCTTATTACACCACTGACCCAGATATTAGGTTATAGAGGAAAATGTGAAGGGAGGGGCTGTTTGCTCTCTTTCTCACACAGTGTTCAAATTTCAGAATAAAAGTCTTGGGAAGGGATAATACTGATACATACGTAAATAATAAAAATAATACAGGACTTTCATGTTTTGTAACGCTTCCATACAGTTCCATACAGGGCTCGAAAATGATGTCCTAACACAAATTTATGTTTGTTTAAATTCGATGTACTGTTTTGAGGTGCGTGATTTAATTTGTTGATTTAATTTGAGTGTTTTAAAAGGGAAAGTGATGAACGTAGGTGTGTACTGACTCCAGCTTACTGTGTGCAGTGTTCAGTCTTTACTCTAAATAAAAGATCTGAGCTGCTGATGGAAACCTGTGTCTTTCTCTTTCTCTTAGACCTCTTAGAGTGAATATGAATCATCATATTAACCTTTTCATTTGGCTTATTATTCTGTTTTAAATCATAATGCAGAAACTGCTGTGAATTGCACCGATCAACCATAATATTATGACCACCTCCTTTTTTCTACATTCACTGTCCATTATATCAGCTCCTCTGATCATACAGGAGCACTTTGTAGTTCTATAATCACGGACTGTAGTTCATCTGTTTCTCTACATACTTTATTCTCCTCCCCACAGGACACTGCAGTGATCAATCAATCAATCAAAGTTTATTTTTATAGTGTTTTTTACAACAAAGAAGTGGTCACAAAGCAGATGACCAACACAAACTGTGCAGAAACAGATAAGATTCTGTCTCTGACTTTACATCTACAAGGTGGAGACACTCGGTAGGAGCGTCTAATAGGGTGGACAGTGAGTGGACACAGGGTTTAAACACTCCAGCACCACCGCTGTGTCTGATTCACTCATACGAGCACAACACACACTAACACACCACCACCATGTCAGTGTGACTGCAGTGCTGAGAATGACCCACCACCCACATAATAGCTGCTCTGTGGTGGTCCTTTGGGGTCCTGATCTTTGGAACATACGTTAATTGTAAGAGAACAGCAGTTTTGAGGGTGAAGAACTGAAATGTGGGTTTAAATCATTACCAGAGTTTTGTTCTGTATTGTGGGGTATTTGTGACTGAAACAGTGTTATTCTGAGGTAGCTGAGCTATTTGTCTTCATGGTATTTGGAGGGTTTTTTGTTTTTATATGTCATTGCTATCCTTTTGCCCCGCCCAGTTCGGAAGGACAGATCGATATATTTTAAAAGATTTTCTCTCTTTTATCAATCGCAAATCATTAAACATGACACTGGGCAGTAAAAAGGTCCATTTTGATTCCAGGCTGTACAGATGTTGAGTCACTGGTGCAGGTTCTGTAATTACATTAAGAAAGGTCTGCTGCTCCACATTGAATTCCTTTGTGTTCCTCGGTTTTCCCAGATAATCCCTGTTGATTCTTGAAGAGAGAGGTGATTAAACACAACACAGCTGCTTCGGAAGTCAATGGGACACAGCTCCTAATTGCTGATGGGTTTTGTATCTGTGGTGCCTCATTGTTGTCTGGGCTGAACTGAATCTGCCCTTATTTGGGCAATACAGATGCGGTGTAGTCCACTCAGTGGGCACCAGGGGGCACAGTGAACAGCAGCAGCTGAAGAGCTTCAGCACTAAAAGCTAAAGCGGTGGACTGTGGGAGGAGGAGGAGGAGGAGGATGGAGAGCTGCAGTGTTTCAATATGAGGAAACAGCAGTTACTGTTAAAGCAGGGAAATGATGTTTTAGCAGATACACATACCTGCTCACCTCCGACACCTGAGCTGCAGAACCTGAGCCACAATTCCAGATTAAAGACAATAATATTAATAACAGTAACAACATTAATAACAGGATGAATTACAGTAGAAATATCAATAACAGTAACAACAATAACAACATTAATAACAGTAAAATCATTAATACAATAATGGATTAAAGGTCTATTAAAATAACCCAGAATTAAGTTGTATCATAATATTCAATATTAATCTCTAATAAAATTTTATATAGAACTAAGGTCTACTTTTATCCAAACAGAAATTATATATTAAAATTGATATTATTATATTATCCAGAATGAAAAAATTTAGTGTCCAAACTGATGCTTATTACAGTAATGCCTAGATTATCTTTAATCGTGTGTGTGTGTGTGTGTGTGTGTGTGTGTGTGTGTGTGTGTGGTTTGAATTGAGTTGAGAAATGACCTTCTGTGGTTTAATGTACTGGACGAACACCAGTGTGTCCAATACTCTTAACAGTGACATCCATTATTCACTAAACAATGGAGCCAGGACACAGGAAGCACTTACCATATGACCCCAGAGAGCAGAGTGTGTGTGTCTGTGTGTGTGTGTGTATGTGTGTGCGTGTGCGTGTGCGTGTGGACTGAGTCGGGCCCCAGGGGAGAAGCTAACTGTACTGCGACTGCAGGTTCAGGAAGCCGGGTTCTGTGTTGAGCTTTAAAGCCTCACCTGCCAGTCCGTCACGTCCAGCCTGAATATTTAATCCAAGGCTGAGTGTTCCGGGGCTTTCCTCAGCATTCTGCTGCTCATCTCAGGGAAAAGGAGCTGAGGTGATCAGCTGTACTACACCGGGCCAGGAGGCCCGGAGGCCCCGGATGCAGTGCGGAGGAGGCCAGTCTGGAGGATGTGAATAAGAATCAATCAATGTCTTTAGTCCACTGATCAGAGAGGGTCTAAAAGCACATCAGCAGTCTGTTAGAGATCACTCAGCACCTCCACACAGTCCGAGCGCAGTGTGTGAGGGTTCAGTCCTGCACTTAGTGTCATTCTAATTGGTGGGGTTTAAGCTTACATTACTTCGTTAACCTCGTAGCTCCAGGGCAAAACTCCACACACTAAAGCTCCTGTGGCAGATTCACTACATATAGGCTAATCGGGGGAAATCGGGGGTATTTGAACTATCACTTTAACCTTTGTTAAATATGAATATTAATCAGAAACTCATCTCACTGTAGAAGTGAGACGTTCACATCAATTGACCTTAAAGCTACTAAATATGTATCATTATAAAAAAGTGTCAGTTTTGTACAGTTTGTTTATTAAACTATTGCTATAATTATATAAATATTTAATTTTATTTATAATTATCATTTCTATAAACTAGCTTATGGTTATTTCATGATAAAAGTAACGACATTATTCATTTTTACTTAGAAGTAATTTGTAATTATTATAAGAGTAATATGTTTATAATTACATTTTTATTATTATTATTATTATTATAAATAGTAAATATTAGTTGTGTTATTAAATCTACATTGATTACATTATTACTATTATTAATTATTATTATAAACAAAAACAACTTTACCTTTTTAAAAACTTAAATAATTTTGTTTTAGTGTATTTTTGTTTTTTATGAATTTGATCTTGCTGTTATATGTTATTAAACATATTTTTTCCTGTTGTTGGAAAATCTCTGAGCACTGTATTCAGGAAAGTGAATCTTAAACAGTGCATATCCTTCTCTCGGGCCTCCTGGGGAACATTGACAGTTTTGCCATTTACATGCATATTTAAGCTGAAGTCACCGCAGGACACAGGACTGCAGGAGGCCTTTCCCCCTGAGACAGCTGGGGGCTACGTGCTCAACCCAGGGCAAACTGGGGGCTACACTGTGAACATGTGAAATGAGATCAAGCCTCCAGCATAAGAACCGCTATGTGACAATAGATCAGGACCACATCCTATTGGACAGGCTTGACTTAGGGTTTAGGCTGTCTGTGTGTGTGTGGGGGGGGATGGGGGTGGATGGGGGGCTGTGAGTTTGGTTTAATTAATAATGAAATCCTGAAGAACAGTGTTGCAGTTGTAGGTGCTTGGACTCCTGAGTGTGAGCGGTTTGTGTGGTACTTCTGATCAGACGAGGTTCTGGCAGGTTTCCAGTCTCCAGGGAAACGGAGTGGGCTCGGAGCACTGCAGCTGCTACAGGGCCGAGTGTGTGACTGTGTGCTCACCTGTGAGGCCTTTATTCGCTGCTCTGGCTGCGTGAAGGCTCTCACTCTGCATCTGCTCCAGCAGCCCTGTTGATTATTTATGTGCAGCACTCACTGGGTGTTTTTGGACCGGAGTGAGTGTGTGTACCATGCAGGGTGTGCCTGCTGCCGGCACGCTTCCACACAAACACACACACCCAGTTCCTTTGTGGTGTGTGTGTGTGTGTCGGTGCTGTGTGTTTGTTCTGAGGCCGTTGATTTCTCCTGTCTGTGTGTGTCTCTGTGAGTGTGTCTTCTGCAAGACCCCTCCTTTTCAATCCTCTAGTAGTTCAACTAGATTCTGGAACATTGCTGTGAGGTCAGAACGTTGGATGATTACCACCCCACCCCACCCCACCTCATCCCCATCTCCCCAACTCATCCCACAAGTACTGGATGGAGCTCCACCATTCCAAAGAACACAGTTCCACTGCTCCACAGCTCAATGCTGAGGGCTTTATACCCCTCTAGCCCACGCCATTCAGTAGGTGTGGTGCCAATAGCTTCATGATTGTTTATCTGCTCCAGAGAGTCTTATTCTATTGGCAATACTTCTCTACATGCAATACATAGGCTATATTGTTGTGAATGTGATCGTTAGGAGTGTCCACAAACATTTGCACATATAGTGTATCATCAAGTAACCGAGACGATCATGAAGTGTGGTCATGAAGGGATGCACATGGTCAGCAATAGTATTTGGGTCTATAGATTCAAGCTGTTGGCACCAAACTCTGACCCCTCTGTGTGTAGTGAGGTCCCTCAGCAGGGATCCAAATTCAGAGGTCAAATTTCATGCGATTACTGAACAGGCAAGTCTATTCTCTCAGCGTCTCATATTTTATTATCTTGCGTATTTCATACGTTTTATAGCGTTTGCCATAATACGTGATTAGAGGCACTCGTCCGATCTCCACTTCGAGATGACCTTTCCCCACATGCACGTCAACCCTCCTGCTCATGGCTTAACCAGCAAAATGATTGGCTTTTTGTGTTGAAGGGAGGGACCACGAGGCCTATAATTCATCCATTCAATGTGACAAGCAGTCTTCTGACCTGAGCCGGGCCTGACAGTCTGCTGCGGGTGTGTTTGTCAAAGAGTGAGCAACAGAAAGAGTGTGTGTTTATGTTTCTGAATGTGTGTGTACGTACTTCTGTCAGTACTTGACCGCGTGCCAGTGCTTTTGTGCCCTGTTGCCCAGCTGCAGAGCGAGGCTAAGGGGTAACAAACACACTCTAATGGTCAGGGGGAAGTGAGAGACTGGCCCTGCCTCTTCCTGCCTCGCTCTGGTAGTCCACTCTGCTCGGACCACAAAGCTTCCTCCCTTTGTGTGGCCTGCTGGACCGGACCAGAGCCCACTGCTGCACCTCCCTGAAATACCAGCCTGAGCTCTCATATGCCAGGGTGAGAACCTTTGACCTCACAACAACACAATACAGTTCTTGAGGAAACAAATAAATGACATCACAGTTACTCAAATCAATCGACGATTGGATCTGATTATGAATTAGACTCAGATATAAGCTGAATGCCCAGATGTGACTGGCGTGTAGAACGTATTGACACAACAATGTAAACGTTATAAACAGTATGATCGTCAGGTTATAATTCACTCTACCACTCCAAGCATTGTATTATTGATATAATACACTGATGCATTTTGTCCACCCCTCCCTGCCCTCTGTTTGTCCCGTTGACGGGGCTGAGATCATGTCCATGATAGTATGTGTGATGCTAGAGGAATAGAATGTGAGAGAGGAGGAGGAGGATGCCGTCATACTCCACACAACTCCACACAACTACAAGCTGAATGTCCCATTGACTGGAGGGTCAAACTGGTCCAGAACTGCTGCTAAAAACACTGCAACCGCGGTTTGGGTGACAGCCGACTTATCAGTGTCATGCCTTCAAATTCACTTGTTAAGGGTGAATGATCCCTTTTGCTCTGGTGTTCATATGGAACTATGTTAACTAAGTAGCTAACCACTGTCCAGACTATGCCCAAATGGACGGCCACTCAGATCAGAGCTGATAGACAGCATTAGCTTACTAACAGTGCCCTTTTCCACCTACCTAGAACAGGTTCACAAACTTACACCAACAAAAATAGGTGCCAGAATTGGAAAGTTTGTTCGGAGTGGGAACCAAAGATTAGTAGGTTAATAGAATGACTGTGGTTGATCTATGTTTACGTTTTGGAGAAAAACGAACATCTGGAACAGAACAAATGCTCACAGGTAGTTTATACGAACAACCGTCTTCTCACGTCCGTTTACTGACCCTGTGCAGCCCCTCTGTTGATGATGTATTCTGTGACGTATCCTTGGTTCCACTAAAACTGGTGGAAACAAGGTTCTTATAAGCCCAAATGGAACCCATTCAAGAACCAGAGTTCTTTTAGTTAAAAGGCTATCAGTAGCTTCGGTTCGCACCCAGCAAAGCTGGTTGTTCCGCATGTCCAGCACGACCATTACGATAATGCTGATTGATAAGCATGATCAGGGCTGACCACCATGATCAAACTTCATTCATTATATGGTTTAATGTTATGGCTGATCAATGGATTTGCAGCACATGTGGGTGGACAGTAGCAGAAGGGGTTTTGCACAGTTACTGCTTTTAGTTTTTGTTTGGCAGTCCCTGTCTCTGACATCTCCTTGTCTAATATTACTGCAGTTTCCTTTCGGGTCTGTACCTGCCACGGGCAGAATGTGACACAGTGCAATAGAACCTCCTTCTCAAATACTAGAATGGCTTATTGTTCCACACCTAGTTCTATTCCAGGGCCCATGTGGGCTGAAGGGTGTGTGCTTTGGGTGGGTCTTGAGATGTTTGATGTGTCTGTCGTAATGAAACAGACACTATTTATCTATCTACACACTAGGAGTAGATATAGTACCAGTCCAAAGTTTGGACACACTGACTGGTTTTAGATGATATAACCTGGCTACGTCTTTTGGTATTGATATTATAATCATATCTGCTAGTTGCAGCATGTGCTATATGGGCAAAAATATTGGGACACCTCATTCATCCTCAAATCAAGGGTATTCAAAACAGTTCATTCTGCTTTTGTTGGAGTAATGGTCTGTACTGTCCAGTGAAGGGTTTAGAGAAGGTTTGGGAGACTACTGTGAGCATCTGAGCTGAAGTGTGGGCTGCATACAGACCCCCCAACATGACAAAACATGTCTATTTGGTTTTACAGGACTGGAGAGAAACATTATTTTATATGGTTTTCTTATCGGGGTTGAAGAGAGTAGGTGTGTCCAAACTTTTGACTATTATTTTGGGATACCATGGTTCTACAAGACAGACGATTATGGTGATGGTTAGATGCCTGAGCATCTCCAAAACATCAGGGGTGGTTTTCCCAGTATGCAGTGGTCAGTACCTACCAAAAGTGCTGCAAGGAAGGACAGATGGTGAATTGGTGAGAAGGTCATTGGTACCGAAGACTCGCTGATGCTCATTGAAGTCCCACCTCACAGCTTCCTCATGACTCTTACACTTCTGCTCAGATCAGATTTGGCTATATTGTGTATGCAATTCAAAAAATCCAATTTGAGTCACTTCAGCCTGGTAATGTGAGCATAGCCTTGGTGCCAGATACCACAGGGCAGTGTCAGAGGTCTTGTGGAGGCCATGGTTTGATGGGTGTTCTAACACAAGGTGACCTACACAGTATTGGGCAGGTCTTCTTGTCTTCATGAAAACATGAAGACAAGATGAAATGACCAGTGGTCCAAAAATGACTTGAAGGCTGTTGACTGACTGGACTTCTGGTCCTGTCCACCTGCTGGACCAAATCTGCACCCCTGGAGTAATTCCATAGTAATTCAAGATACTCAATGAGTCTTCCCATTTGTGTTTTAAGAGATGAAGAAATACCAGCAATGGTATTTCCAACACCATGACTCTCGCCGTCCAGTGCAGCAGCGCGTTACGGATGCCGGCATGGTGCTGCATGGCCCAGAGAAGAGCATTCAACAGGAGGCGAGTGAGCGTGGACGACATGCCTGCGAGAGTGTGCGCCTTTTTGTGCTACAATACTGACGCTTACATGGGAGCCTTTGTATGCGAGACAGAGGAGGACAACTCTAAGCCTGCACAAAGGCCTGGCTCCTGCAGACAGACAGGCAGACAGGGAGGGAGGGGGTGCAAGAAGAGGGAGAGAGGGAGAAAGAGAGGGGTAGACATGCCAAAAACTCAGCCTGGATTTGTCTGTAAGTGCCAGAGCGAGCGAGCAAGAGAGGGAGCAAAGCAGAGGACAAAGGCCCGCATATAAGTTCACAGAGCATCGGCGTAAACGGACAGAGGCGGAAGGCCAGCATGCCGGACGCAGATGATGAGCAAAACACATTCATCAGTTCGGACACAACACCCGGTCACTCATGCACCAAAGAGAGTTAGGCTTGTCCTGCCATGCTGGGCTCAGCGGGTCCAGGCAGCATCCAGCTTGACCTCCAGCAGCAGCAGTAAGCTGAGGAGGACTGGACCACTTGCTGCCACCAGCAGATGCTGTGCTTTAATACATGCATCACTGCATTAGTGGTTAAAAGTGAAATAGTACAAATCATTGTCCTTCACAAAAGAAACGGCGGGAGTGTGCATCTTGCACGGGGCGGGGGTGGCCTGCATGGCTGGGTGGGTGTGGGGGAGGCGGTGGGAGGATTTGGAACTTTGTAAACGGGGTAAAAATGACATCATCCCTCATTTGCATGAACCCCAGTCGTTGGTCGTGATTGGTCCAGAAGCTGCAAAGCTTTCCATTCGCGCCTTGGACTCGCCCCCCCCTCCCCGCCCGCAATGGTTGAGCCCGCCGCCCCGCTGCGGCGCAGGGAGTGAGGGAGTGTTCCCGTCCGCGGCCGACAGCGCTGATCCCATTCTCCTCTGGAGACGCGCATCCTCTCCATCTCTCTCTCCGCAGCTTCCTCTTCTGCTGGCTTTCCTTTAACTCTCCACACCGAAGCCGCTCAGCGCCGCCTGGCTGTTCGTCTGCGAGCGCACGGCCGTCGTCCACGCTCTCTGCGGCTCCGCGCGGTCAGCGGGCGCTCGGGGACGGAAGGCGGGGATCGGAGCCACTCGACTGGGCGTCGCTGGAAGAGGAGAGGCGCCGGTACGAGCTCCCAGTCCTGACCCACAGTCTGACAGCGTTAGAGAGAGAGAGGGAGGGATGGATTGAGCTGAAGGACAGGGACAGAAAGAATGAAAGGAACGAGACGTTTTGTCTGATTTGAACTCCTACTGGTGGAGCCTATGAATATGCAAATGCATGCATTGTGTTGCAGGACAAACCCTAATAGGATTTTTATTTATATATATATGCATGTCAGCTTTTATATAATATAATATAGAAATTCTATATATTATACAATATACATACATGGTTAAAAAGCTTCACTCGTAATTTATATCCGTTATATTTACAATGATCCATGTCAAGCCTTTTCTTTTGGTTTCACCATTAATGACTTTGCCTTCCAGAACCTCAACATCGTGTCTCATTTTAATTCAAATTGGAATAAATGATGAATCACTGCGTCGACTTCAAAGCCGAACAGCTCAAATGACTTTAAACGTGATAAATATAAAATGTGACCGCTTTGATGGAAGCTTTTTAACCATATTCTGTGTTTTTAGATGCACTAGTGCATGTAATTTATGTGTTTATGATGTGTGTATGAAAGCTGTTCGTGTTTTAAATCAAAAACCTTTTTCACAAAGGAGATTATTAAATTAGGAGAATATCGTTTAATTGATTGACGGACCCCCCCACACCCAAATAACACCTGCTCTGTGGTGGTCCCGACCACTGAAGAACAGAAGGAAAGGAGGACAACAGTCTTTATTCTGTATTATAGAACTACAAAGTGCTGCTCTATGGCAAATAGAGCCAGTGAGTATAAAAAACTGTATATTAAAATACTATATATATATATATATATATATATATATATATATATATATATGTATATATATACACACAGTTATATACATACACATATGTAAAGAGAGATGGGGGGGTTTGTAACCTGTTCAGAAGCTTAGGGACAGTTTAATACCTCTTGATCTTATTAACTTAACCAAGTTGTTGCTGATTATTCTTAACAACACACAACATAAACATAACCTGGTTTAGATGCTGTTAGTCATGCTCCAGCCCGTGTCTTATACACTTAGATTAGCAGACTTCCCTAATACTCATTGTTTCTCGCTTCTCCTTCTCCGTCCGTATATAAATATAATCCTGTTGGTCGGAACGTTTGAGTGTTTTTCCTGCAAACACACCCAGTGAACCTCATGAAGGGCTCAGTGGTGTTCGAGCCGGGAAGGCACTGGTCTGAGATTTAAGAACCACTGGTGTCCAGGCTGTCCAGAGCTGGATGGAGATGGAGGTCTGACTGACTGGGCGGTGGCGGAACCGCCATTGTGGCCCCGACTGATGGCCCCTTGCTTGGTCTCGCTTCTCGCGGTATGATCCTTGTATGGGTGGGTTGGTGGCATGCTGCTAGGCTGAAGTGCCTTTTTTCAGATTCTTCAGCCTGCTGAAACTTTTTTTCTCCTCCTCCTCCTCCTCCTCCTCCTCCTCCTCCTCCTTCTACCGCTCCATCTCCATCGTTTGGGGTCTATTGTTCTGCAGTTGGGAGGCGAACAGCTCCATTCATTCCGCCGAAGGGGGACTGGGTTCATTTAGCCATGATAACTCGGTTGTCCACCCTGTTTAGAGCACAGTGTCATTTCTTCTGCACTTGGTTGTTTTATACATAATATCCTATGATGACACTTTATTTTTACCTCTGTCTGGCCAGGGTCTAACAGGGGCATTTTGGGCATTCAGACAGTACTGTCAGTGGGATATGCCGGCAGACAGACAGTCTGGTGTCTCCATCCCCACAATGGCAGCCGGAGATTTGTGCTTCAGAACCGTCTCCTCTTCATTTGGAGCCCCGCAGAGCAAATGTTCAAGCGGGGTGATTACAGCTGGCAAGGGCAGGTCGATATTTTTCACAGTGATCTGCCACAAGGTATTGATGTCCTTCCAGATAAATTGGGTCCTGGGGCGATTATTGTGACTGGCTTTGTAATGACAGGCTTGTAGTGTTTGGAAAGAGTCCAGGATGCATGGTAATGCCAATCTGCCATTGAAGAGCCTGTTGACCGCTTTGTATCACAAAGTTCGTACTGTAATGCAGACTTCTTTTGTCACCGTGGTTTGATAGGGCGTCACGATTCTGATTAGAGACGGCTCTGTACCACTTGTCATTTTCAGGTTGAAATCTTGAGTATCGGGCGTTGCCAGGACTACTGTCGAAATCTTGGGCATCAGGAAAAAATCAGTAGTAATTTTAACATTTTGAGTAACAGGTCCAGTACTAATGCTGAGATTTTCAGGACAGTATTTATACTAATATTGAAATTTTGAGAAACAGGACAATATTGATAGTAAGTATCTGGTATTGATATTGAGATGTTGAGTATCGGGCATACTGAGTTTTTGAGCATAAGGGCAATACCCATAAAATATAGAGTATCAGGCCGATACCGATAATTTCATTAAAATCTTGATTTTTAGGGTGATACTGATACTGATATATAAATCTTGAGACCCCTACATTGATATAGAAATCTTTAGTTATGTAATAATGTTTAACATTGTAATAAATACCATATTTGGTTGTAAGGGTGTTGTATTGCAGTGTATTGTAATACTATCTGAAAAACATCTAAAATATCACTTTTGGCCAATCAGTTAAAATCTATCCTTCAGATTGGATCTCACACCCTGAATCAAAGCCATGATAAAGGACACAAGAAACAGTTTGGCTTGTGTTGACCTGCTCTTTTTCAGACACACTCACTGTGTGTGTGTGTGTGTGTGTGTGTGTGTGTGTGTGTGTGTGTGTGTGTGTGTGTGTGTGTTTTGCTGTATTGATTGGCCCTCTGTCATCGTCTTTGTGAGTCTTATTGAAGGAAAGTTTATTGATTGTAATATCTGAGCTGATATTTACTTGCCTGCTTCTCAGCAAACAAAAGACTTAAGATGGTGGTCTTCTCTCGAAGCGGTGGGCCTCTGGAGAACGCCGCTGTTCAATGTTCAGTATTGCTTCTTTAAAAATACAGGCTCCCTGATCCTTGTCTCATTTCTTGTGATGTTTAGAGGTTAACCTGGGATTTGGGAGCCTGTCTTCTTTGCTGCAGGCTAAAGGCAGGACTGAGTGTTAATGCACAATTAGTTTAAAGTGAAAGCTCGACAGAAAAGCTGATATATTACCAAACCCAGGAGCAGTCAGATCAGCCATGACATGTCTGATGTTTGACTTCTGCTTTAGTAACAGGAGATTCAATCTCCAATCTGAACTCCGATCTTGCCTATTTAATTCACTGCATTTATAATTTTACAGAAATATCTGTCTCTGGAATGATAATCCAGGCAGATGTTTATGTGTTTTATGAATCTGTGGATATGTACCAGGAAAAATATTAGTTATTCATCACGTCCCAGTTGTGTACTAATTGCTAACACTAACTAGTGTGTAGTATGCAACAACTGTTAAAGTTAGTATACTCACTCTTTGACGATTTTTGAGTATCGTTATGATGGACACTATTGTCCTACAATGCAATATGAAACAGAATGGGAGGAGCTACTCATGTCAGGAAGACTTAGTAAACAATGGATAATGATGTCAATGTAGTTATATTACTTCAAAAATATTTATATTCCTTTAAAAAACGACTTAATGTAGTTGAAATATAGTTTAAATGTAAAAATGGGGTAAATATTGTCCATATATCAATCTGTGAGATATTGCCATTCAGCTAAAATATATTGTGATATGATTTTTTTGTTC
This sequence comes from Acestrorhynchus altus, assembly GCA_034509495.1. Taxonomy (NCBI): domain Eukaryota; kingdom Metazoa; phylum Chordata; class Actinopteri; order Characiformes; family Acestrorhynchidae; genus Acestrorhynchus; species Acestrorhynchus altus. Next base: position 1,958,996 of record CM067505.1, read on the forward strand.
CTATCACCCATCTAGTGCTGGGCAAAATGACTGAAAATCCATATCTCGATATGCTTAAGAGAATTACGGTGATGTATATGATATATGATAAGATGAAAACCTGATTATAATGTTAAAGTACCAGTTTTTATCTGTAAGAGCAGAAACACTGGAAATCCAACCATTTCCACCTAAATTGTACACAGATGCCATATTACAATGTGGCCATTTTCTTCTTGTACAAAATATATCTCGATATGTCAGTACTGTATTTATGAGACCACCTCCTCTAGAGGGTCATAGTGTGGTTGTTTTGGTCCACAGACATCCGCCAGCTGCCCAGATGTTGATGTGAAAACTCCTGGAGCAGATTTAGTTTATTATTATTTCGTTTTAAACTCTTGGATAGCAGTAGAAGAAAAAAAACATCATCCCAAAAGAAGAGGTTTTCCACTACTTTACCATCATCAGCATCATCACCAACAGACTGTTTACATCATAACCCCTGAGTTATCTAGTACCATTGAAGAATTGGTGGAATTCTACAGTCATACTGGTCAGATTCCATTCTGAATGAAGTATTGAATTCCATTGTTGGGTCCAGACAGTGTTGCAGAGCTTATGATCACAAAAACTGCAGCTAAAGCTCACCCAGATATTGGTCATCCTCAGATATGGACCTAATGCTGCGTGATCCGATGTCTGTGGATTGTCAGAAAGAGATCTCAGTGAGAAGATGAGGTGCTGACCCCGTTTTCCTTTATTCAGCGTAATGTACCCTATTGCTAAAGGTTGTGTAGATGTTACACGAGCCAAACTTCCTGAAGCACTTTGGATGAGTTTTTGTGCGTCTTCCCTCGTTATTCCAGCAGATTCCTGACCCGGTTTGCGGCAGCTTGCCAGCTTTTGCACCCAGGCCTGCAGGTCTTTTAGGCTGAGGCCTGCACGGGCACCAATTACCTATGTGTCATATTGTGAGTAGCTGGCGTGGAAGCCTGGGGAACATGGGAATGACTCAGCCGTCTCCCGGGCCCTCTCGATTGGATGGCCCGGCCATCCATCTTCCTTATTCCCCAGAATAATAACTGGAGGAACCGAATGACCTCACAAATGTCACAACCGGTCCATTTATAATCATCTAAGCTGGCACCAGAGTGTGCAGTGGTACGATTATCTGAACCACAACTGTCACTGATACTCTCAGGGTGACCGTTCTGTGGCTCTCAGTGTTTACCCAAGATGGCTGAGCCAGAACTGCTGTGGTTTTCCTGCTGCTGCTGTGTGTGTATGCTTTTCCAGATAGTACTACGGCCTGACGCTCACTCTGCCATACTCGATTCCTGCAATACAGATAATGCTCCCATGGGTGAGGACAGTTGTCACCCGCGACAGTTGGCTGTGCGGTTCTGATGCTGCATCATGTTGCAGTGCTGTGGTCGTTTCCACTGTTTGGATCTTCTGCTTTCTTTTTAGGATGTCTTGTGACCTTTCATACTCTGCCTGGAGTATTTTAGAGATGAGCATTGTGATTAAAGTTTATGCTTGTATTTGTATGCCATTATTTGAATATGTCACCCCTCCCCCTAAAACGTGTAGGGCCCTTAAGGCCCCCAGGCTGCTGCAGTCAGTCTGAAATAATTAAAGGCTCATATGCTACAATTTTCTCTGTAATGTTTTAGTTTTTACCTCGAGGTCACTTTTCTGACATTTAAGCAGTTTTATGTGCATTAAAAAGCTTTGTTAATGTGTTAAACAGTACAATATCAAATTATTCACAGTAATGTGTAAATAATTTCCATAAATGCAGGGCACTGAGGTCATTTTCAGCAGTTTTTATATATACATTTCATTCTTACATGATCACTGTCCCACCTGTCTTTGTATTTATAGAATTAACCCAGTTGTTTATTGTTATTACTGCACCTTTAAGACTGATATAAGATTGATCTGTGTTCTGATTGGCCACAATTACAATTATTCTTGTGGCTCATTTTGAAATTCATGTAGATTAGGAACTAGTATTACTGTATCTGTATATTACCCTGTTTTATTACTCTACTGCCTCAGTCCACATGCTTCTCTCACTTTAGATGCTGTTTTTGTATCTCTCAGCTTGTCCACAAATGCACCCAAATGCATTTGGGTGCCACAGTGGCTTGCTGGATAGCACGTTCACCTCCCAGCACAGGGGTCTTGGGTTCAAGGCCCTGTCTGGGTGGAGTTTCCATGTTCTCCCTGTGTCCGAGTGGGTTTCCTCTGGGAGCTCTGGTTTCCTCACATGTTCAGACTACTCTAAAGTGTGTGTGTGAAAGTCTCTATACCCAGATGTTTATTGGCACTCTGTCCTGGGTGAACCCCCCTTGTGTCTGTTCCAGTCGTCCGTGCAGGTGGACAGTCATTTCCAGTGGAGAGTACATTGTGCCCAATTGGGTGTTCAGCTGTCCACAAGGGGGTGCTATTTATGACAGTGGTATAAAATTGAATTATTCTCCCCAGCTGTAGGTGGCGCCCAAGGGCACAAACACCAATTCTCATAAAATTTGCTGCTTTATAACTAGGAGGCTGAAATCGGCATACTTTAACCCCAAGCATGCTGGACTTAAACTGCTTTCACACTGAACTTGGAAGATTTGAGAGCTACAGACAGCGCTTCCCTTTTGTAGGCCCAGGTGATTGATTAGCTGGATACACATTCAGTTTAGTCACATGCAGTGTGCACTTTTGATCACCCGGGCAGTCGGATGGGTGAGCTCGAGCCAAATATCAACAAATCTATCATTTAAATTACAGCTGCAGGAAGCAGTGCTGGCCCTTCCTGGCACAAAGGTCTGCAATATGCAAATGATTTTGTGTGTGTGTGTGTGTGTGTGTGTGTGTGTGTGTGTGTGTGTGTGTGTGTGTGTGTGCTGACCAATCGCTGTTGTGCCTTGATCTTCACATGATTCACTAAATGTAGATCATGTTGGTCAGTAGAGCGGTCTTCACAAGGTTTTTCCTTTGGACCTGAGGGAGATTTTCCTGGCTGCTGATGACATTTGCACAGAAGAACCTCAGACCTGGATCTGACCTGGTAGTTAAAAGTGCTACGATGCCCTATCCAGGGGGTATTCCAATGATTCCAGATCCTGGCCAGGAAGAAGCAGATAAGAAGATGATTAGATGGATGGATGACCTGAAATTGAATGAGGCAGTGCCAATCAGACAGAGCTCAATTATCTGATCCATTTATCCGTCTTAAAGTAGTAACAGAAAGAGCTTATTTAATCCCGAGGGAGGATTGAACACAGTTGTGTAAAATTAATTATGACTGTCGTTGGATGTGTGAAAAATGGGTCACAAAGCAGATGTTATTGCAGAGGAGTGACTGCATTTGGGTGCCAAAGGCTCATACTGGTCTACCAGCACTGGCAGAAGTCCCAGCCTACAGGAATTGGTGAATTGATGAACCTGATGGGGGACTGGGACTGGGACTGACACCATGTGTCACCTTAACAACCAGTTCCTCAAAAACTCCTCCGCAAGGAACTGCAGACCATCGACATATGGAGCAGAGTGGTACGCAAGAGACCTTTGCTCACTTTGGTCTTTCGGCCACAATTCTGTAGACCTGGATTTCTGCCACTGTTGGTAGACCCGAACGAACGCATGCTTCCATACACCTGCAATTTCAGCTCCTTCCTTCACACTATTGCTTTTGGCACACGTTTGCGTTTAGCCAATCATGAACATCTGCTTTGCAACCTATTTTCCACACATCCAATGAGACATTCACTGCACTGTACCACGTCTTCTCAATCGATGCATCCCATCGCGCACCCTGCATGTATTTATAGCCTCATCCTTGTGCAGCACAATCTGCAGGAGCCTGACGTCACAACCACTTTTTGACAAGATGTGAATCTGGCATTTGTTCATTACACTGTGTCCAATCTTCATGTTGAATGGACCAGTAGAAATGCTCCAAAATGAAAATCAGTTTATGAGGAATGTTTGGAGATACAAGGATTTACTGATACCATATACGGATATATTTTTAATTTAGGATCTCAGACACATTAGGTAACACTCTCCAGATATCCAGAACCTGAATATCATTTCTTTTGGTATCTAGAACAGAGCAGTTGACTCAGCTGCTCACCATTCCCTCAGTGTCCATTCGTTCACAGTGTGTTGCACCTGTTCGGGATCCATCTGGCCTGTGCCAGTCACCTCCTGGCATGAGGATGGGTAATCCTCTTATAGGTAGAGTACTTTCCTGCATTGTGTGTGGTTTGTGTGTGTGTGTGTGTGTGTGTGTGTGTGTGTGTGTGTGTGTGCCTCTTTCTGTTAGCTTGGAGGCATATTGGCTGTCTGGTGCAGATGTTATCTGCAGCCATTGTGCTGTGTGTGGGTCCAGTGCTATTGATCGAACCCCACCAGCTGCTCCTGATCAGCACTTATCTAATTTGCCCCCCTTTCCCGTTCTTTCGCAGCAGGATCTCTCAATGGAGATAATGGTAATGGTCCGCCTCTTCAGGTTACAAATGACACTAGAGATTTCCTCAGTAACCCCCTCTGTACTTTCAGGACCCTGGTGGGGGTGGGGGGGAAACTGGTGTCACTAGGCATAGCCCACACATGTCCCACTAATGCACTGGTGAGGGTCCCCCCTGAATATGAAGTCACCCATGCAGTTACGCACTTTCTCCCAGCAATCAATCCCACCCGCTCTCGGCCACAACGCTGCCTTTGTGACCGCTCTCCCCGGAGCCCCGAGCCAGACTGGACCTCATCAAAAACGTGTTTGTTGTGGACTCTCTTGCCGCGATGACTGGTGTTGGGTGAGTTTGTGGAGTTTATTTGTTTCCTAGTGTACACTAGGCCTCTCTCTCCCTCACTCTCTCCTGCTCCCCATGGGTTGGAGGACGGTCAGGCCATGCGATCGTGCAGGATTAGCATCAGGCTTTGTCCAGGGTTAACGAGCCCTGTCGTGTGTTAATCTCTCTGCCCCCAGGGGACCAAGCCTCCTGAGGCTGGCGGCCATGATGATTCATGCCAGCGCACACAGCATGGGGAGTGATGGGACCAGCGCCTTTTGCTGGAGCTTGTGGAACGAGGCGAGGCTGCCCCCTGCCCCCTTCCCTCTGTCCAGTGCCAACATATAAGAGGGAAACCAGTTGGACATTCCTGTGAGTGGGACATTTTTAGGGCAGTATCGAGGCAGCAGTGGCATCAAGCGAGTTTGTGACTGGAAGGTCGCAGGTTCAGCCCCTGGATCAGGAGGAAGTGAGGTTTAAAAATGAAGGAACAGCACTTTCTCCCTTTCTTCTCACTTTCTTCAACATTCATGACTCACCCCCAGTTGCTCCTTGGGTGCTGAGGTGGCTGCCTACATCTCTGGATGTGTGTAGTCACTGTCCTTCTTAACTGCCTGGATGGGTTTGGCATGGATTTAGTCCAAATTTCCCTAAATTAAGCCAGTGTACATGAAAAATTCCAGCTTATATAGTTTATATATTATGATGGGTGAGCCAATAGAAATGCTCCATAATGCCTTGGAATAAAGCTTTCATCAGGAGTGTTAACAGTGTTTTAATCACATAAGATTCTTTAATTTCCCAAAGAAGTGATGAACAACTTATGACATCCCACCTCAGGATCTATAGTATGTTCTAGAAAACTGGTGTAAATCTGCATTACAGTGTAGAGATTAGCTCGCTGCCGCTTGGCCGGAGCCCAGGTGACCGCCACACAAGCTGTTGGCCTACCAGCCAAGTAAACAACAAAAGGTACATCCTCATTCGCCGCTTAGGCCTACTTCACTCTGAATGCCCTTGGCTTAGGTTTTGTTTCCCGACTTCCCCCAGAGGGCAGTGGCCTCAAAAGAGGTCTGTTATGGCCTGACGTCACCACCTGCACAAGCATCGCATCTCCTTCCTCTCGGCCTCCTCCGCGCGTATTCTGGGAACACTCGGCCAGAGTGGAACGAGCTTTGTTCACAGCAGTTTGTTTGTATGCTGAGCCAAGGCGGCTTCCTGACCTTCTGGTCGAGGGCGTATCTGGGAATGCGTTCGCCATGACTGCGATCTGAGCAGCGGGGGAAGCTGATTGGCTTCCATACTCTGGGACATCAGCTGGTGTCATGTGCCTCTGACATAACCATACATCCAAATGTTTATTCCAACTTGTCAGGGTTCTATGTAGAACCACTGGATTCACTGAAGCACCTTGGAAGAACCCTGTTTATACATCTATCAAAATAATAGCACTTCATCTGGAAGCCTACCCTGTGAAAAATACAGCTCAAGACCAGCTTTCACCATGTACTGGTACAATAACTGGTGAACCAGCTTTTGACCAGTATAGTGTATGTTGCATTTGATTCTGGCCATGTTTATTCATCCTAGCCATGTTGGTTGACCAGCTTGGTCATGCTTAATATACCGGTAGATCACCATGTTCATTTCTCGTCTACTGGTTGACCAGCATGGTCATTCTTATCGTGCTGGTCATGCTGGTCATTCCAAGTGGGTTTGGTGTAGAATACTCTATTCTGGAGAAACTTCCAGTTTGCCATGTCCACAGTGGTGGTGAATGGAAGCAATCTCTGAAATGCTGTTGGAAATCGATCATCCAGAGTGTACAAACATCCCCTCCCTTCTCGTTTCCCTCTATAACATAATATCTGGGTCGGTGATGTCATTAGCACTGGGAGTTCCTTTGGCATTTAAACTGGGATTTAATTCAGCAATAAAACACACCAAAATATCGCTATATTTGCTTCTAAGCGGTGCTTCCACTGCTGATCCCAGTGACAACAGCAACACTGGTGCGGTAACAGTCCCTCCTCCAGTCTCGTGTTGGTTTGGAATGAGCTAACAGGCTTTGTCTCTGTATAAAGGACCCAGTCAGAGCGGGTCTAAAGACAGCACGCCTAACGGGCCGTCAGGCCTGCTAATGGAGAGCGAGAACACAGCCCTCCAGTCTTTCCACACAGATGCCACACAGAGCCGGTCAGAGCACAGGAGCAGCATTATGTAATCTCGGTGTTAAGGACGCAAACAACCGTTAGGCGATTCATGTGGTTGTGAGAGAGACCATTTGATTTCTGGAAAGACTGCTGCTCTGTTTCACAGCCCTCTCGGCTTCGAAGGCTGAGCCTTCATGTGCTTGCCATGTGCAACCTTCTAACCGGGAATATTTATGGCAGCATCGTTACTGATCAGAAGTGTTACGATTGCGATTTTCTCACAATACACCTTTCTCCCTGAAAGAGCTATAACAGGTCGCCATAACATTAATACCACTTGGGCCACCATAACAGATCTGACCATTCAGGGCATTGGTTCCATGAGTCGGCCCTGTATTATCGGCTGGCCCACGTATCGGCCAGTTCAGGGTCTTGGGATACTCCCAACAATATGCCCCATTTAGGTTTGTCTGAAACATATCAGTGCAGTGACCAGCTTGAATCCACTTACTCTTTTCACTATTCCTTACGAATTTGACCGTATAAGTGGTCAAATAACTGGGTTATTTCAGGTGTGGGACACGAATCAGCACAGAAATGTCCTGGACTCGAGCTTGGCGAAGCAGCGGTGCACCGTGTAAACTGTTTAACTTTGTTAACTCAATCGCTCACTGTTTTGCTCTTCCTTGATTATATTAATACCATCCTGCTGAGCCTTGCTTTCAATTGTTTTAGGCTTTATGTGTGTGTTTGTTTGTGTGGTCCAGTTCCATGCCCCCTACCTTTTAAGGGCACCATGCCAACATGTGGCATCTTGGTCAGTGAACCAGTGATTTTCCCGGCACACAGTGTGGGGAGGGGTGTCCTTTTCTAAAGGGCTCTTGTGTTCCCTTGGGTTTGGGTTTGGGGATGTGGGGGTGGGTCTACTACACCACTACAGTGAACCCTCCCGAGGGGGTCAAGCAGGAAAAGAGGGGCTGCTGGATAGAGATGCTGAATTGTCCCAGTCCCCCAGTCAGAGATTGGCCGTGGTTAGTTGGGGCTTCACAGTGCATTAGTGAGGCAGGCTGAATCTCAGCGAAATGCCAAGCGGTGATGAATGGCTGATGATCACTGGGTCAGAAAGGCGTTAACTGCCTCTTTCTTTAAGGCAGTCCAACCAGAGCCTTCAGGGAAGACAGCATTCACTGAAGGATCCCATTTCAGAAAGTGATAAATGGGAATCTTATGGTTCTCCATGTATGCTCATGTATGTAAATGGGAATTACTGATATGAATATTTATATCCATGTTCATTAGAGATGACACCAGTGTTAATGGGACTGGACTGGAATTCTAAGCTAAATCCCCCCAATAAGGACAAAATTAACATTCTTATTAATGTTTCAGCTGATATGGAAGAAATTTGAGAATATTGGAGATTGTCACCCATGTTTTGTGGACACTGAACTGCCAGGATCTAAGCCACTATGGCAAGAACCAAACTCTGATGTTCTAGACAACTGGGACAGAACATCTGCAAAACAGCAGACAGATCTTGTGGGATGTTCCCACGTGAAAGGACAACTGGTGAACAGGCAACTGGCAACAGGTTCATGGGGGCCCAGGATTCACTAATGCTCACGGAGGTTCCACCTCACAACTTACCTAACTCAAAGAGGGATCTGCTGCTAATGTATTGGCTCTAGATACTGTAGGACACCATCAAAGTTCTTGTGGAGTCCATGCCATGATGCATCAAAGATGTTTTGGTGGCAATGGGGTGCGTACACAATATGAAGCATGTGGTTGTGATCTTATGATTGATTGGTGTCTATATACCAAGCTCTGATTGACATCTTTGCCCGTCAGATTTTCATAAAAGGCTGATTTAGTCAGCATCTTCCTCCCCATGCAAATCCACACTTCCGTCGCCCACAGTTTCTCCATTGATGGCTATTTAAAGAAAGGCCTCCAGAGACTTGCGGCCAAAAGGATTGTACACGCTGCACGCTGAGATTGGCCAGAGATCCTATAGCAATCTATTCATAAATGCTATTAGCACAGACTAATGTTCCATTCGCTTTGCGTTGGTTTCGCTCTGTTCAGGGTGTGTTGCGGGCCTCCAGCTCGGAGAACTCAGTCCTCCAATCATCAGCCCTCTGATCTCCTGCTGGGTCTCAATTGTCTTTGTGGTGATGCAAAACAGTTTGGTACTGGCTTTCCACGCAGAGCACTGGGCTGCTGAGCTACTGGGGAACAAATTTATGCATGCATGCACTTCACTGCGCTGCGTATGCCCTCAGATAAAGAGGCCAGGGTGCAAATTGCCCTTAAAATATGCTGATGACCTGATTAGGCACAGCAAGGGGACCCAGAGGGCCGCGTCTAGACGAGCAACAAGGCTCAGATCACCTCGCTTTGTTGGAGGCGTGCCAGAGACATGATGTGTGATGTCAGATTGCATGCCATGCCTCCGTTGGTGGCACCCACCCCCAGACTGGCTGGTTGTTAGAGTCGCATGGTTTCTCTGTGGGCTGTGTACATGGTTTTGTTCAAACCAGGCTGTTTAATAATAGGGAATGGGATTTCTAAAGGGCTCCTAGAATGGAAAACTGTGTTTATCTTGGTACATTTGAATAATGAGAGGTCAGTACATGGATGTGACAAACCATGAACCTCAACCACTGCTGTTCCTCCTTTAAAAGAACATCTAGCAGAACCCAAACAAAATGGGCCTAATGTTAAAACCCAAATTGTTGCATGACTCATTATATTTACACCCATGAACATATTTACAAAAACCCCACCCTCTTGGAGCCAGGCAGCGACTGCAACTTTTCCTGTACCCTAACAACCACCTACCACCATCTGTGGTATCATATGAACCACTTCGGAACAGCATAGCATTGTGATTCAGCTTTCATGCATAGTGTAGGTTACATAATATTGTGTGACATAGATTTGCATAAAATGGTATCCAAGGTGGTGGCTATGAAGTTTCTCAGTTGTTTGGTGGTTGTTATGGTGTCCACGATAATAACTATAATCAGAACACAACCCAAACTTTGGCTCTGTTAACCCAGCAGTGTAGTTAAATGACACAGAATTAAACTTAAGTGACACAAAATGCTGGGTCAGAATAAGTGAACCTGCTGGGTCATAACAACCCAGTGCTGTATTTGTCCAATACTGGTCCAGTGCCTCTGACCCAGTGCTGTGTTTGTCTTGTACTGACCAAGTGCCGTGTTTGTCCAGTACAGACTCAATGTCAAGTCAGCATGTTTGATTCTGATGCGGAATATCAGGGTGGTAAAGAGGCTCGCAGTCCAGCCACAATCCAGTACCTCGTTTTTATACTGTTATACAATCAATACATTCTTTGGCACCTGTAAGAATGGCTCAGGACGCTTCCTCCTCATAAATAGGATGTAGAGGTTGGTGTTATTTTTAAAGGGATGTTGAGAACTGTTGACCTTGTTATCCTCTTTGGGATTTATGTGAACAGGATTGTATCCCTTTCTCACAGATTACCTATGTTTGTGGGGTCAGAAAGGCAGCAGGTCATCAGGTGGTCTGTGTGTGTGTGTGTATGTATGTGTGTGTTTGGAGAAAGGCTACTAATCACGGTGCAAAGTAATACCCAAACAAGGATGTAGAGACGCTTGTAGTCAATAATTTTGTCATCTAATTACTCCTGGACCTTTGAGGTCTTCTGTTTACTGATTTCAGGGAGCAGATAGCCAAGCCACCCAGACACTGCCTGCATAATTATAATGTGGAGCATGTCTGTGAAGGTCTAATGTGGGGTCAGATAACTCTGGAGCCCAAAGATGAGGATTATTTCAGTGATGACATAAAGGAGCCACTATTTGTAACTTTTTGTACCTTTGTTAATTGCTTCTTTATGGAACCAAAAGTTCATCCAACATGCTGACCTCACTCACGGTTATTGCAATGTTCTAAAATCTAGTAGAAGGTCTTTCCTGGACAGTAGAGACAGTTACTCACAATTTACCATCTCCTAATGGTTAGTTTAAGATATAATGTCCAAATGTGTTTGGACACCACTTCTAATGGATACACTGAGCTACTAGGTTTCACCCATTTCTGACACATTCATGACACAGCAATGTAGAGTACTGCCAATAGAATAGGACTCTCTGGAGCAGATAAACAAACATGAACCTACTGGCACCATGTCAAATGAAGAGCATAGGCTGGAAGGGTGTAGATCCCCCCAACATTGAGCTGTGGAGCAGTGGAACTCAGTATTCAGTATTTTGGGATGAGTTGGGGACTTGCAGGATCTAGTAGAAAGTCTTCCCTGAACAGTAGAGACACTTACTCCAACGAAAGTTGGATAAAATCTTTTAAATACCCCTGGTTTCAGAAGAAACAATGAATGAGCAGGTGTTCCAATACCTTCACTCATATACTACTTTGATCATGGTAAAAGGTGTTGCGTAACTGTGGAAAAGGGTGTTGCATATTCCACCAACAGGCAGGAAGCCCAACGTGAAAGCCTCAAAACCAGTCCATTATTCCAGAAAATCTAAACATTCATGCAGCGGGAAAGCCAACTAGTTGGAGACATCATTTCTATATTAAAGTCCATTTGGTTGCGAGGAGGCACTGCTGACCTCTCATCTGTGGACTGGAGAAACAGAGTCATGCTTCAGTGCCGTCGCTTGTGATTTATCAGTCTGGCACGGCGAGCGAGCAAGAGCTCATCCACGCCAGCACCACTCCACCAGACAGAGGACTGAGGAGGATGGGAGAGGGAGGGGCTGCTGCTGGAGGATTCAGCACTTATTCATTCTTTCCAAGGCTGCAGTTTCTGTAAAGTTGGAGTAAAGATGAGCTACGGACTTATTTATTCTTCTGTTAATGGTGACCGTAAACAAGCTGCAGGGACGGGCCTGGAGAGGGACCAGATGATGAGCCAACATCAATTTGACAAAAACCATTGATTTATTCTTGGAAAGAGACACTGGGGATAAACAGGACCTTCTTCTCCTTTTTTGTCTCACCATGGAAATTGATGTAGTGTTACTCTGGAAAAGGGTGTAGCATATCCATGGTAATGGGTGAGCTGTGGACATGTATGAAGCACACCCATGTAACTGTCTGGGGAAATGACTGGGGCACAGTAAATCATATATGACTCAAGTCAAACCAGGTATTCTCTCTACCACCTGTTCTGAAAGCTGAACATTAGTAGATGTGAGGGTGGACAAAGACCTGCATTTGAGAAGTGAGGTATGAGCAACTTACAGGCACTATAGCTTTTCTGAGTCAGGCGTTAGGCCTGGACAGTGGGGAGGATAAATTGATTCACTGTTTAGGTCTGTGGGGAGGAGGGTCTGGATTTCCAGAAGATCCTGAGTAGGGCTCCACAGTCAGGCTGCAACCAGCTTTCTGCAGCAAGGCGCCTGAAACCAGTTAAGGCTGCCAAAGAGAGAGAGTCTGTTAATTTATTGTTGGGATTTTGAGTGCTGGCAAAGCCTGTTGAAATAGCTTTGCAGAGATAAGGCTGGAGCCATCTGCATTCATAAACACTGGCTAACACTAACCAATTAGGTTACAGACAAGGCTGCTGTTTTAGAGGCTGGCAAGGAAGGTGCTGCCCACTGCATCTGTATCACTGTACACTTTAAAACCTTCAAATGATATTTTTATTCCACATACTGCACAGCACTAAATCCTGTTATGCACTCCTGAACTCTTGGAACAGTCATGGAGAACCTGAGATCTTCTGAGAATCCAAAGACCAAAGGTTGCCAGACAACTACCTGTTGGAAACCTCTTCTGAACCTTTCTAAACTGCAGTATCAGACAGGCTTACTGTGACAGGCGTACCAGATCATTGTAGCCCCTGTTCCTAAATCACAGCTTCTCTTGGCGATGATCCTGTGCCAGCAAACATTTGGCTGTTGAGTCAAACATCGTGTACTGGGATAGAGTGAAGCAAGGCAGAAGATCTCAAGACAACAGTAGACCAGAGATACCCAACTTTCGTCCTGCAGTACCCGACACCGATTTCAACTCTGCAAGGTGGAGCATGGAAAACGTTCCTGTTGTAGATGCTTGTTTGTTAGCTGAGCATCTTGACCACAGACCGTCCAGATGAGTATTTGTGGGTGTATTGATTTGAGAAGACAGTGACCCAATCTAATTTTGGCTTGTATAATGGCCAGACGAACAAGGTGCTCTGGAGCAGCCACACTTGAACCTATGTTACTCCAGGGTCACTGTTGAAGATGCTTGTTTGTTTGCTTGCATCTTGTGTCTTAGAGACTCTTTGCTTCCATCACCTGACACCTACTCTGTCCCATCCCTCATTTGAGTTTGTGAAAGGCCTAGACTGTCTGTGCAACTCAGCGAGGAGTCTCTCACTTTGCTGTCACTCTCGCCATTTCTGTCTGGCTTTGCTAATGTTCCCTTGAAATGGCGTCAAATTCAGACTGAACTGTCTGCCAGTAGTAGGGATTCTCTCCCCGGGGCCTTTTCTCTCCCCCATCCACTCTCTCCCACTCTTTTCTCTTCCTCACTCCCTCCCCCAAGCCTCTCTGGGTTTCCTCAGCTGCTGAGGCCATCTGTGCGAAGGCAACTGAGAACAGATCTTGTGCTGGACAGAAGGAGGGAGGAGGGGTGAGACAGAGAGGAAGAGAGAGGGAATAGGGACGTGTTTGCAGCTCGGGTTAATACGGATGTTATGAGATACGTTCCTGTATGGAGGATAAGTGAAAGAAGGATAAACAAAAGGTAAATCTGAGGCCACAGACAGGGTGATGCAGGTGACCAGGGTGACGTGGCATAGTGTGTAAGTGTGTCGGATGAAGGCGCCTTCTTAGTGGAATTTTGCATATCTTCCAGGGACCCAAAGGACTTGTTGTTACTTTTCCCATGCTCTCTCGGGCCAAGCCATTTCCTCTGGCTGGCTTCTGGTGCATTTGTTGTTTCTGTGCTCTTAAATCATACATGCAACATCTGCATCAGTAAGGCATCATGCCTTGCAGCCAACATCCAACGTATCACAACTGGATTTCTGTAGTTGTTTTTCAATATGACCTTTGGAAGGAGGCGGCAATGTGCAAACAGACTCTTTTATGAAGTTTTTATTGTGAGCCGTGAGCACATTGACCAACCACGGAAAGTCCAAATGAGTATTTTTGGGTGTGTTGATGAGTCAAGACAGTGACCCAACCTAATTTTGGCTTGTATAATCTCCAAAGCACTGGCCAGTAGAACAGGGTGATCTGGAGCAGCCATACTGTAATGTATTGTCATCAGTAGGGTACAATGTTCCAACAGCTGGTGTTTGACATTTTCGCAGTAGATTAGAGAACACCAAAATTTTGGAATTGATAGAAATTTTCATTGAATTAACCTCATCAGTTTCCCAAAGTTATCATTGAATTGATTTTTCAGGATACAACTGGGGCAGAGATTAAGTTTGACTGTTTCCTGTATTCAGCTCCCAGCACTAATTTCCAGTATGCTACCATTACAATTCCTGTTGGTTCCAGTTTGGTGAAATCAGAATGGTTATACACAGTTCTTTTGTGAGGTGGCACTTGTTCCGTCTGTTCAGCCTGTTCCATTCTCCTCTTTCCTCTCAACGTTTTGGTTTGTTTTCATTGTACACTCACTTTCACGGTCATCCTCAAGCAATTTCTTGGAGGTCAAGTTTCCTAAAGCAGACCTAATCCTTTATCAGATTGTTCCCAAAGGTCTGTCTGATAACAAGAAGGTTCTGGTGGTTTTTTGTCCAGATTTGTTGGGCTTTTGGCTTGGTTCTCACATTGTATTTTTTCTTTGTTTTGTAGGTCATCACTGTAGGTACCTTAGAGTTGGTGTCCCTGACCAACCTGCCAAATCTCCAGGCCAGATTCCTCTTTGTTAAGAAGGACCACCAAGTGTCAAGCTATCAAAGTAGGCAAAAGCCGGTTCAGACAAGATGAAACCGGACGGGGTTGATGCAGCAACAATGGAACCAATGGTAGCACTAGATGCAGAGCCTGTGGTTGAAGTGGCACCACTGGGGGAGGGCCAGGAACAAGTCCCCCCTGCTTCACAAACGGAAGAGTCTGGACAAGGGGAACCACAGCCTGCTGGGCCTCCTGCTGCTACCAACAAGACCGGGAAGGACAAACCTGCAGATCCTAAAGCCAAGGCAAAGGGTCCAACCAAAACCAAGACTCCCACAACCAAGACATCTACAGGAGGTTCTCGTCCCACCACCGCTCCAAGCCGTATGACAAATGGGGTGCAGAAGACGCAAACTAATGGTGTTGTCAAGAAAACCCCAAGTGCAGCTCCAGATAAGAAGGCAGCATCAACCACTGCTCCCTCCAGGAAACCTGCCGGTGCTGTGACCACCAAGACAGCGCCTAAGACCACGGAAAAGAAGCCTGTTGGGATGACGCGGCCGGCAACTGCCCCTGCTAATGCAGCAAAGACTACAGGAACAGCGCAGCCAGCGAAGAAGTCACCAGTTGCACCTGTGAATGGGGATAAAGCTAAACCAAAAACTACAGGTGGGATTACAGGAATAGTTTTTTGATAACATATACAAAATCACTGTGCTGTACATAGGTATTGATACATTTGGGTATCATGATATCATATTTCATGATACTGTATCAAAAAAGTATACATTTTTAAATAACACATTAAACCAGACACTCGCATGTTGCAGGCTACGGTTTTTGGACGGCTACATACTGGTATTCTAAGCTTCCTAACTCATGATCAGAGTAACCTACAGACTTGATGCACATACCATAACAAACTGCACAACCTACTCCCACTGTCAGCAACCTGTCAGCAACTTTTAATTAGTTATCCACCTTGGAAAATGGCTAAAATACGGAAGGCGGACAAGGAAAGGGGATGGGGCCTCACATATATACATTCATATAAATATTTAAATTCATTAATTTAGATATCAAATGAAGTCATATTAGAGTAGCTGAGGATCTTCTGGTATGTGTGACTGACTCCTATAAGTAATTCATTATCAGGCAAAACTGGCCTGGGGGTAAAAAAAAATCACAAGATATCGCCTTTCTAAAAATATCATAATGTATCGAATCCCTGTATCGTGATACATATCGTATCTCCAGATTCTTGCCAATACACAGCTCTAGCTATTCAACTGTTAGCTGTTACTTTTCTCTATCAGTCTTATCATAATGGTGTTTGGTAAGCCCTCAGTTTATAATACACTACATTTAGTACAATGCAATTAGGATATTTAATTTATGCAACAGTGCAAAAAGTGACAAAAGTAATGGAAACCTGTACAACCAGTGTTCAGTATTTGGCATTAAGCCAAACGTTTGGGATTTTGTTCTGATTTGGGCCTAAACTCTTCATTTCTGCATGTAGGAGGAATGCCTAATTGAAGTGTCACTCTCTAATTTCTTGCTTCAGCTTCTAGACCTGCCTCTGCAGCTACCACCAAGCCTGGTGCCACTTCTTCTCCCAAAACGGATAGGCCGCCTGTCTCCAAGACAACCAGGTAGGCCTCTCATTGGCTCACATGTCTCCAAGCAGCCTGTCAGATGTTAATTAGAATCGAAAGATATGGTGTTGAGTTGCTCATTACTGACTCGCCTCACACGCACCTCCGGAGACCTTTTGTTTCTTCATTCCTCTACATGGAATTTCAGCAGTAACCGTTGCACTTAGTGTTACTGGGGAGCGTCAGACTTGGTGCTTAGTAACAAACAGCTGATTTCCTGGCCTGGAGAAGAGCTGCTACTGCCTTTGCTGGGAAATGCTTGGCGAAATCTTCAAAGAGACGTTCTCGCAGAAGAGCACTAATGTTCCAGAAAAAAAAGAGCAGTGCACCGTCCCCGTTTAGAGAGAGCTCATAAGATGTCCTCACAAGTAGGCCGGCGGTCTTGCCAAGGCCCGCCAGCATCTTACTCGCTGGGTTTTGTTCAGAGATTACGGCGCTCCACAGATAAGACAGAGACAGGGAGGCGGCGTGTTGCGCTGCGTTGTGTTCGGCTCCTTTGTGCAAAGCGTCTGCAATCAGGTCAGATTACCGTGACTACCTGAGTCACGCTGTGTTGAGCGTCTGCGCCTCGCAGAAACAAACATGGCTGCTCTGGCCTCCCTGCCTGAAAGAGGCCTTTGTTGGCGGCCGATGAAGAGAGAGATGTCTTGAGGTGCTCGGCTCTTCCTTGTTGTTGTAACTCAGACTTGTTTGGAAATAGTTTTGCTGGCTGTTTACTCATTTACTTGTTTACCACATGAGTGAACAATGGACACAAGTATTGGGACACCCGCTCCTTCACTGTTTCTTCTGAAAAAAAGGGAATTAAAAAGAGTTTCTCCTACTTTTGTCTCTACTGTCCAGAAACACTTTCAACTAGATTTTGATTCATTGCTGCGAGGATTCGATTGCATTCAACAGCAAGAGAGTTAGTGAGATCACACCTCATCCCCAGCTCCCCAACTCATTTCAAAAGTGCAGGATGGAGCTCCATCTTTCCAGAGAACACAGTTCCACTGCTCCACAGTTCAGTGCGGGGGGGTTTTATACCCCTCTATCCCACGCCTGGCATGTCTATCTGCTCCAGAGAGTTTATTCTAATGACAGAACGTCTCTACAAGGACAAGAAAAGCTCTGTGTGTGCCTTTGCACATCTATGTCAGCAATGGGTGCAGCTTAAATTAGCTGAATGTGTTAGAAGGAGTGTCCACAAATATTTGGACGTAATGTATTTGTCTGGATATCTTTTTCGAGTTTTGTTTAGAAGACTGAACATCTTTCCGCAGTATTTCAGCTTTTCTAAGAGACAAGTCCACTGGTTGGAGCTGCGTCTCCCCATCTGCAGGTTGTCTTTGTCTGCATGTTTGCGTGTCTCTCTCCTCCTGGATAGTTTACTTAGACATGACGGCAGGGATGTCAGCCTCAAGTGTGCTTCTTGTCAGAGTGAGCCTGAAGGTCTTTCTGCCAAGCTGGCCAGAGAGTCGTATCCACGGCCCAGACAGCTCCATTAATCACTCCTGTTATTGGACGCGACCTTTCTTCCCCCCCTTTCGCTTCTTTAATTTTTACTGAACCAGAGGAGCATTAATGCCAAAGACAAATCCAGGTCTCTCGGCTCAGTTTTTTTACTTTATTACTTTTCTTATTACACAGGACATCAGACAGTTAAATGGATGCACAGAAGTGTCCAGACTCTAATATTATAATTTCATTACTTTTACTGGCCTCTTAAATGCTTTACTTACTGGACAACTTTGTGAAATGGAGGACAACAGATCCAGAGTAGTGGTTTCTAATGAGGGACATTAGAAATATTAATTGTTAATATTATATTAAATCTTTATCATTTAATCTCATTTGTTTACATAGTTGTGAATTTGAATAAAGCATGTTGTGTTTAAATGTAACGTCCCCTTAGTGACCATTTGAAATGGGTGAATATTTGTCAACTGGTTTGAATCTGCTGCCAGATGATTTATGGCACGTTCGTGTTTATGTGCTCACAGAATCAATGAGCGCTTTCTGTGAGCCAGCATGGTTTCATTGCTGTATAAAACACGTGCAAGTCTTGCATTCTTGTTGGATGCGCAATGTTTTTTACAGAACTCAGAGCACAGTTTATATTGTGGACTGTTGTTTCTTTTCCTCAAAGGACCAATTAAACAAGTAATATGTGGTGTATCATTCCTGTGTTTTCTGGTTTGATTAGAAGACCTAGTTGTGAGATGTTGGACCATGTGTGACATTTTCAGTGAGGCATCGGGTTGTAAATAGAATAGATTAATCCGCAGAAATGGCAATAAGACATATCAGGTCCATTTGTTGTTTGTTGTGCGGGATGTTTGAGGCCTTATTGTTCCGTGGGTCAGCTGGTTGGGTGATAAATCAACCGGATTGATCATTAAATTGACGTATCGGTCGATTGGGTGGTCAGTTAGAATATCTCTTAAAATCAATGAATGTTAAACCTAACGTTTAAACTATATTTCTAATATCATTATCAAATTCATCGATATTGCAATAAGAACGAGGGTTTTCATATAGCAGCAATGAGTGCATGGTAAGCAGTTGGATGATCCTGGTCTCTACAGTAGACGGGGTGTGTTGTGAATGAATTAAAGATGAAACATAGATCTGATTCTGCCCTCAGTGTGTGTAGTTCACTGTGTGCTCGTGAGGGATTGTGTGTATGCCTGTGATTCTTGGCATTTCGGAGTGCTGGAATGTGTGTCCTCTCCTCTGTGGGGGTGTTGGCATCTTTGTGTGGATGAGAGAATGGCCTCACTGACGGGGTTGAGTATCATATGCAGAGTCGGAGGTTTTGGGGGGGCCGCAACAAATGTTTATGTTTTATACACACATAGAGACCCTCGTACCCTGCCCACTGATATAAACCAACATGGAGACCATTCACACTGTGTTTACAGACACCGTGTGTACACATTATACCAGTTATTCAACAACAAGCTACTATCGGATTACCTGACCAGGCCTGTCCTTCTGCTGCAGTAACACTAAACCAAGCAGCCAGTATCGGAAAACACTCACACTGTGTTATAACCTCACAATCCAATCAACTTAATGTCGCTCTAGAACTGCGTTAATATTGGCGTAGTTGAAAAATAAGAGTTTGGTACGTGGAAGTGACAAACGGTGAACCTCAAACACTGACTCTCCATAAGCTGGAAAACAGTACAGTCCCAAAACCCCAAAACTGGTACTTCACAGTCTCCAACCACACCCACTAGAGAAAACCTTCCCAGCAACCTCCTAATTATTTCATCTCGCTACTTAGTAACACCATAGCAACCACCTTTGATACCAGAGCAACCATCCACAACTTGAGATCCCATACCAACCATCTAGTATCCAACTAGTTATTACATATGGACCACCCAGTAACTACTTTGCAACACCATAGCAACCACCTGTGATACCTAAACAACCAGCAGTGATACCAAAGTAACTACCAATCTGGAATACCTCTGCAATTGCTTTGCAAATAAATAGACCCTACTTATCAACAACCTAACAACTACTTAGCAACACCATAGCAACCACCTGTGTACCAGTGCAGTTACTTGGCAAATCCACTGCAACCACCAAACAACATCCTATCAACCAGCTTGCAACCACATAGTAAGCACCAATCACCTGCAGCTCTATTTAATACTTTTTATAGGCCTGTTTTCTCCCAGCGTTTCCATAATACAGTGTTACAAATACTCCAGTCTTACCAGTCATTATGTCTTATGACATCGTCTCTGGTGCAGTGGGTGTGTCTCTGAGCCTGGGATAAGGTCATAGTGAGTCATTACGCCTAAGCTTGTAAATCTCTCTCTCTCTCTCTCTCTCTCTCTCTCTCTCTCTCTCTCTCTCTCTCTCTCACTTTGACGCAGTTTCTTCCTGCATCATGTTTTACATCAGCTCCTGCACTGCATCTAATCACCAAATGGATCTTGTGGGGAAGAGGGGTTGGGTGGGTGAGGGCTGTGTATGTGTGTGAGCAGACAGTAGCACCCGCCTGACTGATGGTTCTGAAATACTCCACTGGTTTATGGTGCGGCTCATTCCCTTCAGCTTCTTGCTCTTTTTTGTTCATTACCCTGAAGCACTTTTAAAGGGGCCATACAGTGGAAAACCAAACGTTCTTGCTGTTTTTTTAAGTAAATAAAAGCTCTGCAGAGTACACTTCATCTTCCTTCCTCCTCTTTTTTTACTATTACACTATATTTGTGCACTACTCTAAGTTGCACCCATTGCTGACACAGATGCAAGTGCACACACAGCTTGTCTAGTCAGATTAGGACTCTGTTAAACAAACATGATCCTATTGGCACAATGCATAATACCAGGCATGGTGGAACTGTGTTCTCTGGAATGATGGAGCTCCATCCAGTACTTCTGGGATGAGTTGCAGAATTGGGGATGAGGTGGTGTGATCTTTCGTCATCGTGACCTCACTCACAGTCTTATCACTGTGATGCGTTTTCATCTGGTGGAGATGAAGAGGGTTCACGATAGAGGGTTAAGTGTGTGAATTTTGGCTGACGCATGGCTCGTGGGTCACACATCAGATCACTGGGGAACGATCTCGCAGTTTCCGTCTTGGATGGAGATGAATCGGGCCTACACTACAGTAGCTCAGCTGTGCGCGTATCTGGTTTATCCGAGCGCCTGATGAACCTGTTTAAGGGGCTAATGAGTCCCTTTTGGCCCTTCCGCCTAATTAAAACTTCATCAGCTGCGAGCTGCTGGTCGCCAGCTTAGGAGGACGTCCCGTCACGGCTCTCTTGCCCCCGAGCGGGAGACACTTCAGCGTCCTGTAGGTTTAATTGTGCCGAATCAAAGCGGTGCCACGTTCGCTCTCCAGCACTTCTGTGTTGATTCTGACAAAAGTCCCTTGTCGGCGAGAACGGCTAATGATTCAGTGTTATTTACAGAAAGAGCCCGGGGCGACGTTTGTGAACTTTTAAGCGTCAGTGTGTGTGTGTGTGTGTGGGTGCTTTCATGCGTTCCCTCGTGATTAAAATTGTTTTTTTTTTCTCTTCTTAAAGCCTCAGTGGGTTTCTAGGCTATACTCTACATTTATTCTTTGACCCCAACTGTGGCAGATCCTGGCCTCGCCTGTGGCCTCATGAAACTTGTATAGACGCATAAAAAATTTGAAACGTCGGCCTAGTTTCTCTATTTCCCCTTCAGTGATATCATGAGCAATCAAGCTGGCTAATTTCAAGCACTGCAGAAGAGCAATCTAATATTCGCCTGATTCAGCTTCTCCAGCGATCCAGAGATCCAGCACTCAGCCAGCTTTTCAAAAACCATATACTGCAATTTTGGTCTGTTTTGGGTCGTTATCCACATGTACTTAACTTTGGCACCATTTGTCCAATTTGACACACTATATGGACAAAAGTATTGGGACACCTGCTCATTAAAAAGAGTTTAGCCTGCCTTTGTTGGAGTAATTGTCTCTACTTTCCAGGAAAGACTTCCCAACACCCTAAATTACCCTGTCCCAGAAGCAGTGTATGGACCTTCATCATTCCAGAGAACACAGTTCCTCTGCTCCACAGCTCAATGCTGACGGGCTTCGTACCCCTCTAGCCCACACCTGACTTTAGGCATGGTACCAATAGGTTCATGCTTCTTTATCTGCTCCAGAAAGTCTCATGCCTCCACCATGTTTAACAGATGATGACGAATGCTTCAGAAAACCTTTCTTTCACTGTTCTGAACCCAAGTTACTCTTTGTTTCATCTTGCTTCAGTACTGGTTAGGTTTTCAGTTGTTTTAGATCAGTCTAATTCAGCCTTTCTGTTGTGTGACCAGAGCTTCACCTTGAAGGAGGTCCTCAGTATTTATTTCATGAAGGCGTCTCTTGATTATAGACGTTGACACTGACACGCCTGCCTTTTTAAAAGTGTTCTGGACTTGATTA
This sequence comes from Acestrorhynchus altus, assembly GCA_034509495.1. Taxonomy (NCBI): domain Eukaryota; kingdom Metazoa; phylum Chordata; class Actinopteri; order Characiformes; family Acestrorhynchidae; genus Acestrorhynchus; species Acestrorhynchus altus. The sequence continues at coordinate 1,981,355 of CM067505.1, forward strand.
GATGTTACAGATGTTTTTTTTCTTCAAGGAAGGAATTCTGAGTGATCATCCACAGTTGTTGTGGTGTTCAGTAAGTACCAGATTTCTGACTAGGCCACTCATAAGGATGACGTCCTTCACTCGCATCGACAACTTTTTGGAATGAATGCAAATTCTGCACTTAGAATCAACTTCAGAGCTTTTGTCTTAATTTGTCACGGAATAATGAGGGAACAGGTCACAGCTGGCTGTGTGAAGTCAGTTGTTCAGTTACGTTTGAGCCAAAGGAATTGGAGAGGAACATGTCTGTAATTCATAAACATTGAAGTAGTATTTTCATTTCATTTGAGATCCACAGAGCTGCTGTATGGAGGCAAACATAAAGCTTATCGCTGTCCAAATACTTATGACTGTATGTGTTTCCTACCAGAACAATCCATTAAACTGTACACAGGTGTCCCATAGAGGACATTATTCACAAAGTGGAAAGTGACACTAATATGAAGTTAATAGTCTTTAATCGGATGAGTAATGCATGTCTTTCCCCCTCTCTCACTGAACCAAGTGCAGTCTAATTCTCTCTCTCTCTCTCTCTCTCTCTCTCTCTCTCTCTCTCTCTCTCTGTCTCTCTCAAGTCATCCTACTGTCACAGTGGATTATACATATTGGTTTTATCCAGGGGATTTAGTTGAATGCTCTCTCAATATGTCCCATGTCCCCTACCCTTCCTCCATACCATCCTATTGTGCCTCTGCTCTGAACCTCTCTGCTCTGGAACTTTCTCTTTGTTAGCAGCTCAAAGCAGCGAGCCACTCTTTCACCCCCTTCCCGCCAGTTCTCATTCCTGCTGTTTCTATTATCTATATGAAAATGTTGGGGCTGATAAAGATGCAGAGTTTAAAAGGGTGGCGTTCTGATAATTAATAATAACAAGGATATTATAATAATTAATCTTAAATACTATAATAATCATATTTATTATATTATTTCGTTCATTTTTTTCAACTCTAACTGGCATATTATTGCTGCTCATTTCGATTATACTATTATTGTCTGATATTATTATCGGCTAGAAGTATTATTTGCATTGAATATTTAATTTTGGGACGAGCTCTTAAATGAACAATGTGGCTGGTCAGGGTTGGTCATGGCTTACTCACAGGATCAACAATGTGCTCAGAAAATAACTATAATGATAAAATGTTGTCACGCTGCCCACGACTAGCTGGACACTGGAAAGCAGGGATGAATTTAATGTCAGCTCTTCAGTCCATTTTCAGACAGAATCTCATAATTCAGTCCCCTGAAGATCAGCGTCACGTCCTTGGTTCAGAATAAAGTACTTCAAATGGGCCTGGACGACAGCGTAGTCCATAACCCGTCTGCTGTAAACTCAATGTCCTTTCACCTGCATGACTAGACCTACTTTCTGCTGCAAGTAGGCCACAAGTTTGATATGAGTGACATGTTTCTTTTCTCTTTTGTTCAGAAGAGGAACGTGCTGCACCTCGGCGTTAAGTTAAAAAGCATCAAATATTCAGCACATTTGATTTTTTGCCTTCATACATGCAACACGAATGGGACTTGAATAGTTATTTTTAGTCTTTCTCCTTTGGAATCAAAGATTAATGTGACTCTCACGCTCTCGTCCTGTCATCCTTTATGGCGCTCTCTTGGTTCAGGCTCTTTATTTAGAGTGAGAGATAGGCCGTCAGCGGAGCGTGAGCTAAGAAGATCAGCGAGTCGTGCCGTGCCGTGCCTGCAGGATGTAGGTTACTTTACTCAGCCTCTGACGTGGACCCTGGGCCCCAGGGGACTGCCTGCCAGGCAGACGGGCAGTAGCCGCTGGATCGCCCAGGTCACTAGGACTTGGATGGAAACAGGGCTGATGAGGACAGTTTTGGCACGGTGAGGTCCGAGTTGGGTTCCGTCCTTGTGGTCTGTCATCGGTTAGTCCGCTCTGTTTCATCGTCCTCAAGGGTAGGTTAAGAACTGGGGAGCTGATGTTGAAATGAAACACAGTTTCCTGGGGGTGGCGTCTTGTACATGAGGCTGAATGGGAGAGACAGCATTAGTCCAAGAATAGGGACGTGACAAACAGGAAATGGATGATGTAGAGAAATGTAATTTATTCTTAGTATAACGACAGCTGTGGTATGACGTCCTCAGAGGTGTGTCAGAGAACATTAGTTATCAATCAGCATCATGAAAACCAAAGACAACGCCAGACAGGTCAGGGATAGTGCAAGTTGTGGAAGCAGGGGTACATTATAAAACAATATCCCAAGGTAGGACCATCTCACAGAGCACTGTTCAGGCCATCATCTGAAAATGGAAAGAATATGGCACAACTGCAAACCTACCAAACGTACAGCCCAGGCAAGGAGAGCACTAATTAGAGAAGCAGCCAAGAGGCCCATGGTCACTCTGGAGGAGCTGCAGAGATCCTCAGCTCACCTAGGAGACTCTTATTTGTACAAATGTGGAAAGGTTCAAGGGGTATGAATACGTTTTCAAGGCTTGATCATTGAAACATCTGAGAGCAAGTGTTTGTCTTGTTGTGTTTAAGGTCAGAGCCTATGCGTGACAAACCCTGATCCCACATCATCCCTGTTAGTAAACTTCTTAGAAGCTCTCCGACAGCTAAGGTTCTCGTACTACTTAGCCGACAGTTTTTTTTTTTTGCATCTACCGCAGTTGGGAAACTGGGCCAGCAGCTGACCTGATCCTATCTTGTGCTTCTGCTCCGAGTTACAAACAAGTAAAGACTCGGCACCCTTGTTCATCTCCTCCCCCTCCTCCTGGTGTTCTGCTTTTATGCTGGCTCCTCGGGCCACACTGTGCACTGCAACTAATCAGCTCTCAGGTTAACGTGTTCCCATTCAAGGCAGGGCCTTTTGCTTGCTTTGAGCACAGTTTGACTGCTGTAGAGTTTATGAACCTTCGGCCATCACTCTGAAGAATGTAGGAAGAGACAGAGACTCACAAACATAGACTTGAGTGGAGTTAAACCTCCGCTATTTTATCGTGTCATTAATCTCCCTCTTAAGAGCCGGATTTAAGATGTTCGTGTGCCCCCATCTTTTGCCCCCGTTGACCCCTTTTGCATAGTGAGGTTCGCATACAGTTCTTAGATGCTAACTTCACGTCGCTCTTCTGTCCTTTTCTCCAGGCCAGCCACAGGCACCACAACATCTCGCCCGGCATCCGCTGCACCAAAGCCAGCTACTCCTGCTGCATCCAAGACGTCGACATCTGCATCAAAGCCCTCTCCTTCCACAGCTAAAACGACCACCTCGACTGCCAAACCGTCACCCGCTAAAGCCACGGCTCCACCTGCTGGCCGCACTCCAACTCAGTCTACAAAGACCACTACACCCGTCAAGAAAGGTAGATACAAGTACTGACATGTGCCTTCGTAGTTGTAAGGAACGATTCACGTTCTCCGAATTTTGCTGGGATGTTTCTGGCTGCATGCCTGAAATTCTAGGATGTTTGCATTATGGAAATCAAACAATGACCTAAATTGTGGCCCGGATTGTTCTCCTCTTTGTGCAAGTCAGCAAGAATCTGGAGGCAGTTTCCAGTAATTAACTTGGTCCTTTAATCACATACACTCAGTTTATGCATTGTAGCATTTTTTAGTGTTAGATTTTTATCCTAAAATTTCCATGTTATAATACTCCTTGTTTTTACACTCACCATCCATTTAATCAGCTCCTCTGATCACACAGGAGCCCTTTGTGGTTCTATAATTCCAGACTGTAGATCATCTGTTTCTCTGCAGACTTTATTCTCCTCCTTTCACCCTGATCTTCAATTATCAGGACCCCACAGGACCACCACAGAGCAGCTATTATGTGTGTGGAGGGTCATTGGTCAGCAGTGCAGTCACACTGACATGGTGGTGGTGTGTTAGTGTGTGTTGGGGTGGTATGATTGAATCAGACACAGCAGAGCTGGACTGAGAACAGTCCAGGCGAGCTTCTGTCTCTGACTTCACGTCTACCAGGTATAGCATCTAGCTAATAGAGTGGACAGTGAGTGGACACTGTGTTTAAACACTCCAGCAGCACTGCTGTGTCTGATCCACTCGTACCAGCACAACACACACTAACGCACCACCACCATGTCAGTGTGACTGCAGTGCTGAGAATGACCCACCACCCACATAATAGCTGCTCTGTGGTGGTCCTGTGGGGTCCTGATCAGTGAAGATCAGGGTGAAAGGAGGAGAATAAAGTATCAGAGAAACAGATGAATTACAGTCTGGAATTAAAGATCTACAAAGTGCTATAAAAGTAGGTGATCTTAATGTTATGGCTGGTCGATGTATGCACAGCATTTCCACATTTGTTAAATTGCATTTGAATTGAAATATTGTTCTTGGTTCTACTGGATGTTCACAGACTAGTTATGAACAAACTCTGAGAACGCTGCACACACTTTCTCACTCTGGCATTCACTTCTCTTTTTAGATGTTAGCAAGACCACCACCCCAGCAGCCAAGAAGCCAGCTGCCTCCCCTCTCACCCGCCCTGCATCAACCAAGCCCACGAAGCCAGACACCCTCAAAGCAGCCGCACCAGCTAAACCAGATTCTGCCTCCAAGAAACCCTCTTCCCCTACAAAGGCAGCAGCAGATGCCAAGACGAGTAAGCCTAAGGATAGCAAGCCAGCTCCCTCAAAGGAGGTCACTGCTAGCCCAAAAACTCCTAGTGCGAAGAGCAGCACAGCCAAGACAACAAGTCCTAAGAAAACAGTTGGTAGCAGCACTCCCATGCCTGTAAAACGTGGCCCCAAAGCTGCACCAGCAGCTGAACCTGCACCTAAAGAGACAGAGAAGAACGAGGTACCTCCTGCCACGGAAACAACTCCCAATGTTCTGGTTACTGCAACTGCTGTGGCTGCTGCCGCTGCTGTTGTCACAGCTGCCACAGCTTCTGACACTTTTATCACAGAGGAAACCAATGAGCCTGAAGTCCATTCTGAACCTATGTCTGAACCCCTGCCTGAAACCAAATTCGAACATGCACCTGAAACGATGTCTGAACTTGCACCTGAATCCAAGTCTGAGCTTGCACTTACGCCCAATTCGGAGCTTCTACAAGCCAAGTTTGAACTTACAGATGAACCTCAGCCTGAAGTCTTGTTAGAAACAGAGCCAGAATTCACACATGACACCAAGTCAGAATTCCTGTTGGAAACAGAGTCTGAACTCGCACCTGAACCCAAGTTCCACGTTGCAGCCGAACCCCAGTCTACAGTCCTGTTTGAAACAGAGTCTGAATTTGAACCTGAAACCAAGTCTGAACATGCTGCCGAATACCAGTCTGAAGATCTGTTGGAAGCAGACTCTGAACTCGCACCTGAACCCAAAGCTGAAGTCCAAATGGAAGCAGAGTCTGAGTTGAAGCCTGAACAGAAATATGTACTACTCCTGGAAGCTGAGTGCGAACTTCCACCTGAACCTCAGTATGAAATCACCCATGAACCCACTGTTAAAACCATTCCTGCTGCCATTGAGGACATGATACAGAACAGCGAGGATAACCAGGATATTTCCGAAGATACAGATGAAGAAAAAGCTGAAGACAGAGTGCCAGAATTGGCAGCTGAGTTGGACCAATTCAGTTTCAAAGAGTCCACAGGTGCTACTTCTCCATTGGGCACGACAGTCATGTCACCACCATCCTCCCCCACCCGAGCTTCACCTTTGCCTGTGGAAGCCCACATCTCTGCCCCATTACAGGACATGCCTGCTCCTGTTAATCCCTGGGAAGAAAGCCATTCCCTGTTCTCTGGTAGTCTGACATCAGATGTCTTAGAACAAGAGGAAGTCAGGGCCCATGAGAACATCCTAACATCTACAGAGTCTGCAGAGAATGAGCCGGAGCCAGAGATGGAAGCAACGCCGATCACTCTGGCAGTGGAGCCCAATCTGTTGAGTGCTTCCCATGTGGAGGGTTTTGTTGGTGCATCTCCAACCTCACCTAGCTTTGAAAAGGAGGAGGCAGTTGAGAAAGCAGAGGAAGAAATCAATGAAGATGATCATGATGAGGAGGAGGTGGAGGAGGAGGAAGAGGAGCAGGAGGAGGAAGAGGAAGAGGTTGTGAAAGCTGAGACATTTTACCAGAAGTCGCAAGTGGATGACTACAGTGTTGGGTTGTCAGAATATGGTGACTCAAGTTGGGGAGTGATGCATTCTGTTGGCGCTGACAGCATCAGCCAGCAGGAGAAAACAGACACCCTACACCAAACTACACCCTCCCTAATTCAAAGTCATGATGATTATGGTGTGGACGACATCTCTTTGCAGAATGTGGAAATGAAGATGGCATCCCCTTTCCCAATGGAAAGTCATCAGGTTGATGAAGATGTTGATGACTTCTGTCTCAAACAAGTGGAAACACAGCAACCATTCATGGGCCCGCCAGGTGTTAAATCGTTCTCAGATGAAGAGGAAGAGGAAGAGGAAGAAGAAGAAGATGAGCAACTAAAGCAGGACAGGGATATTGTCCCTGAACGTCTAGATAAACAACTGGACTTTGGCTTTGGGCAAGCTGACAGCCACCATATGGGTGTTGATCATCAACTCAAATGCCAAGAAGAAGAGGAGCATGAGGATGAAGATGTTGAGATGGTTAGTGAGGGTGTGATGGAAAGTGGGGTCAAGTTTTCTGGAAATGTTGATGAGGACGATTATGAAGAAGGTTATATGGACAATTTGAATCGCACTGCTCCAGCTCCCATTATGCCCACAACTGCAGCCTGGGGACCATCCAACCCTTTTGCAGACACTTGGGCTCAGCCAGCTTCCATGCATATGACCTCTGGTCCTTTAGAGTTTGATACAGTTGATCCAGAAATGCCCAGAAAGTCCCCTGCTGAAGCCTGGCTGGAGCAGCCTCAAGGCCTTTTTGGTGAGCCACATCTCAAGGTCCATGAAGAGATGGAGAGCTCAGTTCCAGTAGATGTCTCAAACCTGGCTGTACCTGCAGTAGGTATGTCTCAGTCAAGTACCTTGAGTGGAGCAGCCTTAGCAGCCCATAGCAGCAGCGAGACTAGCACACCTGAAGAGCTTCGGGACTACGACAGCAGCTCGGGTGTGGAGTCACGCTCAGATAAGCAACAGACCCCTGTACCTGCAGCCCAACCTGACCTGGAGCAGGACCTAGGGATCCACCTGGAGCGTGGGGATGGTGAAGAAGAGGAGGCAGAGACACTCCCAGCGGATGAGGTACTTGGGGATGCTCCAACTGCACCAGCATCTGCTCCGTCCTCACCTTCCACCTCTGGGGATGAGGCCAGTGATACTGAAGGAGAAATGCAAATCAATGATCCTGATGTTCCTGTTGATGACCCTGCAACATTCGACAGCCCTTCTGCTTCACGAAACCTCCCTGCTTTGGATGAGGACGAGGAGGCTGGAGACATGCATGTTGGAGAAGAAGACGGTGGCGGCACACCACAATCCGCCAACTCCGTCGCGTCTTATGGCTTTGACTGCTCAGCATCCAACTCCAATGCCCATTCTACAGCCGAGAGTTGTGGAAAAAGTCCTGGAATCTTCTCCTTGGAGAACGAAGACCAGCTTCCCGAAGAGGCCAAAGATCCCTCGCTCATCAAGGAGCTGACCCTGCCAGCTGCATCCGCCCACCCCGAGGAGCTGCTGGGTTGCCCTGTGGACCTGCTTCCCCTGGGCCAACAGGGGGAGTCGCACATCGGTCTAGATGACGAGTACCTGCTGTGTGGGAAGACAGGAGCCAGAGCACTGGAGGAAGCTGACCCCGAGTCACCCATGCACCTCTCGCCCCAACATGGGGCCAGCAACGACAGCCAGCCACCTTACTACTCTGCCATATGCGATAAGACTGATAGCTTTCTGGCAGGTAACGTATAAAATCCCTCCTTTCGGAATGCACCTTTTTCTTCCCCTGTCCCCTAAGAACACCCCACCCCCTGTCGTTTTTTTTGTCATTTTGTTTTCTTACAAGATGAGGTGATCACTTAGAAAACAGGGAGATTATAGTGGGGTAAAAATGGGGACTTTGGGGGAAGGACTGTAGGTTTGTCAGTGCTGCTTTCCCTTTCTTACTACTATTATAGTCATGGTTATGATTGTATGGCTTACAACTCCTGTATGTACAATAGGTATTCTCATTTTCTATTAGAATGTACTTAAGTAACACTGCATATTACAGCACCCCTGAACCTGGATTGATAGACTGAGATGTTGTGAAGTCCTTTAATGAAAAAGGAAAAAAATATCATCAAAAAAAAAAGAAAGAAAACAAAAGAAACACATTGGATGGACTCTACCTGTGTTTGTATTTATCCTATTGTTTTTACCGGAAAAAAAAAAATTGTCAAAGGATTTTTTTTATACTTTTTTTATTGTTTTTATTTGTTTTGTTGATCCCTGTCTTGCCTATCGTTTGTACACATGTCAGTTTTCCTGCACTGTAGACGTAGCCTTAAACCCTTTTTTTTTAACTCATTCTTGTGTCAAGAAATAAATGTTTAGCACTAACTAAGGTTAGATATTCTTACAGAGGCTTTGCACTTTGGGTGTTTTCGATGTAGGAGTTATTGGAATGTTAGATGGCAAGCCATGTTTCATTTTTACATCTTTTCCTACTATAAAAAAAAATAATAATACAGCGCATTTTTGTGAAGGATAACTTATGGCGAGTAATGTCACATACCGCAAGTGTTTTTTTAAATACTTGAGTGATCTGGCTGTGTTGATTTGCAGTAGTTGGACATTTTACCTTCGATCAAACTAACTCTTTCTGTTTGTGGGGAAAAAAGAAACGTTTCGCTACTTTTGTACATTTAAACATGATACTCACTTGAAATTCAGTGGCGAGTTTTGGACTTTTCGATTGGAGATTGCATGTGGAACTAATGGGACTATAATACGATTCAAGATCTGTTATGTCAGGATGATCATAAATTAATTGCTCACACTAATCAAAAGATTGTTTCTTTGTTTTTTTCAAAATTCCATTAAACAGCATTGCAAGGCCATCTGTTCCCGTTTCTTATTTCTTCATAGGTTTGAATGGGCTTAGAAATTGGTCTGCACATTTGAGGTTTAGACTTCTCCCAAGGGTGGAGAATAAGGCCCATTGGAACATTCCCATGGAGTCTCAGTGGGAACAGGAATGGTGTTACTTCCTAATGGAATTTTGATGAAATGACAAACCCCGGTGTCCCCACCCAAAATCTCCGGCATGCACTGTGTGTCTGACTACCCAAAGACCAGAAACCCCTCCCTGCAAGAAGAACCTGCACTGCCAGACGTGTATGAAATCTCACTCCTGGTCAATCATGGGTCTGCAACTCTGGGAATGACTTGGTATTCCGCACGATTTTTAAGCATCCATGCATACAGAATATATATAAACACACATACACACACACACACAAACACACACACACACATACACACACACACACACACACACTTATACATACACAGTCCAGCTCTCTCCTTAATGTATCTGCCTGTGAAAAGTGGTTTCGGGATGACTTCTTGAGAAGTCTTGAAATCGTCCTCTCTGTCTTTCTCTCTTCTGTCTCTCTTCTGTCTCTTGCCCATCTCTGTAAAAGTCTGTTCACACCTCCTTGCACTGCCCTCACCAGTAATCCAGTCATTTCAGACCCAGTGGAGCAACCAAGCAAGATTTGTAGTGCTACTCTGTTGATTGTTCCTGCAGGAAGGACGTAAGAGCGCTGTTTATTTGGGTGGTGGCAGGGGGTGAAGGGAACACAATACTATCTTTGAATTATCCGGAAAGAATTTTAGAGCAGCTGTTATTCATCCATATCTTGGCTCATTAATATGTTCCGCAAAAAAATTAGCTTTATAAATTATGTATACTTCTTTGAAAAGTACTAAACTGACCTAAGCAGATGTCATGGATACAAGACTATCTTTAATTCAACTGGATCTTGATTCAGCTCTTTGTTTCTACACTCACTGTCCACTCTATCAGCTCCTCTGACCACACAGGAGCCCTTTGTAGTTCTATAATCACAGACTGTAGATCATCTGTTTCTCTGCAGACTTTATTCTCCTCCTTTCACCCTGATCTTCAATGATCAGGACCCCACAGGACCACCACAGAGCAGATATGATGTGGGTGGTGGGTCATTCTCAGCACTGCTGTCACACTGACATGGTGGTGATCTGTTGGTGTGTGTTGCGCCGGTATATGTGGATCAGATACAGCAGGGCTGCTAACACACCACCACCATGTCAGTGTGACTGCACTGCTGACCAATGACCCTCCACCCACATAATAGCTGCTCTGTGGTGGTCCTGTGGGGTCCTGATCATTGAAGATCAGGGTGAAAGGAGGAGAATAAAGTCTGCAGAGAAACAGATGAACTACAGTCTGGAATTATAGAACTACAAAGTGCTCCTGTATGATCAGAGGAGCTGATAGGATGGACAGTGAATGTAGAAATGTAGGAGGTGGTCATAATGTTATGGTTGATGGGTAGTAGAAGGGTAGTGATCATAGCTTTGAAATAGCAACCAAAGGAGTTCAGGATAGCTGGTCTTCTACTAGACTCTGCAGTAGTCAGTGTGATCCAGTCCTCACACTGGATTTCAGGTTTGTTCATCTGGATCATTCAAGTAAGTGAAGTGAGTTTTAGTATCCATTAACATTCCTCTGAAGACCTGGTCTGAAAGCACGTTTTCCAGAAGGAGAGAACTTCTCGATCACACTTCTTCTTGAATATCAGTAAAAATGCCACATCATGAGCGTAAATAATGAACTAGGATGACGAATTGCACCCGTGTAACTGAAACAGCTTCTGGACATCTTCAGTTTCGATGTCTGAGACTGGTGCGAAGGCCGTGGCTGGAGGCCAGAATTATAATTTGTTATGAAGTGAGCGCCAGTGCGTCTGTACCGAAGTGGAACACTCAAAAGCCTGCAGACCTTTCATTGCTCTCTGAAAATAACAATGTATTGGTGGAAGATAAAGTCCTGGTTAATCCTTTTGTGAATATGCTGGACAATGCCTGCGTCACCGTTTTGGCAGAGAAGGCACTAATTGGCCTGATGTAAGACTAATGTTGTTGCTGAGCAAATTTCCAGCTGAGCAGCCTGAGGACAGATATCTGATCCTGTCTTGGTTTCAGTATTACATTAAATCCGTGAAATAGAAAATAAAGTGGTCAGCCTCCTGGAGCTAACCTACTTCAGAAGCTGGAAACTAATGGGATCAAAATGGCCACTGGTGAAAACAGGACTGACCACAGAATTCTGTTTACCTGTACTGGTCAGTCTCACTACTGGGAACAGAACTCATTTTTCTTGGGTTTTTTTCTGAATTTAGAATTGAGTTGATCATCAGTTGCCTCTGTTACGGTGAAGAGGTTGAAAAGTTCTACCAGGAGACTGACTGACAAGGACTTTTAATTATAAGTGAAATAAGTTGGCATTGGATCCATCATTGGACCAGGTCTTGAAATGTTTAGAATCCTGCCGGGTATGGAAGGCAACCCCCTGGCTGACCACCTGGACCAAACTGGTGGAGAAGGGAAGGGAAAACGAAGTGTCAGCATCTGTAAAGCAAAGAAAGGGGCCTTTGAGTCTACTGGTAGAACTTCCACTAAAGCTTTCACTTCCAAATACAATCTACCATCTTTATGAGAGAACCTTTTAGTAAATCATTAATCCATTGGCTGTTAGACTGAACATTAGTCTTTGTTGGTGTTTTGTGTCTATTTTAATATATTTTTTTTTGGTGAAGTGCAGCTTGACCAACTTTCTTCTGTGGTCTGCATGCTCCTGTTTCTTTCTCCTTCTCTTCCCTTTGGTCAACCCCTCTTTGTCACATGTGCCTCTGTCAGTAATGCATATTGCAGGTGCTCTTGACTATTCCGCAGGGCATGATAACCTGCCACTAGTGAGCCATCGGGATGTAAAGAGTGGCGGCCTGCCATCACATACCCCAGAGGTCAACGACAATCATTACCTTGTTCCAGTGCAGAACAGCCACCGGCAATCTAAACTCCCTTTGCCTCAGCAACAGCAGCCCATCAGTTTTAACGTAATGGAGCTGGTAAAGGTGCCCGCTGAACCTACTAATGGGCAGCTGAGACGCCTGGAGCAGCACCAGCTGCAGCTCCACCAAATCCAGCAGAGGCAGGAGCAAGAAAGGAACAAGCGCCTGTGGCTGGAGGGTGCAAGGCAGCGGCTGGAGCTACAGAGACATCTGGAGAGGCAGCGAAGGCTGCGGCATGAGCAGGAGAGGTTGGTGCGGCAAGAGGAACAGAGGCAGCAGCTGGAGCTGCAGAGGCAGTGTCAAGAGGATGAAAGGCAGCGGCTGCAGAAGCAGAGACAGCAGAGACAGGAGGAAGACAGGCAGCATATGGAGTTGCATAGACAACAAAAGGAAGAGAGGCAGCGGCTCGAGCAGCAGAGGCAACGGCAAGAAGAAGAAAGAAAGCGGATTGAGCTGCAGATACAGCAAGAGAGGCAGCAGCTGGAGTTGCAAAGGCAACGACAAGAGGAGGAGCGGAAGCAGCTTGAGCTGCAGAGGCAGCAGGAGAGGCAGCAGCTGGAGTTGCAGAGGCAGCGGCAAGAGGATGAACGAAAGCAGCTTGAGTTGCAGAGGCAGCAAGAGAGGCAGCAGCTCAGCCTGCAGAGGCAAAGGCAAGAGGAAGAGAAGAAGCGGCTTGAGCTGCAGAAGCAGCAAGAGAGGCAGCAGGTTGATCTGCAGAGACAGCGGCAAGAGGAAGAGCGAAAGCGGATGGAACTACAAAGACAGAAGGAGAGGCAACAGTGGCAGGAACAGGAGAGGCAACGAATTGAGAAGCAGAGGCAGCAACAACAGAGGCAGGAGGATGAAAGGCAGCGTCTTGAGCGGCAGAAGCAGCTAGAAAGGCAAAGACGGGAGTTACTACAGTTGCAGCTTCATCAGCAACAGCAAGAGCACAGGCAGCGTCGGCAGCTTCTACAGTGGCAGCTGGAGCTGGAGCAGCAGTTCCGACTTAAGATGCAACAACAGCAGCAGCTTAAAACACCATCACCCTCATCTGGCCTCTGCACCATCTACGAGGCCATGGAAACCAGCGAAGATGAGGATGAAGACAGGATTCCTCGCCAGAATTTCCCAGCAGAGTTGCCCTTACGAGCAGCCAATGGGAACCTCCGCCGTCCTCCACCACGTGAGCTAGACTGGAACACGAAGGTAGACATGGTGCAGCAACTCATCAACCAGGCACTGCTGCTGGAGGGTGAGGACGGCTGCCCACCACTGCTTTACCTGCCTGGGCAAGGAGGAGGAATCCTCAGCCCCCTGGAGAGCAGCCTCTGGCCTCACATCCTGCCTCAGTTCAGTGCCACGTCTGCCACCATCACTTCTGTTAGCAGCTATTCCCCAACAAGTCATGGTAGTTCGCCACAGGATGACTGGACTGTGGTTGAGCTTGAGACGCATCACTGAGAATTACCTGTGCAGGTTCTAGATTTGAAGGAGATTCAAATTTGATTTATTGGTGAAGTGATAAAGAAAGCTGCCAGTATACCAGTCTGCATTATTCTGCACTTAATTGTGGGTCAGTCACTGTGTCTCGTGTATAATAATCCACATTAGCAGCACTTTAAGACTCAAAGGCACCGTGTATGGACAGATCTAAGTCCAACAACCAAAGACTTTGGTTCCAGACTTTCACAAACTTTGTATTCCGAGGGAACAGATCATAGATTCTGCAAGACATTCCAGTGCTGTACAATCAGGAATTTGCTGTACGGTCTTACTGTCTCTGTCTCACTGTAGCAGTCAATAGTTTGGACACACATTCAAGAGGGATGTTTTGAACTGTTTCAACATGTTAGACTAACAGTGAAGCCACTGAAATAACGGATTTATACAGGGACCAAAAATGTGCTGAAGACATTTGGGTGAGGCCAATATGGGTCCAGGCCTGTCTTGTTCTCTTTGGTCCCTTTTCCCACCAACGTGAAAAAGGTTCCGTTCAGGTTCGCAAACCTAATTTTAAAAGGTTCTGCACATTTCCACCAACAAAAATAGGTTGCGAAACCTGAACAGTTTCTTCGCAGTGGGAACCAATGATTAGCAGCAATGACATACCACCCTGTGCAGCACCCTCCATTGATTAGGTATCCTCAGTTCCACTGAAAGTGGTGTAAACATGGGCTGGTTCGCTATAAAACACCAAGGTTCTTGGAACCAGAGCTCTTTTGGTGGAAAAGGCCTACCTCTGAGAGTTTCTTAAAGTCTTAAAGATGTTCTTGGCTCGCGAAAACTACTTTATCACTCTTAAAGCAAACGTGCTTCTAATGGTTCCTTGAGTCATGCCACAGAAGAACCACCTCTGGTTGGTAAACAATTACGTTTGTAATGGAGATGTGAAGAACCTTTTCAAGGTCTAAAGAACTGCCAGTTTACCTTAACCACTTTACCAATTTAAGTGACCTTCACACCCCCACATCTCTCCATCAGAAACAAATAAAATCATTAAAAATTCGTTTTAATCATAAAGTTTTGTTTATGTGTTCGTCCATAGACATCAAATGCAATAACTGATCAATTCAATCCCAATGCATTTCTGACAAAAATGAAGAATAAAAATGTAAAGAATAAAAACGTCCCCAGCGATGGTTGGACCAAAACCTTCTGCAACATGAAACACTATGGTTTCATCACTAAAACAACAACAAGAGGGTAAAACACATACATTCAACCAGGTGTGTCCAAACATTTGACTGGTACTGTGGGTGCCCGTGCTTCTACAGTGGCTTTTTCCACTAGACGTGCCCTGCTCCACACAGCTGTGAGTATGGCACCAGTGCAAGGGGCCAGTTGTTCCCAGTACTAATCTGCACCAGACAACTGCCTCCACTGACGGATAAGGACGCGATAAAGCTGCAGATCCCATATCCTGCAGCTGTAAGCTCTCATTGCCCTATATTTGCACTTATGTAGGTTATGCATTATATGTAGAATCATATAAGTATTTATAGTGCCTGTGATGCTTTCAGCTTAGTGTTGTCCATGGTGATTCATTAGTCCAGATATGACACGATAAAACACACAGTTGTAAGTGATATTATAGAACATAATCACTGTGTAGGTGTATGCTTGTGTAATGCTTCGACATGAATTAGCTCATATGCTTTGAACCAACACATAAGATTATAGATATTAAGAGTGTCTAATCCAGGATCACGCCTTTTAGTATCTCTACTAGTACAATAGCGATGGCTGATCCCAGATCAGCACCCTACTCCACCGCATATTGGGTTAATCTTGAGATATACCACAGTATAACACTGTACTTGAGGAGGCCGACGAGCTCACCGTGTCAAAGCTGGCATTTCGAGGAACTTCAGCAGTTCACCGACGTGCCCTTACCTGAAGTGAGCTTGCGGGGTGGGGAGATTTCAAGATGTTACATGTAGTTCTGAACTTGAATCCAATAGTCTATTGGAAAGGAAACACCTGTCTCTACCACCGTTTGAACGTTTGCAGCAAATCGTTTCTATTTGCTAATAAACTTCATCTGTTTAGATTGAAATGAAATCAAATAGAAACATAAAGCAATGGCATCATAATAAACAGCACGTCATATTGTAATATTCTGTATACAACCCATGTCCTAAGGGTCAAAAAGGGTCATTTCTGTATGTTTATAACAATGTTCTTAACATTTTCAGACGAGGAACAGAGTTCTGTTTCAGTTCAGAGCAGGTTATTAGAGCCCAAACTGTACATCGACTCTCCCACTCTTTCCAGAATACCCTCGTTTGACCTTTGGGCCCCTGTGGGCCCCTGAGTGTGATTAAACTGTATATGAAGTTCATTGTGGATTCTTCAGAAGCTGCACAGGCGATAATTGGTGGTCTCCCACGTTGTGAAAACACATTTTTAATTGTTGTACTTTTGGTTGAACAGGATAATTGGCTTAAAATAAGAGAACTGTATCAGGGACCCGCGAGATCCACAGTCCATTGAGTTCCATTTTAAAAAAAGACTTACGAGCTCTATTGACAGAACTGCACTAATGACCACTGCAATGACCACACACTCTCTCTCTCTCTCTCTCTCTCTCTGAAAGGGAGATTTCTCTTCTGTGTCCTTTCTCCACATTCCTCAACCATTACCTCATTTCCTGGGTCCCTTTGCCTCAATGGGTTTCCCGGGTTACCCGATGATGTCATGGCAACCGATAAAGGAGGGGGGATGTGGTAGGTGGTGATGGTGGTGGGCAGGCAGTTGGGGGTGTTTCTGAAAGACAGAAGCAATGGAACAAAACCCACAGCGAGAGAGAGAATAGGACAGGCTTGGACCCACAGTGGGCCTCAACACCCTAACCGGGGGTCTCTGTAGAAAGAGTGTGATAACTTTGCCAGTTAGTATAACACAGTAGATGATTCAGATGACCGTTGGTCGCACATAAAACAGCTATTCAGTCAGGACAATCGCCATGTCTCAGCTTTCTTCTTCTGACAAAACCCAGGCTGATCTAATGCCTGGGATACTCATCATCTATCACCACTATCTCCAGGTTAGTGGTGCCAAACATGAGCACCGTGGTATAAGACCAGCCTTAACTGAGAGCCTTAGTCCACCAGAACCCTGACGGAGCACCAGAAAGGAGGCAGTGCTGTTGCTCTTTTTACATTTAGGAAAATATATTTAAATATATGAAACGATATTAGAATAATATACTTGAAGGATTCGCTTACATGTCAAAACGTCCAGCTTTTTCAACACATCCACAGTCTATTTTTGAGCTGATCAACTCGATCCAATTCAAACTTCTGAATTTTTGAATTATGAATCTCGGTTTTAATGAATTTATTATTGGGATTCTTTCTATCAGGGCTTACAGGCATTTCATTCTTTTGAGGTGGCATCACCAAGGTTCAAACTCACCTATATACTACTACTCACCTAGATAATACGAGGAACACTTAGACAGTCACACCACCTGGAAGGCCATGACTTTACCTAAATGACACTTATGGTATAGTTGGAGCAGCTGGTGTTGCTATATAATAATATTGTTGCTATATATATACAATAATGTTAAATCAACATATACTTGTGCATTTTCATTTCATTGACTTTATATTTCATATTTTGACTTGTTAACAATCACATAATTTACGTGACATTACGTTGACATTAGGGACATTGGGACAAAGCAGATCCGAGTTTTTGGAACATTTCTCTTCTGACTTCTAATTCTCCACCTGTATCACATGACTCAAATGTAGAGTTCCTAATGTGGGCATGACGGATGACTTTGGAGGATCAAATCAGATCAAGCGTCTGACTGACTGAGCCATACTGCTGGAAAAGTCACTGCACGAGCGAAGATCGTCACTTTACTAGTTTGTCGCAAAGGCCGCAGGAGGGTCTTGGCAGTGGAAGGCAGGGTGTGGTTTTTGGACTGGGATGAAGAGAGCCCATCTGCAGCTCGGTGGGTGGTTGCACACGGCCCTTTCAGCACTTTTAGCAGAAAGTCTTTCATTTAAGCCATGCCACGCAGCACAACTGACCCCTGAACAGCTCCTCAAATCAAACTACATCTCATTGTGAGACAGTGACCCTCAGCGCACTGTCCCCTGTGAGCAATAGTGAGGTTCATCATCTGCACAGTTATACATTCTGACAGCTTCTTTCTTCTGTAATGAGTCAGACAGCAGTGAACAGGTGGGCTGCAGAAAGGCCTACAGCACAAAGGGCCTTTGTTTCCCATGGTACAGTACTGCCTCCTACTGGCTGAGGAGTGTAATAATGACAGTGGGTGAAGTGTAGGGGACAGTTTTAGTCCTATACATATATGCATTATTTATTCAGGGTGTTTGTCCATGCAGTAATGTCTGATTATGTCTGTTAGTTTGAATACAGGGGCTGCCATCTCACACCTTATTATTAAATTGAAAGATTTCTGTCAGTTTTGTGAAGCATGACTCTAAAGCAATAAAAATAAACCCAGTTCGTATATATTTGTGTTCCGCAGCAATGCAAATCCACAATGATTTATATGATGAATAGTGATTTATTTAATTATATATATGCATTTGATTTGTATACATATTTATATATTATATATACTGTCGTATAATGGGAGGGATTTTGTAACGAGCTCTATATGTACATTATACATATAGAGAGGCTTTATTTTAATGTTGCAGTGTTTCATATATAATTATTGGTGTATTTTGGTGAAATGTGTATTGTTGTTCCATTTGCACTTTTGTGGTTCAGCCACGGCTTGCAAACTATGATCATTCCAAATTCTATATTTATTACCATTATTTTATTAATGCTCATGTATGATTCTCTTGGATGTTGTGTGGTTATTTTGTGTTTTGAATGTGTTCCATGCACAGAACTGGTGAACATATGCTCTATTTATTACAATAAACCACTGTGAATGACGCAGGCTGATCATACAGTTACCTCGAATAAGAAGTGCAGGCCTGTGGCCACTAGATGTCCCTCTCTAACAATCCTCTGTTACAGCACAGTGTAACATCACCCTTCCATATGACCCCAGAATGACGTGCAGGTCCAAAGCTGGTTCTGGATAATAAATGATATAAATATTTGATTTGATCAATATTTTGTTGTAATCATGGGAACCTCTGCTCGGTAGGTTTCTCTACATCTGATCATCTCAAACACCTGGATGACTTTGTTTACTTCTAAACAAATTAATTATGCAGGAATAAAATTCCAATTGAAGAGGGCGGGGCTTTGGTGTCCTAGAGTGGAAGGCTGTCTGTGAATCTGAGCAACAAGCCAATCAATGCCCAGGAGGGCGTGGCTTTGGTGTTGTAGAGTTTAAGGCTACTTGTGAGTTTAAGGCTTCGGCCTTTGAGCATTGAGCTACCAGCTCAAGAAGGCGGGGCTTCTTTCCAGAAAGAAGCGCGAGAATGAATTACCCGCCAATCCGAGCAGAGGGGGCGGGGATTCAGGCTTAAGTCTGCTCCACGGACAGCCAATCAAAGTTTAAAAAGGCGGGGCTTCTGCCCTTGAGCATAAGCTACCAGCCAATCCAAGGTTAAGAAGGCGGGGCTTTGTCTTTTGAGCATGAGATACCAGCCAATCAAAGTTTAAGAAGGCGGGGCTTTATTTTAGAACGTCAGACTGTGAGAATGAATTACCCGCCAATCCAAGCAGAGGGGGCAGGGATTCAAGCTTCAGTCTGCTCCACGGACAGCCAATCCAAGCGCAGGAGGGCGGGGCTTTGGCCTTTGAGTGTGAACTGCCAGGGCTATGTGAAAATGGGCGGAGAGAGGAAAATGGGGCGGAGCTCTCGCGCCGATTTTGGACTGGAGCCTGAGAGCCGCGGTCAGCTGAGGAGAGAACCTGGAGAACCTGCGCGAGAGCAGCTCAGAGAGAAGATGCACCAGAGCTGTGGCTCAGCAGGGGGGTCTGACAGGGGGTCTGACAGCTCACTCTGACATACGAGCTTTCTGCATCACCACACCTGAGATGGCCAACAGCCACGACCTGCTGCAGGTAAGAAGCCCTACAGAGGAAAGGCTGCTTTAAAGGGCCAACCTCTGATGTCTTTCCTATTTACATATGCAAATGACCTCTTTTCCGATTGGCCTGTCTGTATTCTGCCTCACTCCAGAGAGCATCACAAACCTTCATTCTCTTGCATTATATTTTATTACTCATTAAATACCTTTTTGTTTATGTAGGAACAAAGTCTAAACTTTTACTATCACGTGAGATTTCACCTAAACAAATGTACTGTGCTTTTAATAGTAATATATGCAAATGATCTCTTTTCTGATTGGCCTATATGTATTATTTCTCGTGTTGGGTTTTTGTGACATCACAAAGTCTGTCAGTCAAAAGTCAGTCAAATATGGACTGTACGGATATATGAGTCTGTCTGCATTAAAGGGCCTATATTCAGCATTTTCTTGCGTTATATATTTTATTAATTAATATTTGTCACTTAATATTTGACATTAGCAGCTGTACTATGCCTTTAATTCTAATATATGCAAATGATCTCTTTTCTGATTGGCTTATCTGTATTCTGGCCTGCTTATACCTTTAGAACGAGTGCTGCTCTATAGGCACATATATCACTGATGTTTTGGTATCCACGTCCACATCTATGTCTCATATCTGCTTCCCCTGCTTGTACACAAACACACACTGTTGTGTCCTGTTTTGTTGTGGTTATGCTGGTTTACTCTAAATAATGGTGGACAGTCAAGCACAGGTGAGCCTCAGTTGGACCGGCTTGTGGCCTGTGCTGGAAAACGTGGTTTAAAGGACTCATATCGTTGCAAAATTGAATTTGGAATAAAATGTAGTTGGTAAACATATGTGGCACAAATGCATTCATACTTTGGATGCTAAAACCAGTTCATAAAACCAGCACATTTCCACATCCACCAATTCAGACGAGCAGTTTAGTCCCATTCATTCGAATTTCAA
Source organism: Acestrorhynchus altus (assembly GCA_034509495.1). Taxonomy (NCBI): domain Eukaryota; kingdom Metazoa; phylum Chordata; class Actinopteri; order Characiformes; family Acestrorhynchidae; genus Acestrorhynchus; species Acestrorhynchus altus. Next base: position 2,001,809 of record CM067505.1, read on the forward strand.
GCTGTTTGCAGTCTTTTCTCCTCGACTGCTTTTTTTCGAGAGCCCTTCTGACCTCTGGCGGCTCCTGGCCTGTGAGTGCAGAGCCTCGCTGAGGTCACTCCGACACACACTGTCTCAGGGAATGCCTCTGTTCTGCCTCGCCGGCGGGAATGGTTAAATATTCAACACTGTGGCTTTCTGAGCCTGAGCCTGAGCCGGAAGCCTACACCTGACTCCAAGCAGGTCAGTCTCTGGAGGGTTTGTCCAAAGCTGTGCTGAAATGACAGCAAGCAGTGGCTGCCATATGCTTTCTGGACATTTTGGCTCTTTCTCACCCGTTCTTATTCGCTCTCTAATAACCTGCTCATCAGCTGCTCAAGGCTTGTCTGTCCAGTTAAAGGAATACACTAAATGTCTCAGTAGAAACACACTGACCAAAAGAACAGCAAACTCTGGAGCAGCTGCATATGGACCTACAGGTGACAACCCCACCTCATACTCAAAAGTACAGGAGCTCCATCATTCCAGAGAACAAGGTTCCACTGCTCCACATCTCAATGCTGGATGGGGTCACTAACCCATTCTTGGCATTAGACATGGCAGTACTTCTCTACAGAGACTATACAAGCTGTGTGTGCATTTGCACATCTGTGTCAGCAACTTAAAGTAGTGGAATGCAGTCCTTAGGAGGGGTGTCTATGAACATTTGGGCATATAGTATATGTAATGAAGGTGATGGATAGCAAGAAGTACTTCATTGAGCTCTGCAGATCTGTAATACGCAAAATTCGTTTTGAGATGTGTTTTGTTTAGTTAGCGTCAGAAACACTAAAATAAAAATAAAACGAAACGAACAAATAAAAACGATACATAAATTAAGCCGGTCTGCTGAATGACAGGTTTGTTTTTCCCAACATATATATTTTTCATCAAGGTCATTTATATTGAGAACAAAAACATCAGATTCTTATAAAGAGATTATAAATGGTTATTAATTAGTTCGTAAACACGTTAAAATCATTAGTCATTCATCAAAAGGGTAACAGTGAGGGACAGAAACCCCCCGGGGAGCCAAAGGGCAATAGTGCAGGAGAAACTCCCTCAGAGCTGGAGGAAGAAACCTTGGGAGGAACCAGGATCACACAGGGGGATCCCTCCTCCTCTGGACAAACTACTCATACATTATTGATAAGGGGACTCTGGACCACATGTCTGCTGTACTGGAGTGCTCATAGTTTGATGGTGGTCATAATAGTAACAGCAGCAGATGATTAGGGTCTTCATTTCTTCATCGTTGATGATTGGAGGTCCAAGTCCATGGATGGCAGGGGAGTTTCTCCATTTAGTAACTGGACACAGTTTGCGGTCAGTTTGCTTGTCGGCTAAGATACACTCCCCTCCAAAACGATGTGAGGCCTACAGTCAGACCTTTGGGTTTGACATTAAAATATGAATATGATCAGTATTTCAGATATTTACATCTGGATCTGATAGACAGTTCAGCCACAGAACCCACCCATTTTTCTATTGACCTCGCTGTTCCAATACTTTTGGAGCGGAGTTTATATATATATATATATATATTAGCCACCCCCCTCCGTCCCGTGTCTTCTCTTCCTGGCCTGCATCAGATGCATTAGGCTCAGTAAGTAAAATCAATTACTCTGTTCTGGATGAAGTAATCATCTCAGTGTTCTCCATTAGGAGACGCAAAACACACTGCAGTGCCTCATTAAAGACGCAGGTCAAAGCCCTCTCTCAGACACTGACTCCTCATTCTAAAGGAAAAACCCAGATCTGCCCCCTCCTTCCAAATTTTGCTTGTTTAGTTTAGACTTAAGTGGTTAATGTAGCTAAAACGGACACCTGCGTATTTTTGCTTCTTATGAAATCAAGGTTATTAAAGAGAGTTTTATCCTGCTTTTAGAGTATCTCTCATCTACTGTCCACAGAAGACGTTCTAGCAGATTTTGCACTGCTGTGAGGATTTGATTGCAGCGACAGGAACAGTAGTTCTCTTCTGAGCCCATCCCAAAAGGTTGGAGATCATCATTCCAGAATACCCAGTTCCACTCCTCTAAAGAGCAATACTGGGGGGGGGCTTTATACCCCCTAGCCCATGCCTAGAGCTTCATGATTCTCTACTACAGAGAGTCCTATTTTATTGGCAGAACTTCTCTACAAGGACTTGATAGGCTGTGTGTGCATTTGCACATCGGTGACAACAATGGGTGCAGCTTAGCTGTTAGTATCTGAATGCGTTCCTTAGGACTGTCCACAAATATTTGAACATGCATTATTACAGCATGATAAGGAAAAGGAGAGATTTTAAAGGATCTAATGTTTAAAGCAACGCTTAAAGCAGGGGTGTCACTGTAACCACGATGGGGCGTCGTGCCTGCGGACAAAAGGAAGCCCGTGCGATCAGGAATTTGAAGACTGGCCAATTAATTAAACAAGTGGAATCAGGTGTCGCTGCTGCTTGTTTAGAATGAAAACCCACAGCCACGCCGGCCCGTTGTGGACACAGTTTGACACCCCTGGCCTAAAGCTTATACTCCACTTGTTTCACACAACTGCGGTTGTTGAAGGGCATGTCATTGGACAATTACGACCTAAAATAGTTTGGCATTTGAAAGTCCCGAAACATGTTGTCCTTGTATGGAAAGTGAACTCCTCATTTAACATTTATGGTTTGATTATACCATATTAAAGAGCATCGAGCTTTTAATAATTCACACTAACCGGACACTACATCATATGACATCATTACATCAAATCCTGTATAAATAAATCAAGCTACTCTGCTCTGTGTGTATGGAGGCATCCACTGCACTCGTTTCCTACACAACAGAAATCCCTGTCTGCTCAGAGACTCAATCTCGCCTCAAGGCGACGATCTCGACAAAATCGTTAATTTGGCAACAATGGACTTACGCACATACCTGTCTCTGCAAACCAGGGCAACTAATCGAAAATAAATCCAACCTCAAACCGATGTAATCTTGCCTGTGGTGATTGTTTGGTTTTTATTCTGTTAATACTTGTTTATTATGGGGGAAGACCAAGGACACACTGGAGAGTTTATATCTCTCATCTGGCCTGGGAACACCTTGGAATCCCCCCAGAAGAGCTGAAAGCGGTGGCTGGTTGGGGAGCAGGTGGTCTGGAGGTCTCCCCGTGACCCGGACCCCGGATAAGCAGAAGATAATGTATAAATGAATGGATAATACTTTTTGTTAAATTCTGTTTTATTATCAAATGTGATATTGGTTTGAGGTTATATCGCCCAGCACTACTTGTCACATCAACACACCTTGGAAAACCATCCACAGATAGAAGCTGGTGAGGCTCTCACAAATTTCCCAGTTGGAAATTGGAGTTGTGGGACTTTTCCAGTTTCATTTTCCAACTTGGAAATTGTGACATCCCAGTTCTAACCCTACGTTCTAAGCCTAGAAGAGTAATATAGGGCAGCCAATCAGAGCAGAGCTTATTTACATGTACTTCCATTTTAGAAACACAGAAGGAATAAAGAGGTTAATATTTAAAACAGATGTGTAAAAGGTCTGACATTGGTCAGTTGTGTTGGAGCACCTGTGCTCTTTCCTGCTCTGGGTGCAGTCCAGTAAGAGTCCACAGCCCTTATTGTGACCATCAACACAGGCTGTTTACGCCTCCATTTTCATCCTGCTAATGGGAGGCAAAGGGGTGAAGGTCATGAGAGCAGAACAGAGACAGTCTGATCTTAATGAGAGCCAGTGTGAACAGCTGGTGTGTCTTTATGAAGCTCCTGTATGGAAAGAGGAGAGAAGATGTGGTAACAATAAAGTGGAACCCACCAGTGCTTTACTGGTCATCAGCAGTTGTGTGAAATGCTCTGGATATCAAATACTCGTACCAGAAGGCTGCAGGTTTTTATTCCAACCAAGCGGAAGCATGTGTGATCAGTTGTTGGAAGACTGACCAACTGCTGGTCATTTAGATGGCCCATTGCAGTCCAGCCTCATTGGCACACTGGCCCATTGCAGATGAGACTGGACACCCCTTGACTAGATGGGTATAAAGCTCACCAGCACTGAGCTATGGAGTAATGGAACCATGTTCTCTGGAATGATGGCACTACATCCAGTACTTATGGGATGAATTGGGGAGTGGGGGGTAAATAGGCTGTTGATCATCCAACTTTCTGTTGTGGCTGAATCTAGCAGAAAGCCTTCCCTGGACAGTGAAGACCGTTACACCAACAAAATCAGGATGAAGTCTTTATTCTAATTTGCCACTCCACCTTAAATGGTGCACAGGTGCCAAGATGTAGCTGCAGTCCTATTTAAGGTGGAATGAAATTTCTGGCAGATTTTAACATTTTAAGGCTGCTTTTGAGAAACATCAGCAAGTATCAGAAGCCTCTTCAATGCTCTAATTATGACTCAAGGTTCTAGATTAGAATTGATTAGAATAATCAGATTAGAATCAGTCAGGTATTATTAGTGAATATCCGTTTACTCCTCGTGCCGCCAGAAGAGAGAACCACAACAAACGGAGGCAAATTTGAAAGCGTCGGTTTCGTGGTTAATTCACTTTCAAGCTCAGAGCTTTCAGAGAGATCGGATTTCACTCTGCCAGAGTGCAATTAATTCAATTAATCTCTCCGGACACACGGGCCAATCCAGATCAGCCAACACCCACGCCAGTGTCCAGCGGACTGAAGCCGCAGAGATTCTCTCCCAGTTCGCTCCATTTCTTCTCCAGGACTTTGACTTTCAACAACATACTACACGCTCAGGTGTTTGTGACACCCCTTCTAATGAATGTATTCAGCAACTTTAAGTTGTAGCCATTGCTGACACAGATGTGCAAATGCACACCCTTGTCTAGTCCTTGTAGAGAATTACTGCCAATAGAATAAGACTGTCTGGAGCAGATATAACATCTACCTACTGGCACCATGACTAATGCCAGGCGTGGGCTAGAGGGGTATAAAGCCCCCCAGCATTGAGCTGTGGAGCCGTGGAATTGTGTTCTCTGCAATGCTGCTGCTCCATACATTGCTTGGCATGAGCTGCAGAATTAAGGATGAGGTGGAGTGACCTCACTAACACTCTTGTCGCTGAATGCCATCAAATCCTCACAGCCTTCCTTCTGCTCCAGAATCTAGTCTTCCCTGAGTTCCCTGTCTTCCCTGGACAGTAGAGACAGGTACTCCAACCAAAGCAGGATGGACTCATTTTAATACCCTTGAGTTCAGAAGAAACAGTGAATGAGCAGGTGTCCAAATACTTTTGTCTATATAATGTGTCTTATAATAATACTGCAATATATTTCTATGATTTATTATAACTGTATCCCTTCTAGTCTGTTCTAATCTATTCCAAATTTGAACTGACTCCCACTGCCAGAGTGGCCATATGGACAACCTGGGCTGCTGCCCAGAGCCATCCAGTGCTTGGAGACCCCCAAAGGTTCCAGCAAACATTCCCAAAATTCAGTTTTCAGTAATTCAGTAATATGTCTACAATATAGAAGTGAAGTATTGCAAAGTCAAGAGATGCTTATACATGTCGCACTAATATCTGAGTAAAAACCTGCATCGCATGCCTTACATAAAGGGAAATTCGTGGTCATATTATGACCATATCGTGACCTTATGGTCAGTAAACAAACTGTTAGGAGTTTTGGCGCTGCTGCTGGAACTCCTGCTGGACAAGGAAATCGGAATCTCCATAAAGCTTGTCAGCCGATGGAAGCATGAAGTTCTCTAATATCTTCTGGTTGATGGTGTGTCGACACTGGACTTGATCAAACACAGTGGACCAACACCAGCAGATGGCATAAACCATCACAGACTGGCAAACTTCACACTGGACTTCAGACACCTTGGATTTTATGTGTTTCCCTGCTCTTCCTCTCTAGGAGCTTGAGTTGAGACTCTAGGACTCCTAGAGTCCAGTTCCTTTTTCTCCTAAGTCCAACTGTCAAAAGGGGTTTGATATTCGGAATTCTGCTTTTGGAGCCCCTTTCCTGGAGACGTCTGTGCGTGGTGGCTCTTGATGCACTGACCCCAGCCTCAGTCCGTTCTCTTTGAAGCTCTCCAAGGTTCTTGACCGTCCTGTGTCATCTGATTTTTTGATTTCTGATTTTGATGATCTATAATATATGTTGAAGTCATATTGCAGGTGGCGATGAATGAGGTCCAAGCACTGTGTACTATTATGGAATCAGAAGAGCTCAAATGATGGACAGCGGCTACCAGAATAGTAGGTTTACAGCACTAAACTAATCAGAATTATCACATCAAAAGGGCTCTTATAGGATTTATGTGGCTAGACCCCCCTACAGGGGGTGGTCTCTGAACTCGTTAGGCTTGTCACTGCTTAGGACTCGTCATATCTGAGACTTATTGCTTTGCTTTAACACATTTGAGTCAGATCACATTATTATTCAAACGATAAACGTTGCACGATTACATGAATTACAGTTCCGGACCCCTCTGCGATCAAATCCTGAGCTCCAGCCTGAGCGATTGTAGTATTTCAGGCCCGGCACCGTGCTGCATCGTGACCCGAGCTCCCTTGTTGTGCTGCAGTGCCGAGAGATTTATGCATAGCCGGCGCCACTCATCCAGAGCTGATCCTCAGAGTGCTCTGCTTTCCCCCCGGCGCTGGTGTGCTGATGAAGCCTTAATGCTGCAGGGGAAGAGCTGATTGGGTTCAAATGGCCTCGGTAGCCATGCTGACGGACTAAACCTGTACACTCAGTGCCTGCTGGGGAGAGAACAGCACAACCTAACTGCACAGGCTCCAGTAGAACATGCTCTAAATCACCTTCTTGTATTTGGAGAATTACAAATAAATATCAGCTGAAATATTTATATACATCTAAATATATATAGAATTATTAATGTGTCTGAAAATAGATGTAAGCTCTGTAATAGGGTACCTAAATATAAAGTACCAGTCAGAAGTTTGGACACACCTAAAACCTATTAAAACAAATGCTTTGTGTATTTAAAAACACACGACCAATGGACAGTTGGGCATCCAAGAGACCCCTGGAACCAAGCATCGTTCTTCAGACTAGCTTCACACAATTTCAACTACGTTCTTCACATTGAGAACTTCTTCTTTCTCTACCCGCAGCTGTTCTGACAGGGTCTGGACTCTCTGCACTAATCACTCTTATTGATCCGAGTCAGGAGTTTAAATCATGTGACTCTGGACCCGAGGACGGGAGGTTTGAAACAGAAGGTTTTGAGAACATGAACAGTGATGATGAAGTCATATTTCTGCCACCTATTCTTATCACAAGTCCTATCACGTCTGTGGGAGCGGAGTGTGTCTGAGTGCTGCGTTTGTCTAGCTAGAGCAGATCCACTCTGTCCAGACCACAGATATTTGTCTGTAATGACCCTCACTCTGTCCACTCTCACTTTCATCTTTCATATTGATCTCGGCTTCCATATGCATTTGCTCTCTTCCTCTCCTGCTCTCCATCGCTCCTGTTTTTCCATGAGAAAACTGCAAACACAGGCTTTAGATGAAGAGATCAGAGAGCCTGATAACTCTCTCTCCTTCTCTTTCTCTCTCTCTCTTTTATTCCCAGTACTCATTCATTTTTTATTGCTCTCTCTCTCTCTCTCTCTCTCTCTCTCTCTCGCTCTCTCTCTCTCCCTCTCTCTCTCTCAGCCTCTCATTACCCACCCTGCTTGTCCTCAGTCCCCCCGCCTCACTCCTTTTGCTTTTTACTAAATGACTCCTTATTGATCCGATGCCGTGTGGATTGTATGGAAATATGTGTGGTGTCGATTTCCTCCCTCTCTGGGTTGGTTCTGGACACACACACACACACACACACACACACACACACACACACACACACACCTGTTGCTCAGAAATGTCCCCCACTTCAATAACACTTGCAGCTGTCCTCACTGGGAGAGACTAATCGGATTAGTGGGACATGCAATGCTGTCGGGTCTTGGCCCCATGTTATTGCTACGGCACCAGACCCTCCACTGACCCATCCCCCCATGGGGTTGGATTAGACTGGTGTGTCTGACCCCCCCCCCACCATCACCCCACCACCCCCCCGGCGGCCTCTTAGACTAGCAAGACTCTATTTTACATATTTCTTATTTGACTTTCATTTTTATATAACTAGTACTAACTATTATAGCACATTTGGTGGGTGTGGCTAGGCAGTTAGCACAATGACCTCCCAGCACTGGGGTCTTGGGTTCAAGGCCCTATCTGGGTGGAGTTTCTTGCATGAAAAAAAACATGGATATCAGGTGAACTGGCTACTCAAAATTGAATAAGACTGAAGAGTGAATGAATCAGTATGTTCCACTATGGATTGGCACTGAGATGCAGAACGATGCAGTCCTCTAGATGGTCAGAGAGCACACCCTGTACAATTGGCTGCCGATAAATTTGATTGGCAAAAGTCATCTGCAGAGACCAGAGGCGAAGCCAGACTTGACTACTCATTTGGTTATACCAAATGAGTGTGTCTGTTGTGTCTGACCCTGACACAGTAGCGACCACCAGTACCTGACCTCACTGAGCTGAATGCAATCAAATGATGCGGCATGGGGGGCAGGTGTCCACAAACTTTTGGACATATAGTCAACCAATGAAGGAGAAATGGGGTCACGGCTCACTGGTGACCTGAGGTGTGCATTTTAAGGGCATTTAAGACGAGGAAAATCAACCACATAAGCACCTTTTTAGCAGATGGCCACACACACACACACACACACACACACACACACACTCCAGTTGATATAACCCCCTGGATAATCATCATGTTTACCAGAGCTCCCTCATCCCCAGCCCTCATAATCATTTTTAATCTGCTTTCGATGTCCATTAAAATCAGTTGGCCATTTATTTGGCATTTCGGTGACCTCTGCCGGACTGAGGAGAGTGAGGAGAAGGAGGGAAGGAGAGGGCAGTTACATCATCAGGACATGGTCAGAGCATCAGGGACCATGGGCAAATCCCACCTAACACAAAAGCAACGTCAAACAGAGAAACACTATGCTGAGAGTTCGGTCCATGGCTCCAGAGAGTCCTATTGTTTTGGCAGTACTTCTCTACAGGGACTAGACAAGCTGTGTGTGCATTTGCACATCTGTGTCAGCAATGGGTGCAGCTTTAATTAGCCGAATGCATTCATCAGAATGGGTGCCCAGAAATATGATGGTGACCCGACTAAACGCATACAACTGAAGAAATCTCTGACATCTGAAAGATGTTCCCACGTACAGACGCTCTTACGTTCTCCTCAAACCCCCTCTGATACAATAAAGATCTCATAGTGGTTTCTATGATGGAGAGATCTCCAGACCCTGCTGCAGCAGAGCAGCTCCAATGAACCCAGTGAAGGGATGTGTTTGTGCTCTGTGCTGTCTGCACTCACAGTGCTGGATCTCTCTTTCACTTTTTCTCCTCCTTCCACGTCTATCCCGCACCCCACCCTCTCCTCCTCTATCTGATGTGGCAGGCCTCCAGAGTTCTGTAATTATCTGGCAGAGCAGAAAGCACTTCTGGCTCTGCACAGAAGCCAGAGCTTTCCTTTACCCTGCACTGCTCTGTTACATCCAGCCTTTTATCCAAGTCCTACTGTTCTTCGTCCACAGTCTCCAGCCCTGGTTCTTGCCTCCTGTCCTTTGGTTCCCTCCTGGATTTGGAATGAATTCATTAATTCATTAGGACTGGAATCACCTGAATCAGCACAGGTGGTTCTGGACCTCTAGCTCTAGGTCAGAGCTTCATGTTTAAAATGATAGATGATAGCTCTAGGTGAGCACTTTGTATTTCTTGCTCTAGTTGGCCACTCTATTTGTCTAGCTCCAGGTGAATCTGGATGGGTTCTCCACGTATCTACCTCTTGATGAGCGCTTGCTTTTAAAGGGCACTTTATGTAGCTCTAGTTGGCTGCTCTATACCTCCAGCTTTAACTGTGCTCTCTGTGTTTACAGCTCTAGGTTGCTGGTCGCCTGTGTCTGCAGCTTTAAGTGCACACTTTAGGTGGAGGCTCTCTGGCTGCTGTAGGTGTCTTTTCTACACGGCTATCTATAAATGGCCTCTCAATATCTCTAGCTGTAGATAGGTGTTGTATGTCTCTAGGTCTATGTAGGTGCTCCTAGTGATTGCTCTATGTCTGTAGCTCTAGGACACTCCATAATCTGTGTCTCAGCCAGGGACATATTCATGGACAGATGCTGTCTCTCTAGATGAGAGTAATGCATGTTGAGCTTGAAGTGAATGCAGTGTTTGTGGTTCTGGATGTGATTATGAGATCTATGGTGAAGGAAAGGTCTTAGTGCTTTTAATTGGTCGGCATCTCAGGAGGCTACTAACAGTTATTTCTATTACACTTTAATCTATTGAATATTATTCAATTAAGCAGCTGATTGAACCATTATGTCTTCTGCCATTTCCTCTCACTTGGCCCTGTCACAGCATCGCTGCCGTTCTGACAATCAACAGGACCTCATTAAGCTTTGATGTTCCCTCTGGTAGATGTGCTCTCTACAATAGATCTGCTTTCTCATTTCCTTCCTCCAGTACATGTGATTTCAGGTAGATCTGCTCTCTGGATGATCTTCTCTCTCTGGTAGATCTGCACTCTGGATGATCTGCTCTCTGGATGATCTTCTCTCTCTGGATGATCTGCTCTCTGGATGATTTGCTCTCTCTGGTAGATCTGCTCTCTCTGGATGATCTGCTCTCTGGATGATCTGCTCTCTGGATGATTTTCTCTCTCTGGTAGATCTGCACTGGATGATCTGCTCTTTCTGGATGATCTGCTCTCTGGATGATTTGCTCTCTCTGGTAGAGCTGCTCTCTCTGGATGATCTGCTCTCTCTGGATGATCTGCTCTCTGGGTGATCTGCTCTCTCTGGATGATCTGCTCTCTAGTAGATCTGCAAGATCTGAAAAATCTGAATTATATTATTAACCATGCCATAATTAGAATTACTAGATCTATAATAATCAATCAATAACAACATCAACATCAAACTAATGTGTCAGTAGGACCCTAATACTCTCTCTCTCTCTCTCTCTCTCTCTCTCTCTCTCTCTCTCACTGTCTCTGACTGAGTGTAATCTCAGTGTCCACTGCTGGCTCATTGCAAGTCTTAGATTTGCTTCCTGCTGAGAAGTGGTAAAGCAGCAGACAGGCGCAGAGTGTGTGTGTGTGTGTATGTGTGTGAGTGTGTGAGTGTGTGTGTGTGTGCACACTTTGTCGGTAATTAGAATGCAGTGTCACTCCTGTAGACTCTTGTAACCCAAATATGCTGCACTTGAGTCTGTGCAGAGGATGAGATGTGAGGGCAATTCAAACTAATGTAACACACACACACACACACACACACACACACATATACAGACATGCACACACATACACACACAGCACAGGCCAGTGAGAGGGCCCTGCAGTTGCAGCAGCCAATGGCTCTGTTTTCATATTTCAGATTAAATCAGAGAGCAAGAGAGATGATGTGTGTGTGTGTGTGTGTGTGTGTGTGTGTGTGTGTGTGTGTGTGTGTGTGTGTGTGTGTGTGCGTGCCTCAGTAATAGCATTTCTCTGAGCATTTCTGAAGAAAACAGGGCTGGGGGTCTTTAATCCCATACCCAATATTTGATGAATTTTGTTTTGGAATCTGGCCGAGACGTTCTTATCGGATTTCAGGGATTAAACGCGTGGATTCTGCAATATGAAATGATAATTGTTACTCACAATTAATGTTGAGGATTAATTTAGAGCAGTAAGCAACACTAGCTGTGAGGGCTGTTATTAGATTAGTGGCTTAAAGCGCTGGTCAGGAGCTGCTGGCTCAGCACAGGGGCTGCTGACAGAGGGCAGGGGGGGCCAACGGGGTTGTGGATGTGATCTGGGAATTATTCCAACAGACAAAAAACTCCTTCATAGGAAGATCTGCATATTGTCCAACTGCTTGATCTTAATGTGGAGTATTAAGATTATCGTCATTCCAGAGAACACAGAGAACTGGTCAGTACTTTTGGGTTGGAGAGTTAGAGATTGCTGACCAGTATACGCTACTAGATTACTCTCAGAGTGAGTCAGACTGAGTCTCTGACCAGTATACACTACTTTATTACTCTCAGAGTCGGTCAGACTGAGTCTCTGACCAGTATACACTACTAGATTACTCTCAGAGTCAGTCAGACTGAGTCTCTGACCAGTATACACTACTAGATTACTCTCAGAGTCGGGTCAGACTGAGTCTCTGACCAGTATACACTACTTTATTACTCTCAGAGTGGGTCAGACTGAGTCTCTGACCAGTATACGCTACTAGATTACTCTCAGAGTCGGGTCAGACTGAGTCTCTGACCAGTATACTCTACTAGATTACTCTCAGAGTTGGTCAGACTGAGTCTCTGACCAGTATACACTACTAGATTACTCTCAGAGTGGGTCAGACTGAGTCTCTGACCAGTATACACTACTAGATTACTCTCAGAGTCGGGTCAGTGTAATCAAGAGGCCAAATAGAGCCCCTCATAGACCAGATTCTCTTTCCAATGTTCACTTTTGAGTGATGATAAAATCTGCAGACTGGAGCAGAGCTAGACTGGCACAGATAGTGTCCCCCAGGTTCTCCCTATGACCAGTCCATCCCTGGACCTGAGCCAATCAGCACAGACTGACAACAGACTTGGCCAGACTGATAAGTGGGGCTAAAATCGCGTTGTGTGCCCCCGGCTTTAGAGTGTTTTCTGTACATGAGTGAAACTTAATCTGTGTTTATATGTGACATCAAACTGCTGTATTTCATTTCTCAAGCTTTCAGCACTTTAAAGCCTGCTAATGTGTGTAGTGGAGCAGTGGAGATCCTGCAGAGTGGTTTCGCTGATGTTCCAGTAATGATCCGGCCACTTTCACTCTTGACCTTTGGTCAATCTCTTGGTATAGAAGAAGTGGAAGTGGCCAACAACAGGACGCACATTTAGAAGACAGGGTGTGCAAAATGCTTTTATAGAGACACACTCTCTCTCTTTACCGGTTGTCATAGGTTTTTCGTCTCTCACCCTGAGCAGGAAGAGATGTGGTTGAGTGTGTGTGTGTGTGTGTGTGTGTGTGTGTGTGTGTGTGTGTGTGTGTGTGTGTGTGTGTGTGTGTGTGTGTGTGTGAGCAGACATTAGAACAAGTGCAAAAGCAAAAGTGCAAAATGGCAAAGACCTTCCCCTGTCATATGTATATGAACAGGAAACTGGGGTGGTAGCTTCTCTCTCTCTCTCTCTCTCTCTCTCTCTCTCTCTCTCTCTCTCTCTTTCTCTCTCTCTCTCTCTTTCTAAAGCCGTGTGGAGGAAGTAGGCTGGGTAGACTGCGCGACAGTTTCTTGGCGGACAGTCAAGTGGCTGTAACAGAAAGAGAGAAAGAGAGAAAGGCGCGAGAGCAGGAGGTTAGAGAAGAGCAATGGCGAGCGAGGGAGGAGTGAGTGAGGGCTCGGAGGAACACATGTCCCTTCTTTCTGACACCGGTGAGACCGACTCTGTGGTAAGAGACTACAGAGACACCCCTGGCTCCTCACACACTGAAGACTGGGGTGTGCTGAGTGTACATGAGTGAGACAGGCCCGTCATTTCCGCATTAATAAAACGCTCCTCCATCTCTGATTACTGATGGCTGTGAACTGTGTTTAACACTGTATTTAATGGAATTGTTGTAAGTTCAGGAAAACCTTGGATTGATTGGCTGACCTGTACTGTGCCTCCTTCCAAAAAGTCCAGTCTGAAACACTCGTCATAAGTGCAGTGTGAATGGGCGTGGCTGCATCACGTTGAGCATGTACACATGGACAGAGCAGTAAACATGCACTGGACGCTTCTTCCGCATTTAAACTGGGATTTAATCCAGTTGGAAACGAGCGAATTGCAGCCGTTTACCGAACTAGATAACTCATCACTCAGTGATTAGACCACAACGGTGAGATAGATAAGTCTGTAGTTTGATATGATAAGTGTATCATGTCTGTATCGTATCGTGTATCGTGTATCGTGTATCGTGTAGGTTACTCTGATCCTGAGTTATGAAGCCAAGAATACTGGAATACAACTGCCTGCAAAATGAGGCTCTCGGGTTGTAAGAGTTTAGGACCCTCGAGTGAAAACCGTGGTTCTATATATTGTAGAACCATGAGAAATCAAAGAACCATTCGACCTTTTAAGTGGTTCTGCACCAGACAATGTGCACTCCACCATGGTGGAGAACTTCTGGTATAGGGTTCTTAAAAGCATACGGCGTTTCATGAAGGTCATGTGTTCAGTTCCTTGTTCATGTTGCATATGAACTTGTCTGTTTCATCAACTAGACAGTCACACACGCACACACACAGGCACGCACACACACACACACACACACACACGCACACACACACACACACACACACACACACACACACACACACACACACACACACACACACAGCCCTCTGTGTGTTTCAGCAGTTATGGTCTAAGTTTAGAGGTCCATTTTTCTTCCCCGTGCTCTGTCATCTGTGGTCAGAAGAGGAAGTTCCATTCAGAGTGAGACTCACACAGTACTGCCAATAGAATAGGACCATAGGAGCAGTTCAACAAACATGAACCTACTGACACTATGCTCAATGCTGGGGGGACGACAATTTGTTTGGGACAGTTTTCTAACTCTCTTCCTAAGATGATGTACCTCACACACACACACACATATGCACACACACACAGTTGCAGTTTGTTTGGGTGCGACAGATATTTTTTATGATAAAAATAGCAAAACTCAGTTGGGAAGTGTGACACCATCTGCTGATACCGATGTGATTCTGATATACAGTCCCCTCCAAAATACTTGGAACTGGAAGGCAAATTTCCTTGTTTTTGTTGTTCACTGAAGACCTTTTGTGTCTAAGACTAAAAGATGGAAGTGAGACAAGAGTTCAGAATCTCAGCTTTTCTTTTCTGGCATTTTCTTCAAAATATGTCACGTAAGTCTGGATTTATCACCGTTTGTATTAAACCACACCATTTTATACATGAAAAAAGTAAAGGAACAAACAAAGTTGAAGTGAATTACACTCAGTATTTGGTGGAAAAACCCTTGCTTTCAAGAACTGCCTCCCTCCTTGGATCTTGGGCCGTTCCCTTCTTCCTCCACACTTTGGCCTTTCCATCACTTTGGTAGAAGTTCGTTTTGGTTTCATCAGTCCATACGACTGTGTTCCAGAATTTCTGTGGCTCATCTCTGTCCTTTCTGGCAAACTCCAATCTGGCCTTCCGATTCTTGCTACTGATGAGGGGTTTGCATCGTGCTGTATGGCCTCCATAACTCTGCTCTCGGAGTCTTCTCCGAACAGTGGACTGGGATACCTTCACCCCTGCTCTATGGAGGTCGTTGGTGATCTGGCTTACTGTAGTTTTTGGGTTCTTCTTTACAGCTAGGACAATTCTTCTCTCATCAGTGGGTGTCGTTTTTCTTGGTCGAACCTGTTCGACGCCTGTAGCTCAGTACACCAGTGGTCTCTTTCTTGTTCAAGACATTCCAAATGGTTGTGGTTGCTATTCCCAATGTTTTTCCAATGGCTCGGATTTCCCCTCTTTTCTGTCTTTCAGAATGGCTTGCTTTTCTCTCATAGACAACTCTCTGGTCTTCATTGTGGTTTATCTTCTTGTCTGTGTAGGTTTAACCAAAGCCAAGAAGGAGAGTCATGCAGACCGTTTTAGGGCTTTAACAAACAACCTTAATTGCAACACCTGGTTAACAAGAAACACCTTTCAGTCGCATGTTCCAATAGTTTTGCTCACTTAAAAAATGGGTGGGTTTAAAGAAAGGGTGGTATGTCCTGATTGGTTTATCACATCTGATGAAAACTACCAGGAAATAAAAGCTGAGGTTCTGGACTCTTGTCTCACACTAACCGTTGTCTTAAATTGAAATGAGGGGATTCTGCCTTTAGGAGGGGACTGTAATCGTACATCTCCACACTGCATCATATTACGTTATGAACAAGGCTGTAAGGCAAGAACGGAAGCTGGTTTCAGTTTCTGTGCTCTGCTACAGAACATGCTCCCGTGTGTGTGTGTGTGTGTGTGTGTGTGTGTGTGTGTGTGTGTGTGTGTGTGTGTGTGTGTGTGCGCGTGAAGAGCATGTTTCTATCAGATCCTGTTATCAGTAGCTGTATCAGTAGCAGGTACTTATCCTGATCTCCGTTAATGCTCCTGTAATCATGTTAGTATGGATCGTTAGGCTGTGCATACACTCTTCTTCACTCTGCAGTGGACTTTTACACTCCCAGGTTTCAAGTTTACGGTCACTCTGAGGTCAATCTGGGCCAGAAGGCCAGGTTCACTCGAATGGTTCATTGAGCCAAACTTAGATGTGTTGAGGCTCTTGGTTTCACCCAGATGAATCCTCAACCTCAGTCAGTCTCATAAGCCAACTACTGCAAGAGCTCTCTTAGGGTTCAAGGCCTTGGACAGTCCTACACCAGCTCCCACGATGACCAGGCTCATTTTGTGGGATGCTTTTGTAGTGTGACATACTTTTATTCACCAGAACATTAGAAAAGTGTTCATAGGAGATAATCACACCTACCAGATATTGTTATTTGAATTAGGAGATCCTACGATACTCAAATGTGTCTTCATTTGTGATGTAAATATTAATGCCATGAATAAATTAATGAGTTTAATAAGGACTCTCATAAAAAACAGTATTTGGGTTAAATTTCCTCTTTAACCCAATATCTGGGTCAGTGATGTCATTAGCCCCGCCCCCTCTTGCTGATCAGCCAGAGTACACTTGGACAAAGCAGTAAACAGGTTTGATAGGGTAGGTCTTGTGGTCTGTTATGTGTATCATGACTGCAGGTTGCTCTGATCCTGAGGTATGGAGTCTAGAGCATTATAACCGAGTGTGTTTATGTGTGTGTTTTTCAGACAGACCCTGGTGGTTCTGTGCTGGAGCAGCTGGGTCTGGACTCCAGCTCAGATTTCTCGGACAGCGGTGTGCAGCAGCGCCTGGAGGAGATGCGCGAGAGGATCCGCAGGGAGATCCGTAAAGAGCTAAAGATAAAGGAGGGGGCAGAGAACCTGCGCCGCGCCACAACTGACAAACGCAACGCCCACCAAGTGGACAGCCAACTACGCTCCTCTAGCCGTAGAGTGGAGACACTGCACACACAGCTGCAGGAGCTTGATGCTCACATCATGGTGAAGGGGCCCGATGAGAGCAGAGGTGAGGTCACTGGAGAGCTTGGAGTAGAATGATGCCCATGGCAGAATCTGATGGGGACACTTTTCTTCAGTTTGGAAAGCAGTGTGAGCGCAGTGTGAGCGCAGGCCAGCAGGGGGTGGGGAGGTGGGATAATCATTCCAGTAAAAGCCAGCCTTGCCTCGTGTGAGTACTATGTGCAGTGAAAGTTCTGCAGCCATGCATGAGGTAAGACGCAGGGCACATGATGTCCAAAATCCTCCCACAACACTAAGTGGTGGTGAAGTGGTGGGCACTTTTGATCCAGCCCCTCCCACTGTGCTGCACATGGCCCATACCTGGGGCCAAAGAGGACAACGAACGCCAGGTAACGCGTTTAGGCAGAGCTTCAGCCTGCACGGATGGAGGCTGAGCTGATTCACAGATTTTCACAGCACTTATTCAAGACATATAGGAACATTTCTAACCCGTGTTCCAGTGTAAGACAAACAGAAACCGGGGTCTGTCCACAGCAGCACACAAAGACGAGAGTGGGAGCAACTGAAAAGGCTTCATCGCACACATCACACCAACACCAACTGGGCTACAGGGAATACGTTTTAGTTCTTTTAAGAACTTACCATCTTTTGGAGGGGCTTTTTAGCCCCCATGTTTCATCCACCCACCCAGTCCCGGTGCTCAGTCCTCCTCAGCTTCCCACCACTACTAAGTGTTGCCATAGGATTCTGTCCATCATGCGCCCTGCGTCTTACCTCTAGCTGGACCGTTTTACTGGTTTGGAGTGATCAAATTAGTCCTCCACCTTCAGTCCAGTACAGTGAGGATCAGAACACTGACCTGATCCACACTGAGAACGTCACTCAGTCCAGTACAGTGAGGATCAGAACACTGACCTGATCCACACTGACAACATCACTCAGTCCAGTACAGTGAGCGTCAGAACACTGACCTGATCCACACTGAGAACATCACTCAGTCCAGTACAGTGAGGATCAGAACACTGACCCGATCAACACTGAGAGAACATCACTCAGTCCAGTACAGTGAGGATCAGAACACTGATCCGATCCACACTGAGAACGTCACTCAGTCCAGTACAGTGAGGATCAGAACACTGACCCGATCCACACTGAGAACGTCACTCAGTCCAGTACAGTGAGGATCAGAACACTGACTCGTTCCACGCTGAGAGAACATCACTCAGTCCAGTACAGTGAGGATCAGAACACAGTAGAACTAACAGAAAAAAGCTGATTGCCGAATATCTGATATGACAGTGGTATTACATCCAACATAACCACACAGCTGAAGTGACATCGCTCTGGTGTGTAAAATGTTCTAGATAACAAAAGTACTAAGGTTTTCTTGTGGTGTTATTTCTTTAATGACTGCAGTTGTTGAAATCACTGCTCTTAAGTGACTGATCAGCTCAATTCTGCATATCTGTGACCTCAGATGACCCTCAGCCTGTTGGAACGCCGGGGCGCTCTTCAGCCAATCAGGACCGGGTCACTGCCCTGCAGAGACAGCTCAACATTGAGCTGAAGGTCAAGCAGGGAGCAGAGAACATGATCCCAATCTACGCTAATGGAGCTACCAAGGTAACACACATGTAGTACCTATAGTCGTATGTGAAAGTTTGGAACCCTTGGAAAGGCTCTGCTTTTATTTAAAGGTACAGGTGCTCACACAGTGAGCACACGTGCCCAGAGCAGTGGGCAGCCCTAACGATGGCACCTCGGGAGCATTGGGGAGTTAAGTTCCTTGCTCAAGGGCACTTCTGTCATGTGCTGCCAGTTCAGGTAGCCTTCCAGTCACAAGGCCGGTTCCCAAACCTCCAGGCCACGGCTGCCCCGAGGTCTGACGAGGTCTAAGACCTTAATTAAAGCACATTTGAGAATCGTCTCCAATGACAGTGATAATGCAGTGTGGCGTCAGGCCCAACTTACCCACAACAGGTTTCAGGAGCATTCTGGAGAGTACTGAGAAAGTGTGTCCTGCACATTCTAATCCAACATGTTTAGTAAGACGCATGTTTCTATACACACACCGCTCACACACTCCACCCCAGTCGTCAGCACTAATGAAACCCAACGTAATTGTCCTAATAGAATTGAGGTGGTCTGGTTTGTGGTCTGTTAGAGCAGCTCCCGAAAAATCTCATCACACACTTCCCCACTGATGTTCAAACACACAGGCAGCCGAGAGCTTCTCTGTGCTCCGTGATTTTATGTGCTGTTTGTCAATCAGCCTTGTTAGGAAGCGCTGACTCAGAGGATACTGCATGTAAACCCAACTTTTAGTGGCCGTTTCTGCATCTCTCTCTGTCACTTCCTTCCTGTCAAATGATGGTTTCTGCCTAGTGTGTGTGTGTGTGTGTGTGTGTGTGTGTGTCTGTGTGTGCACAGACTACATACACTTACACACACATAACCAGCGGTCACAGTGTCTTAAGATGTAATAAAATATTATGGCCTGTGTGATTTGAGTGATTTTAATCCAGTATGAACCTGCCTTGTGCAGTTTTTACAGTCTGTCAGTAATAACCAGTGATTTTGATCCAGTATGAATTTGCTGTGTAGTTTTTACTGTCTGACAGTAATAAATATGGAGAGATTCTAATCCAGTATGAATGTGTTTTGTGTAGTTTGTGTAGTTTATGCAGTCTGACAGTAATAACTATGATGGTGTTTATCCGGTATGAATCTGCAGTGCGTGTAAACATGTTGATTAAGTTCCTGGTGACTGTGTCCTGTGTCTGCTGTATTGTGTCTCTTTCAGGACAAGAAGCTGCTACAGACAGCGCAACAGATGCTTCAGGACAGTAAGACCAAGATCGACATCATTCGCATGCAGATCCGCAAAGCCATGCAGGCCACAGAGCACACTGACGACTCCCAGGGTAACTGTTACACTCCACGTCACCTCATACATGGTGACCTGCTCCACAAAAACCTCCTGCACTGCATTGACAATAGAGAGGAACTGCGGACATTGTATTGATATTGTATGTTTTTATGGACGTATGTGATGTAAATAATACAGTACATTATTAGGACATTATATACACGTTTAAACGCTGTACATCACTCCTTTCAGGGAACTCTGAGTGTCATTTGTGCCACTGGGTAAAATCACAGCAGCATTGTGTAGCAACTGGACTGTGAAACAGTAGCGTCAGAATCATGCTGATGCTCCACTGAGTGTAATAGGGAGAATGGCATCTCTGTCGTTGCATCTCCAGGCCAGAGAGACCGGAACCCTCTCCAGAACAGCGTAACACTGCATATTAGTATAAAATCCTGTAATAGAACTCAGTCCACATCTCTCGGCTTGTCAACAAACGCTCAAACAGCTGACCATAAGTGGGCGCTCAAAGCATGATTTGTATTTACAGCAGTGGAGTAAAAGTCAATTACACTTCACACCTATAGGGGGAGCCCAAGAGCTGGAAAACAAAATTCATTATGTTGCTTTAAAGCAACAGTTTGGAGAAGATCTAAAGGTCTGCAGAAGAGCTGTGAGGTTAATGTAGATGAGCAGTAACGGAGGTTTACGGTATGTGACACCGATTGACACAGCATTTCATTGCGTGTATCTCAATATATCACATTGCATATGATGGTGTTGGATGGTATGATATGAAATATACTCCAATCAAATCCAGACTGGGATGTCTTCATTTGAAGATGTTTGTGAACATGATGCTTTTGGAGTGATTTTCTGTGGTGTTGTGTGTTTATTCAGCTCATAAATCCGGCAGTCGGTGCTGTAGAGTGAGGGACGGTGTGTTCCTGTGTCTAGAGCTTTAGTCATTCTGCTGTTCATCTCCCCTCAGGCCCTCTCTCAGCCAGCCAGCATCTTCTGCACTCTCTCCCTCACTCTCTCACTCTCACTCACTCACTCTGCCCCTCCCATTCTCTCTCTCTCTCTCTCTGTCTCTGTCTCTCTCTCTCTCTCCCTGTTCATTTCTAGATAGACTGCTTTATGGTTGTGATTGAGTGCAGAATAGCAGTGTAATAACAGTCACAGATAACAACAAAAAATACACAAACAGTAGTTTGTGACGTCCTGGTCCAGTTTTTGCTCCATCTGACCAAAACATTTTCCTTTTAAACACTGCAATGAAATAATTTCTCATCTCTCTCTCTCTCTCTCTCTCTCTCTCTCTCTCTCTGTGTCTCTCTCTCTCTCTCTCTCTCTCTCTCTCTCTCTCTCTCTCTCTCTCGTCAAATTTGTCACACTGTATGTTGAAAGTCAGGGGTGTGTGGGTTACCAGTCAGTTGTGTTATGGGTCGGTGGTGTAACAGTGTCAGGGATGTAACAGTATGGACAGAATTACAGGTCAGTGTATAAGTCAGTAATAAGTCAGTAATATAACAGTATGGAGTGTGTCAGTGTTAACTGTAGTTGTGTAGTGTAGTGGGGTGACAGTGTTATGGCTCAGTCGGTGTAATGGTATGAAGCTTGTTATGGGTCAGTGGTGTGGCAGTGCAGTGTGTTACAGGTCAGCAGTACAACAGTATGGAGTGTGTCATGGGTCAGTGGGTGTAACAATGTCAAGCATGCCATTGGTCAGTGGTGTAACAGTGTGGAGTGTGTTACGGTGTCAGGTTTGTTGTAAGATGAACTGTTTTTCTCCAAGATTAATTAGACATAAAATTTTACATTTTGATTTTCGTGTGCCAGTACAACCCCCCCCAACACACATGTACACACACACACACACACACACACACACTCCTTGCTCTGCAAGTGGACTCATTCACAGTCAGATCAATGCACATTTTACTTTCCCTCCAGCAAGTTATGAGTCAGCCTCTGTTCTATCCCTGCAGTTCAATTATATTCAATTATATTCAATTATGTTCAGTTCACTTCAGCTCTGTTTTGATGTCCAGAACACAAAAGCAACAGTGTATGAAATATGATGGTATAAATCATAATCATAATTATGTAGTTGTGTGAAGTACATCAATAATATCCATTTCATATCATCCTCAGGTATCAACACTGGACTCATTTTAAACAGTGTCTTTGTGTTGATGTCTCTCTGTCTTTCATTTTTATTCATTCTTTCATTTCCTTCTCTCATTTGATGGCAGAGTTCGTGTCCTTACACTCAGAGTTAGAGAAGGACAGAGAGAAAGAGAGCGAGAGAATAGAGATAGAGCCAGAAAACCATGTCAGTGGGAAAGAGAGCGGGGGGGGGGGAGCAGAGTAGCAGTGGAAGCAGAGGGCTAAATTGGAGCGTAAAGCTTTAATGGACTCTAATGGTGTTTTTTCTTGTCCTGTGTTGTGTCTCAGTGGCTGGTTAAGAATAGCTGGGTTTGAGCAGTGACGCCCCAGTTTAACCACAACTTTAAACGCACACAAACCCTGAGACTTTAAAGAGCAACAGCAGTGTAGTTACTGAAACTATATCAGAAACACAGTCCGGTAGCCGGTATTAAAGATCAGCAGCAGTGTAGTTACTGAAACTGTATCAGAAACACAGTCCGGTAGCTGGTATTAAAGATCAGTAACAGTGTAGTTACTGAAACTGTATCAGAAACACAGTCCGGTAGCTGGTATGTGTATTTTGATAACGTATGACAAATAATACTATAAACTCTCTACAGATCTGTGTGGTGTGGAGTTGAGGATAGAAGAGTTGTGGCATCATTACCGCGTTGAACACGCCATGGCTGAGGGGGCCAAGAACATGCTGAGACTGCTGGGAACAGGGAAGGCTCAAGATAAGAAGGCTATAACAGAGGTGAGGAGACAAACACACACACACGCACACACACACACACTCTCTCTCTCTCTCTCTCTCTCTCTCAAACTGTGTCACATTATGGTTTCCAGTGTATGTTTTGTGGGACAAAGCTCTTCTGGAGGTTCTAGGTGCATCACTGGTTGTAAATGTGAGCTGTAGTGTGAGCAACAGTGTTGAGTTCTCTCAATGACGTTCCTTCCCTTCCTCTCCTGACCTTCTCTCTCTCGCTCTCTCTGTAGGCTCAGTGCAGGTTGAGTGAAGCATCTCAGAGGTTGGATCTGTTGAAGGAGTCTCTGGAGCAGCGTTTGGTGGACTTGCCCGAAGACCACCCTAAAGCGTGTCTGATTAAAGAAGAGCTGATTTTAGCCTCGTCTTCAGCCTTCACCACACACCAGAGCACCCCCTACGTCCACAACCAGTACAGCACGCTCAGCAAGCCGTCACCACTCACGGGTACTATTGACTGCATAGATCAGACGTTCATCACGTACACAGTCAGCAGCTGAACTCCTCCCCCAATGATCATACCTTTATCTCTACCGTTCCCTGCATCGTTCTGTTTTTGCAGGGACTCTGCAGGTGCGTCTGCTGGGCTGTATGGGTCTGCTGGAGGTTGTTCCAGGCCGCAGCAGAAGCTCCTCAGTGGTTTTGCCCAGCTTCCCCCCTGGAGACGGACGACCCTTTAAACTGGGCCTGTACAGCCGCAACAGCAGCCTCAGCCTCAAAACACCCAGCAAAACAGAGGAACTGTCCTGTGAGTGTGTCTGGATGAGTAACCTGTTAAGGATTCAGGCTCAGTAACCGCAAGGCATATGCAGATTTCTATCAGTGCTCATGCATAGCTAATTCATGGTGTTCAGCTTCAGAAATATTGGAACTCTTCATTAAATTATATATTTAGTTGGTCAAAGTGTTTTTGGAACAAAACTAAGGTTTCCTTTAGTAACACAAACGGTCTAATAAGTGCATATTCCAAAAAATATTGACCATATTTCAGTCTTTGGTGGAGCCTCGCCTGGTGAGAATGACTGCCTTCAGCTGCAGCGCTTCCCAAGGCTGGAGAACAGCTGTGGAGGGATCATGGACCACTCTTCCAAGCAGGACATTTGAGACATTAGGAATTGATTGGGTGCATCCAGCTAGACACACTGCAGCCACTGCAGGGGGTCTCTCTCTTCCTGAGATCTCTAAATGGAGGAAGGGGTGTGTTTTCACAGTTAGGCCGAGTGTTACTCAAGGCGGTGGTGCTGAGAAGCCTCTGAATCCCTCTCCAAAGTGGGTTTGGAGTGGGATTCGGAGGGTTCTCAGCTCCACCACCCGTCAGTTCCACTAGGCCTCACTCCTCACACCACCTCAAAATTCAATTCTGTAGACCCCTTCCTCCGAGTAGGAACCAAAAAGAGCATCTTCACTCACAGTCTACACTCATACCTGGGAATGCGCAGCTCTGATAGCTCAGCCAGCCAACGCCTGAGCGAGAGACCGAGAGCATGGCCAACTGTGAATGGAGAAGCTGCATGACCCAGGATTGATCACTGTCTTGTTGAAAGACCCAAGAATGGCCTTCTGACAGAGGAAACCAGGTTTTCATCCAGAATGTTCTGGAACTGAATGTGTTTCCTATAATCATTCCATTCATACTTTTGCTCGTGTTCTTGAAGGAGGCCAATATTTCTGTGTGTTGATCGTTATTGTGAAGGTCCATCTGTACAATAATGATGGGCTGCTCTTTGGTGCTTCTCATCAGTGACACTGGGTGACACTCTGTTATTAATCCTTATAAACTGTGTGTGTGTGTGCGTGTGTGTGTGTGTGTGTGTGTTCTCAGCTGAGGTCAGTGCTGTGTTAAAACTGGAGAACACCGTGGTTGGTCAGACGAACTGGAGGACAGTAGGAGATCAGGCGTGGGATCAGAGCTTTACCTTAGAACTGGAGAGGGTATGTGTGTGTGTGTGTGTGTGTGTGTGTGTGTGTGTGTGTGTGTGTGTGTGTGTCTGTGTGTGTGTGTGTGTGTGTGTGTGTATGTAATGACAGTGTGTTTCTCCTTCAGTCCAGAGAGATGGAGATAGCCGTGTACTGGAGGGATTATCGCTCTCTCTGTGCTCTAAAGTACCTCAAACTGGAGGATTTCCTGGACAACCAGAGACACAGAATAAAGCTGGAGTTAGAACCACAGGGTCTGCTGCTTGCTGAGGTATAAACACACACACATACACACACACACACACACACTTTTATACAAATATACATGTACATACACTATATGTCCAAATATGTGTGTACACTCCTTCTGATGAATTCTTTCAGCGTGAACCAATTGGCACCATGTCTAAGGCCAGACAAAACCCACCCAAGGGGTATAAAGTGCTCCTTCCAGTACTTTTGGCATGTGTTGGGGACTCGTGCAATCAGAACCTCACAAGTGCTCCACAAACTCTCTTTAATATGCTTGATAATATGACCAATATATTACAATAACAATCAATAACAGCCTATTATTATTTGTGCATGTCTATCAATGTTTATATCATGTTTACTGATATTGATCACGCAGATTTAACATCATTACCGGCCCACTATGGACTACTGCCTCCCCCTGAGGCAGGATGGGCCTGCAGACCACTAGAGAGGGCTTTATGGCCCATTGGTGGTCCCTGGGCCCACAGGTTGAAAAGCCCTGCTTTAAAGTACTCTGGTTAATGTGTGTGTGTGTGTGTGTGTGTGTGTGTGTGTGTGTGTGTGTGTGTGTGTGTGTGTGTGTGTGTGTGTGTTTCAGGTGACGTTCTTTAACCCAGTAATAGAGAGAGGTCCTCGGCTGCAGCGACAAAAGAAAGTGTTCTCCAAACAGCAGGGTGAGAGACCATCATCACTACCTTTAAACGTCACTGCTGTCAGGATGAATCCAGTCGGAGGAGCTCGGATAGATCAGCTGAAGCCCACAGCACTGATCTGAGAGCAGCTACAAAAGCCAAATCCTGACCTGAACTATCAGCAGAGAAAGACCGTAACCTGTTCAGAGCTCAGCTGAGCTGCTCTCTAGCACTCGAGCTTTCAAGCTCTCCGGCGCCATCTAGTGCAGTGCCTGAATCAGCACAGCTGACTCCTGGTTAAAGTCTGATCGTGGAGAGAATAAACAGATTGAGGGTTTAGAGGAGATTGAGGAAATTAGGGGGATTTATGCTGGGATGCTTTAAGCATGGTTGATGTTGTTTATTGTTGTTCTTGTTGTTTATTGTAGGTAAAGCCTTTTTGCGAGCTAAGCAGATGGACGTGGACATCGCCACCTGGATCCGACTGATAAAGAACATGATCCCAACCAGCACCTCCACTAACAGCTACTCACACAACTCTCACACACACCACACAGGGTGAGGACACACACACACACACACACACACACACACACAATGTCAGTAATTCCTGCTCTGTTATGGCTGATTGGTGTAGTTCTAGGTTCTGGAGAAATTGGGTTCTTGAACTGAAGTGTGGAAAAACCCTAACTAGGTAAAGAGCTGTCATGGTTCTGCATTTGGCACCACAGCCTTTTAGATGTTGAAATGTTTCCACACAGCTTAGGAAAAGTGTCAAAGAACCCCTTTTCAGTACCGTCTAGAACCCTTTGTGTTAAGAGTGTGACCCTCTCAACCCAGTACACAGCTCAGAATAGTCAGACTTCTGTCACTGTCTATGTGGGCCTTTAGTTCGAACAGTGTGTGAAACTACCTCCACCACGTTTAGAGGCTGTGGTGTAGTAATGGAACACACAGTGTGTGTGGGGTGTTTGATCTGGTTACAGAGGGCTCAGTGAGACCAACTGGGGGTGTTTGTGTTTCAGGCTGATCTCAGTGGACAAGCTGCACCTGGACAGCGAATCTCCTTCACGGTCAGAGAGCCGCAGAGACGTTACAGACGCACCACTGCAGGTGAGGGAGAGAGAGTGGTGTGTGGTCAAAAAGCGGTGTTTGTGTGTGTGTGTGTGTGTGTTGTTGGGTGGGTTGGGGTGGGGGGGGGGGGGGGGGGGTGGTTGGAGGTGTGTGTATGTGTGTGTTAAATTGAATGAGAGGAGAAGGAATAGAGGAAGATATTTGATGCCCTTCTGTTGAACCAGCAGTGAAATATGAGAAAGCAGAGAGAGAGAGAGAGAGAGAGAGAGAGAGAGAGAGAGAGTGAGTGAGAGAGAGAGAGAGAGAGAGAGGAGAGAGAGAGAGAGAGGGCAGGAGAGGATAGATGAGTGCAGTCTGTTGACTGGGCAGTTTTAACTCGATTGTAAAACAATCAGAAACTCTACTCAGTGCTTCGTTATGGAACAGGGTGATGGGTGTGTGTGTGTGGGGTGTTGTGGGGACTGGACAGATGGTGGGTCAAAAATCCAGGATTACTGGATTACTATGTAGCTGTGTGTATAGAGGACTAATTAGCAGTAACGAGGGAGACAGGAAGACAAAGGGGGAGCAGAAAAAAGAGCAAAACAGAGGAATAGCAGAGAAACACACACTCAATAGTGTGTGTGTGTGTGTGTGTGTGTGTTTACTGCTTTTCATTCTTTTCTCTTTGTCTGTAATTCGGGTTCAGAACGCCCTGAACTGAGTCTCTCATTGTTCACTGGATCTTTCTCTCGACCCTCCGCCCTCCTCCTCCTGCTTCACAGCAGCACTGCTGTGTCTGATCCACTGCACAGCAACACACACTAACACACCACCACCACCGTGTCAGTGTGATCAGAAAAGTTGGGAGAATGGACCCACCACCCATCATATCTGCTCTGTGGTGGTCCTAGGTCCTGATCGTTGAAGATCAGGGTGAAAGGAGGAGAATAAAGTATCAGAGAAAAAGATGGCCACTGGCCCCCTAGTGGTCATTCAGCTCGCACAATGCAAATGTACTGGTTGAACATGTGTTCACTGGTGTTAATCAGACTCCAGAGGAGTAAGGTTCATGTATGTTCATGCTACACACAATGAAGGACATTAGTGTGTAGAACATCGTCAGCTCTGTGAGCACAGATTAGAAGATATCCTGCTTTTCGTGGAGTAACTGTCTCTACTGTCCAGGGAACACTTCTACTAGATTCTGGCATTGCTGTGAGGATTTGATTACTCCATACAAGAATGTTAGAGGTCAGGTGGATGATCACCAACCCACCCTCATCCCAATTCCCCAACTCATTCCAAAAGTACTGGGTGGAGCTCCATCATTCCAGAGAACACTGTTCCACTGGTCTACACCTCAGTGTCGGGGGGCTTTATACCCCTGTAGCCCACACATGGCATTAGGCATGGTGCCAGTAAGTTCATGATTGCTTATCTGCCCCAGAGTCCTATTCTGCTGGACGTAGTAGTGGCACCACTTGTCCACTCACAGAAAGTAATGGACACTGTGGACAAACGTATAGCCAAAGATTAACATTACCATTACCTCTCTCTCTCTCTCTCTCTCTCTCTCTCTCTCTCTCTCTCTATCTCTCTCTCTCTCTCCCTCTCTCTCTCCCTCTCTCTCTCTCTCTCGCTCTCTCTCTCGCTCTCTCTCTCGCTCTCTCTCTTTCTCTCTCTCGCTCTCTCTCTCTCTCTCTCTCTCTCTCTCTCTCTCTCTCTCCCTCAGGTTATAGAGCCATTCTCTCCTCCCGATTTGGCTCCAGACCGACAGGTCAGCAGGGTCAGTTCCCACAATTCCCAGCGCAGGTAGGTGTCCCGCTGTCACACAATATGGAGCTGACTAGACCATTCCAAGATGCAGTATGACCTACACACACACGCACTCACACACAGCATGATATTCTCACACACACCCACACACAAGATGTTGAGGGAAGTGCGTTAACACCCAGCGAACACCTCGGTCCAAACGAACCTCGATTTACTTCGAGATTTACTCTAATGGTGGAACTTCTACGATTATTCAGAAGAAATGAAATGAGACACCTGATCCAGGACCAGCTTTATCAGCCAGTATCAGTGACAGGTTTGAGACCTGCAATATTAACCCCTTTATTCTGTAAATGGAAGCAGCGCTATGCAAGGCTCCCCCTACAGTTGGGGTGTGTAATTCACTTTTATGAATGCAAATCACACTTTTTGAGCAGCCATGTGGACTGGGGAGGTCCATATTTGTGTCCCTGTGCGTCTGAGGTGTCCCTGAGGACTGCTCTGTTGGCAGTGGATGATTCACAAAGCCAGCTGTAAACATATTTACAGTATATATTATTTACCAAAGCACTATGTATCGCACAATACTATCTTATGTACTACTATTAATATTATATATCAATTATTTCAATAATATTTGAAATGTGAATTTCTAAAATGAATAATACGTCTACAATTCCAATGGGTCATATTTATTAAAGTAAATGAAATGTTGTAAATTACAGTCAATATTATTTTAATATTAATATTCAAACCTGAGTTTTCCATCTGCAAGACAGATCGGGTTTTCTACATTTCAGTGGACACATTTAGGTGCCCACCAGCCTGAGGTTATGTCTGTGGGCTGCAGTGCTCCCCCTAATGCTTTATATATTTTGTGTGTGTGTGTGTGTGTGTGTGTGTGTGTGTGTGTGGGTGTGTGTGTGTGGGTGCAGGCAGAGCAAAGGTCCACTTTGTTTGCAAGACTTCCGACTGGTTGCTGTTTTGGGCAGGGGCCATTTTGGCAAGGTATACACACACACACACACACACACACACACACACACACACACAGGTGTACTACATGTGTACAGTATATTATTGTTACATATTCTCTCCTATGTGTTTCAGGTGTTGTTGTCGGAGCACAGACACTCTGGTTCTCTCTATGCCATCAAAGCACTGAAGAAGGGTGACATTATAGCCCGAGATGAAGTCGAGAGGTATGTGATTGGAAAACCGAGGGAAATAGACAGTGACTGATAGATAAAGGGCTTCAGGTGAGGCAGCGAAATCCAAGATTACAAATAAAAAATATTTAAAATATTTCCAACTTCCAGCATATTTTCTGTAATTTTCGGACATTTAGACTTTAGTAAGTGAGCTGCCACCAGTAGGATACGCCATGGCTGGTCCATTATTGGTACAATGGCTGTATTTTCCATTTTTAATGGTACAGAATATAATATAATATAATATAATTTAAATAATATAATATAATATAATTTCATTCATTCATTCATTTTCCAAACCGCTTATTCCTGAATAGGGTCACGGGTGAGCCGGTGCCCAGCCGGCAACTCTGAGCACAAGGGCGGGAAACAACCCTAGACAGGGCGCTAATCCATCGTAGGGCACACACATGCACACACACATCCACACACTAAGGGCCACTTTAGAGTCACCAATTCACCTATCATGCATGTCTTTGGACTGTGGGGGAAACCGGAGTACCCGGAGGAAACCCACGCGAACACGGGGAGAACATGCAAACTCCACACAGAAACTTCCCAGGTCACCCCACCCGGGGATCGAACCCAGGTCCTTCTTGCTGTGAGGCAACAGCACTATCCACTGCGCCACCGTGCCGCCCATATATAATATAATTTAAATAATATAATATAATATAATATCAAATATTAAACTAAACCAAGACTATGGCAACTAGTTCAGCAGTGTGTAACAGTCCCTCCCTCTCTCTCTCTCTCTCTCTCTGTCTCTCTCTCTCTCTCTCTCTCTCTCTCTCGCTCTCTCTCTCTCTCTCTCTATCAGTCTGATGTGTGAGAAGAGGATCTTCGAGACGGTGAACAGTTCTCATCATCCGTTCCTGGTCAACCTGTTTGCGTGTTTTCAGACAGAGGAGCACGTCTGTTTCGTTATGGAGTACACGGCCGGAGGAGACTTGATGATGCACATCCATGCCGATGTCTTCTCTGAACCACGCTCCGTGTAAGTGTGTGTGTGTGTGTGTGTGTGTGGTGCACTCTTAGAGAGATGATTACCCAATTACCCAGTTGGCCATTAACATAATTATTGATAACTAATAAATAATCATGAAAAACACTTTAATGTGATTCTCTGTATTTGTTTCCGTGTGTGTGTGTGTGTGTGTGTGTGTGTGTGTATGTGTGTGTGTGTGTGTGTGTATGTGTGTGTGTGTGTGTGTGTGTATGTGTGTGCGTGCCTCCTAGTTTCTATGCTGCTTGTGTGGTTTTAGGCCTACAGTTCCTTCATGACAATAAGATTGTGTACAGGTAAGCAATCACACACAGAAGGGCTGTGTCATCAACACCATCAGATCAGTACATCTTAATACACCCTTTACACACACACACACACACACACACACACACACACACGCACAAACCTGTACACACTATACTAGTATATACTTTAAATTGTATAGTGTGTATTATAATAAATAGTGTATAATATCGAACTGTGTTATTACAGGGACCTGAAGCTGGATAACTTGCTGCTGGACACTGACGGCTTCGTGAAGATTGCTGACTTCGGCCTTTGCAAAGAAGGTGCGTGAACGTATGGACACAACCTCCTTAAATTGACAGAGAATAGAATTAGAGTCCAGTTATTCGTCTGAAGTCATCTCTCTCTCACCCTCTGCAGGAATGGGTTATGGGGACAGGACCAGTACGTTCTGCGGTACTCCAGAGTTTTTGGCCCCGGAGGTCCTGACTGATTCCTCGTACACTCGAGCGGTGGACTGGTGGGGGCTCGGAGTGCTCATCTACGAGATGCTGGTTGGGGAGGTAAGAGCGTGTTGGGGTTTGAATGTTCTGTTTTTCTGCTTCTTCACAAGGAACATAAAAGTGTCTGTGAAGGGTTTCAGGATGTTCTTTTAGTTGCTGCTTAACCGACAGTGTTTCTGAAAGACTGTCCACTCTGCGGTCAGTCAGGAACTCTGACTATAGGGTTTTAACGCTTGGTTTTGGTCAAATTAAAGCAGCATATGCTTTATAATAATAATGCTGAATAAGTGGAAGTGCACTTTAGTGGTCAGCAGGTTCTGACTGTGAGTAAAGGTCAGTCAGTCTGTTGTGTCACTGCGAGTTTGGAGAACAAATGCGTCTGATTTGTGCTTTAATCTGTGGACCTCAATAGAGAATGAACTCATAGTGGGTCAAAGTTCTGCTCCTCTTCCTGCTTCTCCTCATTTTCTTTCAGCTCCTTCAGTTCCTACTCTTCTGTTTTGTATTCATCAATTTTATTGAAACAGTTTCTCTCTCTCTCTATCTCTCTCTCTCTCTGTCTCTCTCTCTCTCTCTCTCTCTCTCTCTCTCTCTCTCTCTCTCTCTCTTTCTGTGTGTGTTTGCAGTCCCCATTCCCAGGTGATGATGAGGAGGAGGTGTTTGACAGCATTGTAAATGATGAAGTGCGTTACCCACGATTCCTTTCTACAGAGGCCATCAGCCTAATGAGACGGGTGAGAGCCCTCCACCAATCAGATGTTTTTAGGTTATTCGTTTAATGTTTGTGAAGACTGAAGCAATCTGACTATGATGAAAATGAGTTTATGAACATATTAACTTTCTTAAAAATAAGAATTTGTATCTAAATGTTTGTGATGTTAGAATTCGAATCATACAAATAATAATAATAATAATTATTATTATAATTATTGTTGTTGTTGTTGTTGTTTTAATTTTTAGCTGTTCTGTTTTATGGAAGACAGATAAAGAATAAAGCTTTTTTCTGAGCTCATTGTCTGATTGGCTGGCTGCTTTTGACTGACAGCTGTTGTGTTCTGATAGTTGCTCAGAAGGAACCCTGAGAGGAGGCTGGGCTCCACTGAGAGAGACGCAGAGGATGTGAAGAAGCAGCCGTTCTTCAGGGTATGAAAACTCTCCAATCACATTTTTTCAGAAACAGGACCTGCAGACCAGTCAGTCTGAGTCATCCTTTCAGTTAAAATACTGAAATATTTTTAATATTTATATTTGAACCATTGAAGCTTTAGTCTCATATGAAGCTCCAGCTGTTTCTCCTTAATGACTATGAAAGTTATTTACACTGACCTGCCAGAAACCATCAGATATCAATTGATTATAGAGTGGTGTTACCTCAGAGGTTGGCCTGGAAAAGTTTTGAGTTGTTAGCTTGAGTGAGTTCGAGTGAGGCATGATGGATGGTGGAGGGTGGAGGGTGGAGGGTGGATGCTTTCTGTGGCTTAAGGAAATGGAGCTTCAGAAATGGAGTGTCCTGTCCATCAGGCTCACTCGACCTCTGATTATTCACATCTTTGTTCATAAGACTGTATCTCGAACATTGAATGACTTCTAAAACCTCTGTTTGTGTGCTTAGAACATAGACTGGGAGGCTCTCCTGCTGAGGAAAGTGGTCCCCCCATTTGTGCCATCTATAGGAGGGAAGGAGGACGTCAGCAATTTTGACGCAGAATTCACCACAGAAGCTCCGGCTCTGACTCCACCGCGCGAGCGCCGGACGCTTTCCCGCAAAGACCAGGACTGGTTTAGAGACTTCGACTACGTCTCGGACCTCTGCTAAACGTGGACAGGGGTGCAGACTACAATTTCAAACTGATACTGTGATTAGGAGGCTTGGGCTGTGTTCCAGTCTCCACCCCAAGCCCTACAGACACTCCCTGTACTCTGCTCCCTCGGCGTGGGACAGCAGAGCCGGGGATGGACTGGGGTTGAAGCTTGTTTGGATACTGTTGCTCTCAGATGATGCTGTTTATCCTCAGGTTCAGAACTTTGAAGAACACCAGAAGCTCGTGGGGTGAGGTGGGGGTGGGGGGGTGCCAATTGAAATGATCAGAAACAGGACGCTGGTGTGTTTAGTCACACTGAGAGAAGATGAGAGAAGATGAGAGAAGATGAGGGAAGATGAGAGAGGATGAGAGTGACTTGCTTGCACATACTATACACGTTGAAGGTCCAGAACATTGTGAGATCTGGACTGTGAAAGAATGAAATGAAGGGGATCCAGTGGATTCAATAATCCAGATGATATGAAGTTCAGTGGAAGTTCAGGAGCATAATTGGTTCCTCCGGTGGTGGAGCAGGAGACCAGTAGTAGCATCATATCTCTGCACTGTGAGGCTTCATGTATGCGAGCTTAGTAAATTGAAGGGCTGGACGATATGACAAAAATCATGCTTGACGATGATACATATTACAAAATTCTGAGTTTCTGATGTTTGGGAGGTTCATTCAGGACCAATGTGGTCAAAACCTCTAGGGTTGTAATGGTATCACAGTTTCACAGTTAGTTACGATGTATGATTTTCCAATTAACCCATCAGTCTTCTCCTGATTTTCTCGAGATTTCCTTTGTTTTCACATATCGGTCTCCCTAAACCACGTCAGTAAAGCATCTTCACACCAGTACACCACCACCACGTTTAACGGCTGGCACCATGCTTTATGTCATATGTTGTGGTACCCACGTCCTGAAAAAAGTAACACTCACCAGCCCACAGAACATTATTCCGAAGGTTTTGAGGTCAGTCAGAGGTGGACACGGTCTAGTGCTTTGGATTGTTGTCTTGCTGCATAACCCAGTTATTATTACGCTCCAGCTCATGTCCTGTAAGATGTCCTTCTAGAAGAAAACAGTAATTATTGGTTGTCAGTTATGGCAAATCTTAAGGCCCTGAAGCAGCAAAGCCTTCTCATACCATCACACTACCACCACCATGTTTGACAGTCAGCTGTGTTAGCTTTACACCAGCTGTACGGTGATGCTTGTTCTATAGAGTCCCCGTTTTTTAATTATTCGTTTGAGCTCTCGGAAGTAATTTGGCTGACCACCTCCGAGATTCCACCATGAGCGTGCGGTGAAATATCACAATACATGTACAAACGTTTTTGTGTGTTTCTTAGTTAAGGCCGTGATACCACGATACATTTTTGACCATGTTATCATGCTGTGAAATCTTGAGAAACGTGTAAAAGTGTAACAGCTCTAGTTTGGAACACTGATCTCGTGTAACTGAAACATGCAGAGGTGCTCAGAAAAGTGTATCATTGCGTAATTTATCGTTTTAATGGTATATAGTGGTGTCGTCCACCCCCGTCGAAATGTCACCATATTCTCACTTCGAATTCAGCTCTTTCTTGTCCTCCCTTTCATTCGTCTCCGTTCGTCTCCACCCGCACCCCCAGCGTACTGTATGCCTTGTATGTTGTGCAACTGAATGTGTGAACCCAGGCTGTTTGACTGCTGTGATACACAAGTATGACCACAAGAGGGAGCCAGAATAAGTTTTTTTTTTCTTTATATAAACTGAATGTGTGTGTGTGTGTGTGTGTGTGTGTGTGTGTGTGTGTGTGTGTGTGTGTGTGTGTGTGTGTGAGACGTTTGGGATTTTTTTTGCCTTTGCCGCCTGCTCTGTGTAAAAATGGTTTTCATTTTGTGGAGTTTGATCTGTCAATTGTGATGTCATGCAGTGTCTGGATCTACAAATGATTAAAAAATATATAAATCATTGAACTGTTCAAACCATATTTGTCCCTTTGATGGTGAGATACCACTCTTTCATACACTAGTGTCCATAAGTATTCAGACACCCTTCCTAATGAATGCCATTCAGCTGCTTTAGCTGCTTTAGTTTCATACAAAAGCACTGGCAGGAGGCCTACCACCAACTACAGGGGGGACGTGGAGCAGTGGAACTGTGTTCTCCGGCATGATGGAGCTCCATCCAGTACTTCTGAGAGGGATGAGTTGGGGGTTTGAGGTTGGGTGGTGATCACCCGTCATCCTGACCTCACATTCTTACCACTAGTTCAATCAAATCCTCACAGCAATGAGCAGGTGTCCCAAAACTTTAGGCCATATAGTGAACATCAGTTTGACGTTAGAAAGATATTGCATTCTAACTGCACAGACACTGAATTTTATTTGTAAATAAAAATTGATCAGTTGACGTCAAACGTTTTACAGATGTTGAATTCTGCCATCCAGCTCTAACATCAGACAGATGTTGAATTGTGCTACTTAACACCCTGATTTAAATGCAATAACATAACATCCAAGAACATTAGAATTTCACGTTGTATGGACATTAACGTTACGAAGTTTAGTGGACATTGGGTTTTGGCCAACGTAGCTCACAATCAAAATATTGGTTTCTTACAACGTCAGTGTGACGTTGGAATGTGACGTTACCTCACAACCAAATATCAACCTCAGCATCATCACTGTGACGTTGAGACCTTTTCCTGACATTGAATTTAGGTCACCCAACATCACAACCTACATTCAACCAGATGTCGGTCCATGGACAGCTGTGGCCGGCGGGGAGGAGTTACATCTTTGTGTAGAATCGTCAGCTGACTGAACGTTTAAAATAAAAACCCTGAGTACTCCCGAGTCCTGATAGCGGGGTCTTCTCGTGAAAGCCCACTATCGCTGCAGTGTAGTAGTGAGGTACACGCCTGAGTGGAACACCCTGTCCTCTTCCATTCTGCTTCCCCATAGGCCTGCTTAAAAAATAGGCCTCCTGCCCCGATCTGGGAACATCATGCCCCACCAGTCTAGACAGCTTCTACAGGCAGGTCGCGGGGGTTCTCTTGCTCTGTACGTTTGTGAAGTCAGACTTCTAAGGTGAGAAGTACGGAGTAAAAAAAGAGCTGTGGAGAGGATGAGAGGTTTGTGGAGATAATGTGTCTGATTATCACCGATAAGAGGCAAAGAGCTTGGTGGTGATGGAAAGAAATAGAAGCGGTAGGGCGAGAGAGATGCGTGGAAAGCATAGGGAGGGATGTCATGATGCCCTTCTGAATGGAAAAAAATTAAAACCCTCTATCTCTCCTTTCGTCTCTCTGCGCCATCCTCTTCAAATCCAATTACAGTGAAAATTGTGAGGCCAGTGTCGTTCTTCACTTCCAGCACTTTCTCACCAGGCCCCGAGGCCTGGATTGCAATCCAATTACAAGAGTTAGTTTGGATTTTCTGCCCTGCTTTTGAAAATGCAATATGCTTTTGGAGAAGACTACACGGCATGTTCAACAACAACCAAATATAGTCCTTTAGACATTACGGTTTTGATGTCTTTTCGCCCCCAGTCATCCCTCACCAGCTCAGCATTTCTGGATCAAAATTAGTCTTATCGTGTTATTTGCTTGAAGGTTTGTGATCCATTTAGAATTTAGAATTTTCTACATTTCTGCTTAAATTTGACCTCAAAACCTCAGATTCATCAGCCCTAAAAGTAGGCAAATGATCCAAAATTACAAATCTGTGAGTCAATCTTTGCTTCCAGTATCTGCTGCGACTCCCTTCCTCCATTCCTCTGTAAATAAACAGCTTCGACTCTGTTATATCGGTGGGTTTCCTCCCATGAACTGCTGCTTCAGGACTCTCCACAACATTTCTACTGGATTAAGGTCAGAACTTCGACTGGGTCATTCCAAAACATTAACTTTATCCTTCTTTAAACATTCTTTGGTTGAACAACCTGTGTACTTAGGGTCGTTGTCTTGCTGCATGACCCACTTGGACAGATATCCTGACATTAGAATTTGCTGGTATAATTCAGAATTCATTGTTCCATCAGTGATGTCAAGTCGTCCAGGCCTAGATGCAGCAAAACAGGCCCAAACTGTGATACTACCACCCCCATGTTTCACAGATGGTATAAGGGTTTTTATGCTGAAATGCAGTGTTTTCATCTGCAAATCATTGTTTCTTCTGTCAACATTATTTGACTATCAAGACCTAATCAGCGTGAATCTGATTAATGAATTAAAATCCAGCTCTTCTTATCGAATTTCTTAGTCTGATGTAAGAAATCTGTTTATGACCACATGAACAATCATAAAACTCCAGAAATGAACAGGTAACTGAGTGCATGTAAACACACCTGATTTGTCACTTACATGTACCAAACTCTCATTATCCAACTACGCCAAAATAATTACAGCGTTACATTCTGAACCACTTTAAGCTGCACTAGCTCCCTCTAGAGGCTGGTGTTCTAGCTTATGACTGAAGGAAGTTGCTCTTATATAGTACCTATTAACCAATTAAAGAACCATTAGGCAGAGCTTTAGAAATCTGAATCTGCTCCTCAATATATTATCTGTGTTTGAGAATTTTTTCATATGGTTTCGATCCCAGAAATCTGTCTGGAAAACTAGTTCCACAGCTTCTATCCAATCTCTTTTCTGAGAAACCAACTAGAAAAAGGAATTTCATAAAAAACTTAACAAAAAAGACTGATATTACACACCTTTCATGCAACGTATCCAACATGAAGATTCATGTTTATAAAGCTCTGCCAAAAGGTTATTTCAATTGAACCAATGCCATTGTTCTGCCTCAGAGGCAGCACTGCCTCCAGAACTGTTTGAATAGTGATTTTGCACACAAGAGCTTTAACTGCATCAAGCATTGTGATGGAGTTCACCCCAGTCCATACATACCCCAGTCCATACATACTCCAGTCCATACATACCCCAGTCCATACATACTCCAGTCCATACACACCCCAGTCCACACATACTCCAGTCCATACATACTCCAGTCCATACATACCCCAGTCCATACATACCCCAGTCCATACACACCCCAGTCCACACATACCCCAGTCCATACATACCCCAGTCCATACATACCAAAGTCCATAATACACACCAAACCAATTCACCTGATCTCCAGGTGTTTCAGACCCCAGCGTTGGGAGGCGAACCTTCTACCCACCAAGCCACCATATCAAAAAAACAAATCCAGATAATGTTTTCTATCAGCTGAACGTGAATCAGGGCGCATCTGAGTTCACGCAGAAAAAAAATCAGTTTAATGTATTTTCCCCTCATTGTGGATTCATTATTCCGGCGCTTTTAGTGAACAATGTCTGCACAAAAGTTAGACCAGAAACTCCCTCTGCCTGTAACTTTCTGTTCCTGAAATCCATTAGTTTTTTAGTTAATCAGGTTTAATGCAACTGCCTGTCAGCATCCGGCAGCCTTTCGTCAGCATTCTGACCTTAGTTTTAGTCCATGGAGTTCATAACATCTGCCTGTGTTCGGTGCCATTTCCATACTTCTCCATGGGCTTCATTACACAGTGACAGTTTAACTCTAACTGAAGGTCAGGTTGGTATCATGAGTTGAGAAGGATAACTGGTCATCCATAACTAAACCCAGACCTGTTTATACGGCCTATTGTTTTGCATGCTGGTCTGAAAGTATTCTCCATTATAGGTTCTTGTAGGCAGTCTATTAACATTCATTTTACACCAAATTCGTATGGCTTCTACTCGTTGCTAGGTTACAGGTGAACAATGCTGATTGATACTTGGGGATTCGTTTGGGGTTTCATTATCGGGAGATGCTGGCATTCTCAGAATGCCTCCCAGCCAGTCCCACTGTGAGGTCGGAGTTGTAATGTGGTATAATAAAGAGCTGCAGTAAACGTATGCCACCAGCATCACTGGTAGTAATTAGACAAATGAGTCTTAATGGCTGTCATCATCGGCGCACTCTGCACTCAAATGGCATAGAGGGCACGTGACCCGAGTGCAGCAGTCTGCCTGGTCAAACCTGGAGACTAAAGCCATTTATGAATCAGTTCATCCATCAGCTCCATCAGCGAAGAACAACATTTTCCATTTAATTAGATGCTGAACTTTAAATGGAGAGGCCTGAAACACTGTGTGTACCAGATGATGTGCATGTTTTTGTCTAGTGTTATGAAGAACATGGCCCTACAACGAATCTTTGGTGGCTTTCTAACCATGCTGGCCAGACTCAGGGCTGAGCACAGCTGCTCCTGAGGTTCCCTATAATCTGAAAAAGGAGATAAAACAGAATCATGGATCAAATCCTCTAACTGTTAAAGAACGGGTCCTTCCTGCTCCTGGCCTTCACCTACAGTTAGGAACTGGAGTTTGGCCTTTCAGCCACCCCTAAAGGACAGCTTTACACGTGCATTTGTGGACAAGCTGAGAGATAGAGAAGTGAGAGAAGCATGTGGACTGAGGCTGTAGAGAAATAAATCAGCTGAACTTACTGGCACCATATCTACTGCCAGGTGTGAGCTAGAGGGGTTTAAAGCCCCCCAGCATTGAGCTGTGGAGCAGTGGAACTGTGTTCTCCGGAATGACGGAGCTCCATCCAGTACTTCTGGGATGAGTTTGGAAATTGGGGATGAGGTGGATTATGATGGTGATCCTTCTCTGGACAGTAGAGACATTTACTTCTCAATAGTGAACAATATCCACACCCACAACAAAAATGCTCACTTTATGGTATAAAACAAGCTGCCTTTTGTCAAAATGCTTTATCATGCTGACGTTGTAACGCAGTCAGTTTACATGGACGTGCTGTAATGGGGTAGTTAGTGGACACTCAGTAGGTTGAGGGAATTATTAGTTGTACACCTGTAAAAGGGGTTCTTCAAGGGGTCTTTGGTGAAGGCAAAGGTTCTATATACTTAAATCATCACAGATCAAAGAGTCACCTGAGTGCACAAATGTCTCCTTTTTACAGACTCTGTGTCTCACTTTGCCTGTCCAAACACTATCTAGTGCACTATTTTCCAGGAAGGTGGGATTGAGAACACAGTATGTCTTTCAGGATGCTTTACTGCCTTTGTCTCTCTCTACATATATCTTATTTCTCTGTCTCTCTCCCCCACACACCCTCTCTCTATCTTCCTCCCCCTTTCTCTCTCCCACACACAACCCCTCTCTATCTTTATTTTTCACACTCTTCTCCCCATCTATCTATCTATCTATCTATCTATCTATCTATCTATCTATCTATCTATCTATCTATCATTCCTCTCTCCCCCTGTCTTTCTCTTTCAATTTTTCTTTCTCACACACTCTTCTCTCTCTCTCTCTCTCTCTCTCTCTCTCTCTCTCTCTCATAAACTCCTCTCTCATTCTTTTTTTCTCACACACTCCCCAATCTCTCTCTCTCTCTCTCTCTCTCTCTCTCTCTCTCTCTCTCTTTCTCTCTCTGTTCACTATCTAGTGCACTATTGCTCTAGTCAGTAGTGATTGAGAACACAGCCCGTCTTTCAGCATTCAGCTTTGCCTTACCCCTCCCTCTCTCTTTCTTCCCTCTCTCTCTCCACCTCTTGGCCCCGCCCCGTCTTCGCCCACCCTCTTGGGGGGGCGGGGCCTCACGCGCGCAGTTCATGTATACAACAACAGCCCCGCGTGGCTCCTCCCACTGAAACCAAAACTCTTCCTTTTACTCTTAGACTTACAACAATCTCAGCCTGTCACAACTCTCACTCTCTCACTCTCACTCTTTCACTCTCACTCACTCTCTCACTCTCTTCACCATCTCAGTTTAGGGTCATTAGTATCTGGGATTCAGCAACTGCAGCTCCCAGTGTGTGTGTGTGTGTGTGTGTGTGAAGGGGGCGTGTGTGTCCTCATACTTAAATATGTGATTCCTCGCGCATCAGTGATGTAATTTGGGACCACGTCTTGGCACAGGTGCGTAACCCAAAGCAGCCTGTTACTGATTATTAATGACTGATTATTACTGAATATTACTCGACAGTTATTGGTTGGGTTTGTGTTTTCCTTGATCATATTTTGAGTCCAGAAGTTTGCATATATAGAGTAAGTGCATGTATTGAAAGTGTATATAGAGTGTATATAAAGTGTATGCATAGTTAATGTGTGTATTGTAATTGTATATATAGTAATTTTAAATATAGTCAGTAGATATATAGTAAGTGTATATAGAGTAAGTGCATGTATTATAATTGCATATATAGTAAGTGTATATGTATGAGTGTATATGTATGAGTGAGTACATGTATTGTAAGTAGATATATAGTAAGTGTATATAGAGTGAGTGCATGTATTGTAAGTACATATATAGTAAGTGTATGTAGAGTAAGTGTATGCATAGTACTTGTATGTATTGTAAGTATATGTAGTAAGTGTGTTTATAGTATATATATTAAGGGTATGAATCTACCTGATTGTATTGGTTTTGAAGTTCGTTTATTGAGTTCTGAATATTAGAATTCAATTCTAAACAGCATTAATCTGTACTTTGCTCAGTTCTGTAGTTACGGAGGCTTGAAAATGTACTGATGAAGCTGCTTAACGCAGTTCTGTTTACAGGTTTAAACAGAGTGATTCTGGATTTTAAAAGCTTTTAAATGTGTAAACTTTGTTAGTTCACGTCTGAAATGCATATGTTCTGTAATTCAGTTACTGATTTCAGTGAATGACTGAAGTTGTAATTAAATACTAAACAGCACCAGATTTCACTTGGCTCAGTATTGTAGTTGCTTTTGTATATTGCAGTATTTTATATATATATATATATATGTGTGTGTGTGTGTGTGTGTGTGTGTGTGTGTGTGTGTGTGTGTGTGTGTGTGTGAGATTTGGTGTGTGATCTGGAAAAGGTATGTGAACCATTGCTTTCAGTATCTTCTGTTTCTGGTAACTGTTGTTTAGTCCTGCAGTGATTTTAGCCTCATACCTCCGTACAAACCAGCTTCAGCTCTGTTATATTGATGGGTTTCCTCCCATGAAGTGCTGCTTCAGGTTCTTTCTGTTGGATTAAGGAAGGACATTGACTGGACCATTCCAAACCATTAATTTTATTCTTTTTTATCACTCTTTAGTAGAACAACTTGTGTGCTTGTCTTGCTGCACGACACACATTCTCTTGACATGCAGATCATCGACAAATGTTGACATTTTGCTGGTATAACTCTGAATTGATGGTTCCATCAGGCCCAAATCATGATGTTCTTGGCATGATCTCGGTTGGTGGAGCATTTCTGATGAGGGTAATAAAGGTCTTGTATTTCCTCCATTTGAGCACAGTCTGTCTGACTGGAGTGGTGGAGTCCAGACTCTATAGAGCTGGTTCTGTAACCTTTTCCAGCCTGATGAGCATCAACAGCTCTTCTTCTGAGCTCAGAAATCATCTTTGTACCGTGATACAATTTACAATCTACTTAGAAACGTGAGGATCAGACTTGACAGATCCCTGTTCTTTAAATAAAACACACCTGATCGTGTCACATTGATGTGTCCCATGTCCCACATATTTGTGATGTTGGATCATTTTCATCAATGAATTAAAGAGACGGTGTAATATTTTTGTCTCGTTTATTTGATTTAGTTCTGATGAGGTTTTAGCTCAAATTTATGCAGAAACATAGAAGATTGTAAAGGCACCACTGTATTCAGCTGGCTGTTGTTTTAAAAACATAGTAGTGAAAAGTGTTTGGCATTAACACTGTAAGTTTTATAGTTCAACCCTATTTAGTTTTTAACTTAAGAAAGTTTGCTACAATTTCCCAAATACTTCAGCTATTAGAACCTAAAATACTCAGTATTGACAAAAAGAACTTTTGACGAGTCTTAACGAGGAGGTACTGTCCATGAGGAGGACCTGCTAGGATGTGGACCGGTGACACAGTGAAGAGAATGGGTAACTGTAACGTCTTTAAAAGTGATCCTCCCAGTCTTAATAAGTTTGAATTAATTCTTTAATTGAAACAAGTTAATAAACTCTTTAAAACTAAAGTCCCTGATGGTGAGTGGATATATTGGGGATTGCAGTTCTGTAGTGAAGGAAGATGAAGGTGATCAGGATCAATAACTGATGATAACTGTAGTCTGATCTGATCAATATTTATTGATCTACTCATACAGAAGTGGTGTCTCTCAGTTCGGCGTCGGGTT
Organism: Acestrorhynchus altus; assembly: GCA_034509495.1. Taxonomy (NCBI): domain Eukaryota; kingdom Metazoa; phylum Chordata; class Actinopteri; order Characiformes; family Acestrorhynchidae; genus Acestrorhynchus; species Acestrorhynchus altus. The sequence continues at coordinate 2,045,340 of CM067505.1, forward strand.
TAACACAACATGCCAGACGTCTCTGCATGGAGGTGTAGAGGTTCCTAATGGTGTCCTGTGATGATCCAGCCCATGCAGCTTGAATGTTCTCACTCAGTTCTGCAGATGGTGTGGTAGGGGTGGAGTGTTGAAAGAGCGTCCAATAGCTTCCCACACATTTTCAATCAGGGACAGGTCTGGAGATGAGCCCGACCACAGCGTAGTATCTGTGTCTTCACAGAGATCTTGATGGCAGCAGTGTGTGGACGAGCGTCGTCCTGTTGGAATAGAGCACCGGAGTGTGTGTTCAGAAAATGAGAACCACTGGTTGCAGAACCTCACTAATGTAATGTAACATCTCCACCAAGACAAAAGGACTTGTCACTGAAGATGACCTGCTGCCGTTCTGAGTTACTCCAGGACAGTCCGTAGTTATATGAACATAAAGAAGCAGAAATTATATGAGAAAGAAACTTATGTCGGAACTTTTTTTACCTCCTTCACCGTCTCCATGTGATGACATTCATGCCATCATTAAAGACACATAGAATTCTATAGGGAGTGACGGTTACATCATATTCATTTTCATACATTAATATAAATATAAATATAAATGAGCGTTAAAGTGACATTCTGCAAAAATTGCATTTTCTGTTCAAGGATGAGCTTCTGGGATGAGCTCTTGTGTGTCTCCACCAAAGTTCCGAAGTGCAGGAGCAGAGTTCCAGCTTGGAGTGGGAATGACAGAGAGGCTGTTCTCCCGTTCTCTCCGATTCTGGAGCTGCTGTTGATTTCCTTGCTTGGCTGCTTTTCTGTTTGATCCGTCATTTCATTTAAGTTGTAAAACATTCAATGATTCATTTAATTTGATAAATTATGAATGTGGAACATATGCAAATTAAAGGGGCCATAATGCTATGAGCGGTGGATATTACCAGCTACTCTGGAATGAATGAGTGTGAGCTGCAGTGGATTTGAAATGGAGACGTCGCAACAAGTCCACATAACACCAGTCGAAAGAGCGGCTTGTCCTGTAGAAACCAGACTTTTTATGTTCCTGTCTTTATTGAATCTTTGGAATGTAAGGTTTCGTTATGAACAACAGCAGTGCGACTGAGATTCAGTCTGCTGTCTGGGTTTCCTGTGTAAACCCCTCTGTTTTGCCTCCTGCATATATGTGTGTGTGTGTGTGTGTGTGTGTGTGTGTGTGTGTGTGTGTGTGTGTGTGTGTGTGTGTGTGAGAGAGAGAGAGAGAGAGAGAGAGAGAGAGAGAGAGTGTGTGAGAGATAGTTGTGTTCCAGCCACCCCAGACATTTCTCTTTCTTGAACTTTCAGAATGTAAGGTTTCATTATGAATTGCTCTTTGTCTTCCATCTGTGTGTGTGTGTGTGTGTGTGTGTGTGTGTGTGTGTGTGTGTGTGTGTGTGTGTGTGTGAGAAACAGGAGGTGTCCTCTGAAGCTCAACTCTTTGGATGCAGATGAAAAAGATGCTGTTGACAGGGTGTGCTCTGCTCTGCCTTCTTCAGTTTGGAGCAGGAACTGCAGGTAGGGGGCAGCATTCTTAATTCCAAGCAATTCAATTCAGTTGTTATTTTTTCAAATAAAAATGCATCGTTATAATTCATTCCCTCCAGATAAAAAATGCTGGGCTCCGAGTGGTTCAGTGGTCTAATGCACTGTGATGGGTTCGAATCCCAGCTCATGCTGCTTGCCAACAGCAGCCGGAGTCTGAGGGAGCAAATTGGCCACGTCACACCCAGCGGCTAAAAGCGAGTAGAGTTGAGTTGTGTAGGTACCATGCACCGGACAAGGGGCTTTAGATCCACGAGTGAGCAGCTACAATAAAAGTACCTTGTTCCCAGTACCAGGTACCAAAGTGGACAAGGACAAAAGCCACATAGAGTAGAGTGTAGTAGAGTGCTCAAACACTGTCCCTCAACTGTTCAGACCACATCAGGTCTTCATTAGAATTCCAGACACTGCCAACGTGGGTCATGAGGGTCATGCTGCTTGACAGGTCAGGTTGGTCATGCTGATCAACCAGTGAATCCATCAAGCTCCTTGTGTTGGTCATCTGGTGAGCTTGACCAGGCTGTTTTATTTTTCAGCACAGATATCTGCAGGATTTTTCAGAACCTAAACCGAGGCCTTTGATTGGTCACTTTGCATGTGCCTGTCAGAGAAGGAGGTTCTTGGCCTTCTTTCAACTGTAAAAATCTCCAGATTCTTGACAAAAGGCAGAAATCTGGCATGTGAGACAAAGTTTACCCTGTTAATCAGACCTTTATCTCTAAAGCCCAGCTTGAGTCAGCAGATGATTTGCTGTCTTTAGCCAAATATATCTCCTGAACTGCTCCTAAACATGGTCCACAGATCCGTTTGGCTCTTCGGTATTTCAGCCTGATGCTCTGTATGTGCAAATGTTTGTGAACACCCCTTCTTATGAATGCACCCACTGCTGACACAGATGTGCAAACACACAGACACACAGCTTGTCTAGTCCCTATAGAGAAGTACTGCCAATAGAATAGGACTCTCTGCAGGCAGATAAACATGAACCTACTGGCACCATGCCTAAAGCCATGCGTGGGCTAGAGGGGTATAAAGCCCCCCGGCATTGAGCTTTGGAGCAGTGTAACTGTGTTCTCTGGAATGATGGAGCTCCATCAGGTACTTTTGGGATGAGTTGACCTCCTGACCACACTAATGCTTTTATTACTGAATGCAATCAGATCCTCACAGCAATGTCCCAGAATCTAGTATAAAGTCTTCCCTTGATTTCAGAAGAAGCAATGAATGAGCGTCCTAATATTTTATTCATATGGTGTATCTGAGAGGTTTAGGCCAGAACAGGAGGACACGGTGTAAAATAGGAGTGATGAGAGGGCCCTGCTGCCAGACACACATTGACGGTGTGTGTTAAAGTGTGTGGTTGTGAATGGATTAGCATTTGGCTGTACAGTTCCAGACACCTAAGTGTGTATTCCTGCTCAGCCTGAGCAAATGTCATGCTTCTCTCTGAGCAGTCCGGTTGGCTCTCAGCTGTACACACTCCCGTAGTCCAGTTATGATGAAGCCTGGAGGAGTGTGTGGTGGTATTTATAGGGAATCAGTCCTGCTGGTGTTCAGCCATCGTCACTCTTACTGACCAAGCTTATGGAGGTCGTCTGAATGTTAGAGCAGTACTGTTGGAGGAGTGCTGGAGCTGAACTCTACAGGTGGGTGTAGAGGCCTGAGAGTTGGGCTGAGTGTGTGAGCTGGTGTGGTTTGTCATGCTTGGGCTAAGGCGGAGTGTGTGTGTGTGTGTGTGTGTGTGTTTGTGTGTGTGAGTAGATGCTGTGAAGCTGCAGTGTTCTGTGTCTCCTGTGGGAGAACTGCATCCTGTTCAGGCTCAGCTGGAGCGGTTTGAGGCAGGGCCAGGCTGTGCTGCTAGAGAAGGCGGGGCTAAAGAGACTCATGTGATCGCTGTGGGGCGAGACAGTTCCCGCCCAGATAATCAGGTATAATCTGTCAGTCTGTCTGTCTATGTGTGACGGTCTGTCATTCAGTCTGTTTGTCTCACTGTCTGTCAGTCAATCTGTGTCAATCTGTCTGACTGTATGTCTGTCTGTCTGTCTGTCTGCCAGTGATGTCTGACTGTCTTTCTGTTTGACAGTCTACATATCTGTCTATCTGTCTGTCTGTCTGTCTGTCTGTCTGTATCTAATTCAGTCTCTCTCTCTCTCTCTCTCTCTCTCTCTCTCTCTCTAGGTGACTGTAGTGTTGAGGCCATTGTCTTACTCTCATCCAGTCAGTCGTTCTGTCATCCTGGTGTTGAGTTCCCAGTATGAAGTGCGGTGGGTTCTAGAGAGCGAGGGACTGCCAGAGACCCTCCATGTGTTGGTGCAGGTGAGCGTGTCAGTGTTAAGCTGGGAAACTGTATCTGTCTGTCTCACGATGAATGGACTAATAGGAATGCTCCGAAATGAGTTGGAAGGAAATATTTTACATTGACTTCCACGGAAAGTTAAGAAGGTTCTTCCTTTTTTTACACGACGGCAAAAACCCCATATAAATCCAAAAGCTCTGTGTGTTGTAGGTGTCTACTAATTCCTCGGTGGACTTTGGCAGCGTGCCAGCACGAGCCCACTCCATCCCCACTCTGCCATGGCGTGCTCGTGCCTTACTGCAGTGGACCCTGCAGCGCCACTCCACCATTACATCCCTCACACACTCGTCCCGTGCTAACCGCGTGTACCTCCGCCTCGGAGAGGGTGAGACCACATACACACATGCAAAAGTTTGGGCACCCCTGGTTCAAATGCCTGTTACTGTGAATAGTTAATTGAGTAAAAGATGACAGCAGTGCGTCCTTCACTGTCCACTCTATCAGACACTCCTACCGAGTGTCTCCAACCTTGTAGATGTAAAGTCAGAGACAGAAGCTCATCTGTTTCTGCACAGTTTGTGTTGGTCGTCCTCTAGTCCTTCATCAGTGCTCACAGGACGGGGGTCCTGAACAGAGGAGCTGATAAAATGGACAGTGAATGTAGAAACAAGGAGGTGGTCCTATTATGGTCGATTGCATACAGCAGCAAATGATGTGACCACCCCACCTCATCCCCAGCTGATCCCAAATGTACTGGATGTTCTCTCATTCCAGAGAACAGAGTTCCACTGCTACACTGCTCAGCACGGGTGGGCTTTATACTCCCATGGGCAGTACTTCTCTACAGGGACTAGACAAGCTGTGCCTGCATTCATTAGAAGGGGTGTCCACAAATATTTGGACATATAACTTGAAGGATGCAAACAAATAAAATGCAGAAGAAATGAGTGATGTGTTTTTCAGACTGAGATGATGTGACAGCCAAACAAATGTTTCCAAATGTTAAATCCTAACATTCTCTGGACCACTAGAGTAATTAGGAATATTTAGGGACTAGGAACATAGAAAGAACACACACACACACACACACACACTCCACACTGCTCATTGTGTTACTGTGGGACTGAGAGGGGTTTTATTGCCTCTGCTGTTGGGGTCACACAGCATGGAACATGTACTGCCGCAGTGGTTTAGTGGTTTGCTCTGGAATTGATATTTAAGCAGTTTAATGTTCCAAGTCCTCGTTTGTTCTCCAGCATGGTATACACTCTGTTTCTCATTTCTCGGACTGCAGACCCCAGCATGCCCAGTGTGTGTCACCTGCAGTCCCTCTTCCTCTCTCATAACTACCTGGCATCTGAGTTGCAGCCGCAGGAGGCGAACGGCTGCACACCATCAGAAGATGTCTTGGATCCACAGGTGCACATCATCAAGCTGTGGTCAGCCGGCTCTGGACTGTGTGGGTGAGTTAGAGTAGGTTTTAGTTCAATCGGTAATTATTCTTATTATCATTAATATCATTACTATTTTTAACAAAATATAAATGATGATATAAATATGAGTTATTAATAGGGCCGGGTATCACCACTGATTTCCCAAATCAGTCAATTCAATATCGATTCATTTAGGAATATTTTAGCACTCTGTGGTTCTACAATTCCAGACTGTAGTTCATCTGTTTCTCTGATACTTTATTCTCCTCCTTTCACCCTGATCTTCAGTGATCAGGACCCCACAGGACCACCACAGAGCAGATATGATGTGGGTGGTGGGTCCTTCTCAGCACTGCAGTCGGACTGTAAAACCAACTTCAATAAAAGCATGAATACAATAAGCTTTAAACAAACATATTAAAGGTTTTTACATTCTTTGGAGCTCGAATGCCTCATTAGAGTATTTTATAAATCACTGCAGTTTAACAACATGACGGAACAGAGTGGCTTTGAGCCTAATTTATTGTCTGCAAACTTAGTTGAACTGTTACGGTTCCATTTGCACAACAAAATAGCCTGAATCTGGCTTTATTCTCATGTGATAGTAATACACAGATTCATAATTCTGACTCTCTCTCTCTCTCTCTCTCTCTCTCTCTCAGCTCATTGCAGGTAGAGGTCTCTCTCTCTCTGCTGCCCTCTGTGCCCGATGCAGGTTGGCATAACCTGGTGTTGGTGTTGAGCAGTGTGGCTCCTGTGAATTTTGCTATGGTGACCCCCGGCCTCCGCGGCCACATCACTGTCCACGTGAGACCCTTCAACTTTTCTACCACAGGAATTCTCTGATTCACATCCGAGGAAATGTGTGATTTAGCTGTTTACTGAGGGTTCCCGCTGTGTTTTCCTGGAGTCTGAAAAACATATGGTGCCCTTTGGGGGATCGCACTTCTGAACACTGCTTCTGCCAGCCCGTCTCCTGGTGGTTAAGTAACAGTAGCGTCATAGCTGTCAGTAAGGTGTGCCATGGCACACATGAAAGGTTAACTACTGCTGTTACCTAGGAAACATATTGCTTTCAGTATTGACCTTCAGTAATTCCTCATATTCCCCAGCAAAATCACTAATACTCTGTTGTCTCCTTTCAGTCTTCCCACAGTGTGACCCCTCTCTATCCTCCAAAGCCTGACCTCACCATGACCACCACTCTCGTGCCTGAACTCCTCACACACCCTGACCTGCTGGCCTGGGCCAGTCAGAACCAGTACCCTGCAGTGACTTCATACACGGAAGCTAACCTGGCCAACCGCTTCGTGATCAAGCTGCGAGGCAGGCAGACCGGTGAGGCTGTGTTCAGATTTGCTACCGGGGTTACAGTCTGACCTTGGCTTTAGAGAAAACACTCAACTTCTGACCTGATTACATGACCCGATGTCCTTGTCTGGGTCCATGGTGCTGCAAAACAGTGTAAAAATGGCAACAATATGCCCTATCGTGGAGATAAATGGGTGTTAAAATAACAAACCAAACCAAGTTTAGATTAATAAAGGAAATGCTCCAGTGTTCTGATTAGTGTAAAGCCATTACATACATTTAATCTGATCTACATTTTCATCCTTTTATCCTTTCAGTGCAAATTAGGTTTTGTTAATAATTAGTAGTCATGTGATGCACACATTCGAATTTAATTTAATTTATTATTTTATTCATATTTTTATTATTATCATTAAACTAATCATCAACCCCTTGGTCCTTTATTTTTTAGTAAACCCTAACGATGTTTATGGTGAGGTCACTCAACTGTGGCAGTTTGACTAATGGTTGATGTAGATGCAGATACATGTAGATCCCAAAATGAGGACATGTCCAGGAAAAAGAGGACGTATGGTCACCCCATCATTACTAACCAGATGCCGGCCTCCCCTTACAGTTCACTGTGTTAGCCATGTTTGATTGAATTATATGTTTAATTAAGGTGTTACATTTGTTCTTCATTCCTCCACATTAAAACACACACACACACACACACACACACACACACACACACACACACACACACACACACACACACACACACACACACACACACTCACAGCTCAGTCAACTCTGGAAGCAAAAGAGGAGGAGACAAGGCTGAGGCAGTGGCTATCTCGTGAGGACGATGACAATGCCGAAGGCAGCCAGGAGGCTATCAGAGCTCAGTGTCTGGATGGACGCCTCACTGTCTCTATAGATCAACACATCCTACAGGTCAAACACACACACACACACACACACACACACACACACACACACAGTATGTGTTGTGTTTGGACCTGCGTCGATGTTCTGAAATGTACACTACACGTCCAAATATTTTGTGGACACCCCTTCTGATGAATGCATTCAGCTACTTTAAGTTGCATCCATTGCTGACACAGCTTGTCTAGTCCCTGTAGAGATGTACTGCCAATAGAATAGGACTATCTAGTGCAAATAAACACGAGCAGCTCCATTGCTGCTGGAGTGTTAAAACACTGTGTCCACTCACTGTCCACTCTATGAGACAATCATACCGAGTGTCTCCACCCTGTAGATGTAAAGTCAGAGACAGAAGCTCATCTGATTCTGCACAGTTTGTGTTGATCATCCTCTAGTCCTTCATCAGTGCTCACAGGATGTTGACCACAAGCAGTGGCCAGCAGTGACACTGAGGGGTTTAAACACTCCAGCAGCACTGCTGTGTCTGATCCACTCGTACCAGCACAACACACACTAACACACCACCACCATGTCAGTGTGACTGCAGTGCTGAGAATGACCCACCACCCACATAATAGCTGCTCTGTGGTGGTCCTGTGGGGTCCTGATCATTGAAGATCAGGGTGAAAGGAGGAGAATGAAGTCTGCAGAGAAACAGATGAACTGGGCTTGTAACACATTCTCCCAAACAAACAGGGTTGTTCGAATTCTTTGCTGGTGCCACGCCGGCTTCTTCTGTACTGTAATCAGTGTGTGAGATAAGTTATCAAAGCAGTGTGTTCTCTAACATAGGATTGTTTTCTACACACAAACAGGCCCTGTCTCTCTCGGTGTCGGCAGTGACCCTGCGAGACCCATCGTGCCAGGCGCAATCCAACGGGAGCCATTTCCTGTTGGCATTTCCAGTCATTTCCTGTGGGACAGAAGGAGAGGTTGAGCGAGAGAGCAGAGAAATGCAGTACAAAAACACGGTGAGAGGGAGAGAGAGAGAGAGAGAGAGAGAGAGAGAGAGAGAGAGAGGTGGAGCATTGGACTCCATCAGTCTTGAGTTTGGACAATCTTCTGCAGTCCAGGGGGCTTTGACCTACCAGAACTACAAGCAGTTCTCCTAGATAGGTTTCCAGGTCTTTCAGACCCTCCAGACCTCTACTGGACCCCCATTGTTCCACTTAACTGCTGTTACTTAATTATATTACGAACTGAGGAAACAGTGACATGAACGTGGGCATCTGCAGTGCGCTGAAGTGTGCTTGTGGCAAGTGCTGGGCAGTATATCGTAAAAATCAATATATCACAAACTAAGATATCAAAAGATATCACACCCGCTACACAGGCGGCCATCTGTGTGTGATTTATTCCTAAAAAGGACAGTGAACGGATGTTTTGTTTGTGTGAAAGTTAGTTGTCAATTAATGAGTCATTTAACATTATAATGTATATTTAATAAATATAGTTACTAAATAAAGGATATAAACTCTTAAACAAGGCAACAAATATTTTTATGAAGACACCAATTGTTAATTAAAACAAAATTTGTGAATGTAAAGGTTTTCATGGGGTGTCCTAACATTTGTCTGATGCATGATGTCTATATTGTATATCTATACCTTTACAACTATAACCTTTTGCTCATCAGGTTGTTTAAACGGATTCATGAAGCTTCTGGAAGGTGATTTGAGCCCAGCACTGTTTCCAAAGTGTGACTTTTCCCATCATCTGAGGGAACAATGGACGCTCTCCATAGAAAATAGCATTTGAAACCAGGCCTGACTGCATAAGCTGGGATAATTGTTTGACATAGTTGAGCTTTGTGTTTGCATCTGCCAGGTAATACATATGTGACCTGGGTCAGACTGCCTGTGTGTGTAAGTGGAAGAGGAGCTGTGTTAGAGTTTAAAGTGGCAGAAGCGTATTTAGTCCACTGCTGCTGAATAGCTGCTGCAGGTTACAGTGTCCTGTGTCCACTCGACCACACCATTTACAAAATATATGAATGGATGGGGTAGTGGATAAGTGAGTGAACCATTAGGCCTGAGTTATCATGTGTTTATTCCCTCTGCAGGTGTTGCTATGGAAACATAAGCCTCCGATGCTCCTGTCCAATCAGACGCAATGGAAAATGACAGAAGAGTTCACACCTCTGGTTATACATGTGAGTAGAGAGAGAGAGAGAGAGAAAGAGAGAGAGAGAGAGGGAGAGAGAGAGAGAGAGAGAGAGAGAGAGAGAGAGAGAGCATGTGTCTGTTAAGCCTAGACAAAATACACTGGTGCTTCAAAGTTTGGGAACCCTTTAGAAATGTCTATATTTCTGCATTCATTTGAGCTTAACCCCCTACTTTTAGGAATATTACTCGTTTATTTAAATGAGTGTGTGTGATGTTTGGAGGAAGGAAAACACTGCATTACAGTGTAAATACCTTATACTATCTGTGAAACACGGTGGTGGTAGTATCGTAGTTAGGGCCTGATTTGTTGCATCTAGGCCTGGAGGACTTGCCATTATTGAAGGGACAATGAATTCTGATTTATAGCAGCAAATTCTAAAAGATAATGTCAGGGGATCTCGAGAGAATGTGGATCGTGCAGCAAGACAATTACCCTAAGCACACTCATTTGCTTGATTTGCTTCCTGATCTACTTTGAGGACTGTTTTAGCTCACAATGTACGTTTAATATTAATTAAATATATAATTATTGTTCAAATACTTTCCTAGTCCAACGGTTCTTTTGTTTCCTCTTCTCTCAGTTCAGCTGTGCAGCTCCCTTTCCCACTCCTCCCAGTGTACCCACTCCTCCTCAGCCGAGCTCCATCAGGCCAGCAGGTACACAGTGGCGCAGCACTGCTTCAGGGCCGCTGTGGTTCATCACTCCTCACGGAGCCCCTCTGCTCTCCATGCAGCTGTTTGCGACGCAGGCGTTTCAGCGGAGAGCTGTAGGGCCCTGTGTCATCACCTCTAACAGCCGAGTTTATGCTGAGGTCAGTTTCCATCTACTCTGTTGACCTCTGCTTTCTCTAGTTGTGTCCAAAACTGTGGATAAGGATCTCGGAGCTGTTTTTTTTTCATTGGGAAAAATGAGCCGCTGTTTATTGTAATAGTGTCCTCTATAGTGCTCCTGAGTTTCTAATGTAGGGAACACTGATTAGAACCTTCTGCTCACTCTAATGTGTGATGCTTGAAAGTTTGTGAACCCTTTAGACATTTTTGATCAGTCCTGCATTAATTTTTGTCCATTCCTCCATACAAAACAGCTTCAGCTCTATTATGTTGGTGGGTATCCGTCCATGAGTTGCTGCTTCAGGTCCTTCTACAACATTCTGTCTATCTCTGTTCTTCTTTAAACATTCTTTGGTAGAATGACGTTTTGTCATCTTTCCACAAAACATTGTTTCATTAGCCTTCTGGCCTGTCCATGAGATCTTAAGCAAACTGCAGACCGGCAGCAATGTTCTTTTTGGAGAGAATATTGTGAGAAAGGCCTTTAGTTGCTTAGAAGTTACCTTGGGTCCCTTTATGAACACACTATTACTCACCTTACTCTTGGTGTAATAATGGCCTTGAATGGTGTTGATTGGTGGAGTTCAAACTCTTTGGAGATGGTTTCGTAACCTTTTTCCAGCCTGATGAGTTGTGAAGATTAGACTTTGATAGACCCCTGTTTTTTAAGGACATGTCCACTCACATCTGATTGTCTCCCATTGATTGAAAACACCTAACTCTGATTTCACCTTCAAATGATCTGCTGACCCTAAAGGTTCACATACTTGTGTCTCTCACCGATCTGTCATTTCATAAATAAATGAGCAAGTGTAATATTTCTGTCTCATTTGTATGATTTGATTCTTGTGATCTTGAAGTTTTAGCTCAAGTTTGTGTAGAAATATAGAAAATTCTAAAGGGTTCACAAACTTTCAAGCAGCACTGTAGCTGTTCACTATATTAGTGAACTAGTGATAAAGGAATCGTGTCAGACGCAGTGATATATCCGGTGCCACTGATACAGTGTTTCTTTTGGTCATATCTGTGTTTTGAGTCTGAAAGGGCAGCACAGCCTTCAAAACTCTCATACATTACGTATCAGTTGAAAATGTTTGGACAGATGTGATAACCGTCGTTCCTGATGCTGAACATTCCTAGAATGTACCCCAACCATCTGATCTTCTAATTGCATTCTAAGAATCTCTCAAAGAATCTGTACAACGTTCCCCGTATTGCGTAACTAATATTAAGTTTGAGTGTTGTCAGAGCCTTCAGTCATCTGTTAAACATGGTGGAGGTACTGCTATGGCATAGGCATGAAACTGAGTCACTGGTGTTTGTTGATGATGTGACTGCTGAAGGTAATAGTAGGATAAATGAAAGTGTTCAGAGCTCCACCTTCCGATGCGGTCAAATGCTGCAGACGGGACTGGACGTTGTGTTACAGTGCGGAGGATAATGACCCAAAACTCAAGCCAAGAGTCTTAACAGAGGAAGTTGCAAGTGGACATTTTGCTGATTTCACTGTGCTGCAGTAAATGTCCCTAATCTTATGGAAAGAATTTATACGGGAGCATGTGGGAGCATTGCTTTGAGGAGCATTTGATTGCATTCTGAGTCATGAGAGCTTAAGCAAGGTCAGGTACTGACATTGGACCGTCTGTGGACACTCAATGGGATCTGAAAAGTACTGGACGGAGCTCCATCATTCCGTCAGCGGTATCACTGCTCCACCGCCCAGATGAGGGAAGCTTTATTCCACTGTAGCCAATGCTTAGCTTTGGTCACAGTGACCTTAGGCTTGTGTGATACTCCTCAAGAACTCTCCTTTGTTTCAGGGGTTGTCTGCCGACTACATCTACAAAGCAGTGTTTCTCAAACATGGTCTTGGTGTTCCACTGCCCTCCACATTTTAGTGCTTTCCCTGCTCCCACCACACCTGATTCAGCTGTTTCCTAAAATCTTCTGAGTCCAAAGATGATTCGTAGATGGTCGAGCAAGCATCACATATAACACACTTTCTCCTTGTGAAGAAGTCCTTGACGTTAAGATGCTTTCATGGAAATGGGGCTCAGCTCATTAACAAGCCATTTCAGAGTAGCAGAGAGTGTTAAAGCAGGGATTCTACTAAAATGTGCAGCACGGGGGGCTCTAAGACCAGGTTGGAGAACCACTGCCTTCAGACATCTAAATTCGTTCTTTAGATACGTTTGGAGAGATAGTGTTTACATACAGGTTCTCTCTCCATCTCTTTCAGATCTCTGGCAGCAGTTCTCTCCGTGGGCGGTTAGAGCTCAGCTCTTGTGTGGTCTCTCCTCTCTCTGACCCCCGTACTCACCCTGGCTGGCCAGTCGTCCAAGACTTCTGCCCTACTGACCCGTCCTTCCGCCTGGAGAAGTGGGTGAGAGTGGAGCGTGCAAGTATGGAGCAGGAGGAGGGGGAAGAAGCAGAGAGCGATGAAGGAGAAGGAGATGAAGGAGAGAGAGAAGAGGACGAAGAGGCTGAAGAGAGAGAGGAGAGCGAATGGAGGAAGGGATCAAGTCATAGGGAAGCGAGAAAAGTGAGAGGCGAATCCGAGAAAAGAAAGGTGGCAGAGCGGAAATTGGAAGTGTCTGGAGCAGTGGGGGAGAGAGACCAAAGGATGGGAAGAGAGGTGGTTGGAGGGAAGGGGAGAAAGAGAGAACCCGGCCTGAGGTTCAGCTTCATCCTGCGGCCGGTCTTTAACAACTCCATCCAGTTCTTGCACTGCAGTTTGCAGCTGTGTGGAGGCAAACCCACAGGGGCCACAGCACAGAGAGAGTGCACACAGGGGCCATCAATACCAGCTCTCATACACTCACCTGCTGGACAACAGGTAAACGCACAACAGAAACACCACACTGGACAACACTTGCAAGTGTGTGTTTAGTCTCAAGCTGCCATAAGATTCATATGCACCAATGCTCACAGACGGCCCTGTCCAGGAAAGCCAGGACCCTCAATCTGTGGAAATATAGAGGCGAAAAGATACCCCTGGCTCAGGGAAGCACCGCCAGGGAAGACCCCCTCCCTGTATTCGGGAAGTGCCATCAGAGGGGATGCTGCCTGGGGAAGTGATGCGTAGGGAGGCATTGCTCAAGGAAGTTCCAGTGGAGCAAGTGCTGCTTGGGGAACCACCATCAGGGGGAGATGTAGCTGATAGAAATGTGTATCTTAGGAAGCACCACTCAGGCTGTCAGGGGAAGTACCAATCAGGGAACGCATCCCTCGGGGAAACAGCCGGGAAATACCGTTGCGGAAGCGCCACTCTGGGAGGCACCTCACATAGAAATGTCACGAGGGAAGTGTCACTCAGGAAGTCTTATCAGGAGGAGCACTGGTGGGGGGGAGTGCCACATAGGGAAATGTCACTGTGCCATTCTGGGAAAATTAGGGTAATGATACGGAATAGCACAGCTGTCCTGACTGGTTTAAGTGGAAAATTGTGCAAATTTGACTTTTCACTCAATAATTTCTTCTGATGTTGAATAATCTCAACTACTGATGATAAAATGAACCCCACTCATACCCTCCTCTCCCCCTTCTCTCCACCCCCTCCCCCCATCTCAGTGTGAGTACAGAAACTTTTCCAGGCCTGTGCTGGTCACCTACTCTCCAACTGTCGGCCTGGCTGGCCTACTGCCGCCCCCTGCAGGTCAGTGCATTCAAATATTCTAATATTGCATTAAAATATTTGTTCATCATCTCACAATTTGTTTGTGTGTGTGTGTGTGTGTGTTTGTGGGGGGTGTTGTGTGTGTTCACAGGTCAGCTTGCTCAAAAGCCCGGAGTCAGAGAAACAGAGATGTCAAGGCACAGCTCTTCAGACAATGGTGAGAATTCACACACACACACACACACACACACACACACACACACACACACACACACACACACACAGTCAGGTCAGTGTGTTGAATCACTAGGTCACAGTATATACCAGTTCTTCTAGGGTGCAGCTGGAGTTTTTAAACCCTGTGTCCACTCACTGTCCACTCTATCAGACACTCCTACCGAGTGTCTCCACCTTGTAGATGTAAAGTCAGAGACAGAAGCTCATCTGTTTCTGCACAGTTTGTGTTGGTCGTCCTCTAGTCCTTCATCAGTGTCCACAGGACGCAATGCTATGAACATCCTGGTCCTGACAGAGCCACACAGCAAAGGCAAATGTAACCGAAACCAGTCCTTCTGGTCCACACCAGTGCAGAAAGACACAGCAAAGCCTCCGGAACCATTTGGGCCAGCAGTGGAAAAGTGATTGTGAATAAAAATCAGGACATTTTGTTGATGTATTTGTTATCTATTATAACATCTTTGTATTTATTTCTGTTCAGTTGCAAACACTGGCTCTATTTTGGTGATCGTGTTTGCTGCATTTCTCCTGGGCATCAGCCTGATGGGGGCGCTGTGGTGCATTTACTCCTGCACAGGTACGTTAGAGATTGTACATTTTTAACATTGTATAACAGAATTATCCTGTACTTTATGATGTTGTATTAATGTCATTACTCTCTTATAATCACCCTGTTTTATTGTTACTGTATGGTAATAAGTGTTGGTAATGTCGTTGGCAGGGAAAGCCGCAGTTGTGAATACAAACCTTTTCTCAGAGACCATGGAACAAAGCCCCTGCTCCTGGAACCCCATAGCTGAGCTGGAACCGACCAGCAGCTCAGTGTAGAGAGGTCAGAACACCCTAAATCCGCCAGCACACTGTATACGAACAGCAAAACCTAGTCTGTGTGTTAAGTCCTAATCATCGTCATGTTTGTTCTGACCTCCCCCTGAATGATTGGTTCTAATCCCCTGAGTGCGGTTGGTTCTCATCATAGCATTGTTTGTTCTGAGACCTTCCTCTGACTGTGGTTGGTTCTAATCACCACCATGCTTGGTCTGAAACCTCACACTAAATATGTTTGGTTCTAATCACCACCTTGTTTGATCTGAGACGTCCCCCAACTGGATTTAATTCCTTATTTATGAGACTTCCCCCTGATTCTTAGACGTCCTGCTGACTGTATTTGTTTCTGATTCCAACCTTCCAATACTCTGATTGGTCCTGATGATCATGTTAATGCTCCTGAGACCTCCCACTGTCTATATTTGGTTCTAAACCTGACCTTGTTTGTTCTGACACCTGACTGGTCCAGATCACGGTGACATTGGTTCTGAGA
Organism: Acestrorhynchus altus; assembly: GCA_034509495.1. Taxonomy (NCBI): domain Eukaryota; kingdom Metazoa; phylum Chordata; class Actinopteri; order Characiformes; family Acestrorhynchidae; genus Acestrorhynchus; species Acestrorhynchus altus. Next base: position 2,061,028 of record CM067505.1, read on the forward strand.
CCTCCCCTTGCCTGTGTTTGTTCCTACCACCTTGTTAGATCTTCACCCTCTGTGACCAGTGTAATATTATTTTGTGATCACATGTGAGTATTAAAATGTTTTTTTTGTTGTTGTTTGTTTGTTTGGTTTTTTGCAGACATCGGAACAAGCAGAGGAGAAGAGCTGAAGGGTGTGTGAGAGTGTTCATGGGTGTGTGTGTGTGTTTGCATCAGCGGGTTTCTCTCATTCGGACAGAACGCACATCGTGATAAACCCTAACTCCATGAGCCATGGCCGTTTTTAACCTGGTCTCATTAATGCGCCTCTCTGTTTACAGCTCACACACGCTTTACACCAAGACTGAGACCACTTAAATATGGCCACTTAAGTCCTCCGTGGGTCAGCTTTAGGCCTGCTTTGGACTATCATCTGACTGGCGCTGGGCCTGCAGTAGGGCGCTGAGTGTCATTGTGCTGCTTTGTGATGTTTCAGGCAGTCAGACTGAGCTGAGAATGAAGTTAAATATATTGAAATATGGAGAGACATATGACTGGTGCTCTACAGTGATTGATTTGTATGGTTTGTGACTGTGACTAATGTGCTTCAGTGTTTTTGCTCGTCCTTTAGCTCTGAAGCTGCGATCAAATAAATCAGTAATATCAGACTCCTTGCGAGGTGATGCGTGTGTTTTATTCGTTTTAACCACCACGACCCCCCCCTGTGACTGGGATTGGTCCTAATCACTATGTAAACAGTTCTGAGACCTCCCCCGGACTGTGATTGGTCCTGTTTGTGGCTGTATTTGTTCTGAGACCTCTGTTCTGATCACCACCATGTTTGTTATGAGACGTCTCGCTGACTGTGACCGATCCTAATCACCATGTCATTGGCTCGAAGACCTCCTGTTGAATTGAGATTGGTCCACGTAATTCAGAGACTGTAATCGGCTGTAAATGTCACATTGACAAAAGTCATTGTTGAATGTCTTTATATTTGTCCACCAAAATATATTTCATTTATTTTTGTACACTTCAGAAATACACCAAACACTCAAATATGACTGGAGTGACGATTCAGAGAGGTGGAATGTTCACCTCGAGCTTTTTAGGGCGTCTTTAACATTTCATAATGCAAATTAAATATATAAACGAACACATGCTTTAATGAATGTTACAATCAGTTCCATTAACACTTCCAGGATGGTGCGTTTTTACACCCCTAATAGGCCCAAATCAGCAAAATTAGATTGTTATTGGTCCCACTCATCTTCAGCTGCCCTGGTACACTGTGCTGTTGGTGTTATGTGTACAGTGTGTCTCCAGGTGGCGCTGCAGGTCCACTTTCCTCTGGAAGCTGTGCGAGCAGTGCGGGCAGCTGAAAGGCCTGTAGCTGCTGTGTTTCCTGCTGTGTGTGATCAGATTGGAGCTCTGACTGAAGGCTTTACCACACACCACACACACATGAGGCTTCTCACCTGAGAGCGAGAGAGAGAGAGAGAGAGAGAGAGAGAGAGAGAGAGCAAGAGAGAGAGAGAGAGAGAGAGAGAGAGAGAGAGAGAGAGAGAGAGAAAACCATTTTTTTTGCAATGCTGTATAGAGTTAGTTACAGGTAGACACTCTTATTGGTTCTAATCCCTTGGTGTGTGCTTGTGTGTGTGTGTGTGTGTGTGTGTGTGTGTGTGTGTGTGTGTGTGTATAACCTGTGTGTATGAAGGTGTGTTTCTTCATGTCTGATTTCTGGTGGAACCTCTTGCCGCAGTACTGGCAGGGATACGGCCGAGTGTCTGAGTGGATCAGCAGGTGAGTGGACAAAGTGGACGAGCGTTTAAACACCTTCCCACACACTTTACAGCCGAAACTTCGCTCCTGGAACACAAAAGCACGCAGTTAGTATTTTTGTTCTGGTTCTACATCAAGACCCACAGACAGCAGACTCACTTTAGCTCTACTGCAGAACCCTGCTGGAGCCTCCAGCCCATAATGTTGTGTATTCCTTTCCAGTCCAGTCAATGGAACAGCCACTCTGTTCACATGTGACCTGCGCAGGTGGGTCACCAAGCCCACTGCGGACGACAGAACCTGAGAAAGAGGACGATCGAGAGATTCAGAAGGTTTCTGATGAGTGCTGTGAAGAGTTCTACATATGTTCTGAAGATCTGTAAAGAGTTCTAAATGGTTCCCAAAATGTCCAAATAATTCTTAAGTTTCATGTAATTCTAAAACAAAATAGTGAAGACGTTTAAGAGTTCTGAAGAAATTAATTTGGAACCTCCAAGTACGTCTCATGAGTTTCAAATATTCTATAGAATTCAAAGGCTTCTATGATATTCTTCCAGAGCGGTGGCAGCAGAGCCATTCAGGCTGTTGTCCAATTGTCCACTTCCAATTCTGAAGAGTTCCTATCAGCTCTAAAAAATCTGGAATGTTCTGAAGCGTTCTAGAGAGTTTTGTGGACTTCTGAAATGTGCCAATTTATGGAGTTATGAGGAATTCTGAAATGTTCTGAGGATTTCAAAAGCCTTCTGAGATTTCTGAAGAGTTCCAGCAGTTCTGAAGAATTCTAGACTTCTTAAATATTATTAAGAGTTCTGAAGGTTTATAAAGAGGTCTGGGTTCCAAAAGGTTCTAAGAATACTGAAAACATCAAAAGAGTTCTGATAGAGTTCTTAAGAGCTTTGTGGAATCCTAAAATGTGTTAAATTATTCAAATCAGTTGTGAAAAACTCTTAAATGTTCTGAGAAGACCTGAAAACTTCAAAGATTTTCGTTCTGAAATGTAATAAAATGATCTGAAGAGTTTTAGAAGGTTCTAAGAATAATGAAGTGCTCTGATGATTTAGGAAGATGTCTGAAATGTTCCAAAAAGGTTTGAAGAATGTGCCAAAGTCTAAAGTTGCTAGGAGACCTAAAGGAGACCTTTTTGAGGAGCTGTACAGTACTGTGAGGATTTCTAAAGAGTTGTAAACATCTGTGAAAGGTTCTGAAAGCTGTAACTCACCTTTTCACAAAGAGGACATTCGCACAGAGGAGTTTTGACATTGAGTTGCAGTCTGTGGCTCAGCAGAGCATGCACCAGTCTCTCCAGTTCCTGTTCTCTGTCCCTCACAGTCCCAACAGTCTGATGATGCAGATGATGAGGAGGAGACCACCCTGACCCTGACCCTGACCCTGACCCGTTTTCAGCCCCCAGCCGCTCTGCAGGAACAAAAACGGGGGAAAAAATGTCACCAAAAATGTCACCAAGAGTGGCCTTGATAGATAGACTATCCAATCAGAGGCCCTGCTGCCTACCTGTTGTCCAAGAGGCCCAGTTCTCCACCTGAGAAGCAGGGTCAGGGCTGGTTGCCATAGGAACCCACTGAATTGAAGTGTAACCCAAATCAGTGGTAGCTGATGTAGGTCTTGAATTGACCCCTTGGCCTTCAGGTGAGCTGCTCCAATTGGGTTTCTGGGCTTCACAGTGTCCATCATGGTCATAGGTGTGTAAATGGGTGGGTCGTGTGTAATACGATCCCACCCTCTTGCTTTTGACCAAAAAAGAACGAGGCATTTCTCAAGAACAGAAGACAGGATTGTAATCATCTGCCTAAAATAAAAGAACAAAGCAGAGCCTTTAGAAGAAGCACCACCAGAGCTAGAATAACACTCATGAAGACATGATTCATCTGACAAGCTCTTGCACAAATCTTGATTAGCTTAGCAGGTGTTTGTGGTAAGTGTGTGTGTGTGTGTGTGTGTGTGTGTGTGTGTGTGTGTGTGTGTGTGTGGGTGGGTGGGTGGGCGGTTGTGTGTGTGTGTGTGTGTGCGATACACTAAGAATATCTTTCTTCTCTAATTCTATATGGCAGTTGACGTCTGCAAAAACAAACAATGAAACAAACAGACTTTAGGAGTGGGGTTCAGTGTGGTACAGGTTCTCCGTCCTATTTCCATGTTTTCCAACAATGGTCGGAATGCCACATTTTCTTTCACAGCTACAACAATGGTTCTAGTGCTGAATACGTTCAATAATTGTGTTATTGTTCTTTAACACAATAGTATACTCCGTTTTGGAGTAACACAGAACCATTTTCAGAGGGTTCTCTGAAAACACATAATGTGGAACCACTCAAACAATTTATTTGAGACTGGGACATTTGTACATAGACTAGAACTGTTGCCTTTACTAAAGAACCCATTTTCCATCCTGGTATACATACATATATATATATACACACACACACATATATATAGACTTAAAATATACAACATATATATTTCAAAACACACAAACACACACAAAAAAAAACTCTCTAGAACCCTTCAGAATTCTTCAGAACATTCCTGGTTTTTTAGAACTGATTGGAACTCTATATATATATCCAAAACTGCTAGTATACACCATAATTGTTCTACAATAATAAATAATAATAAATAAACAATAATAATCTCACTCATATCTACAATTAAATTAGCCCAAAAATTACAGCTTGAGCCTAAGAAGCTGTATTTCTGTAGGTCTTTCTTTCCATTAGTTTATCTACAGTCATATGGGTTCAGCAGTTGAGAGGAACCTGCAGACACACACACACACACACACACACCTGTGTGATTCAGTTAGGATGCCAAAGCCTGAGGTTACGTTTTTTACCCCCCAACACATCGCAGCACAGCCAGCTGCAGGGCACCTCCAGCACCACTTATCTCACACTCTGCCATTCCTTCAACTTCTCCAACTGCAGATCAGACTTAATGAAGCCACCTTCAGAAATGATGGACTGTGATTCTCAGCTCTTCACACTGTTTCAGTCAGTAAGTTCAGTAAGTGTTCGAAAATGCCCTTTTATAGATAATAACACTCAATTACAGTAAATACAAAAGTAAACTCCTTTTTGTTGCATTCAAAGCTTCCACATTTCCAAATGACATTTCCAACTCGCTCAGAAATTCCAGAATTACAAGCATCAGTCAAGGGTAAAGGTAGAATTCTCAAATTCCCTTAAAATTGTCATATATCAAAATGTGTCCGATTGACCAAATTCCCTCTGAAACTCCAGATTTACACATGCAAATCAAACATAAAGGTCATATTCTCACATGTGTGTGTATTCGTGTTTCCCAATCACAAAATCCCTTAAAATTCCACATTTACAAGAATCGGTGGAGTTTAAATCTCAAATTCTCACCTGTCAAGTTTAGTATTTACTATTATAAAGATGAAAATGATTGAGAAATAACCCCTAAATGACAGCACCAGTTTCAAAACCTGCTCATAAAATGACTGAAATCTTTAAAACATCATTTAAAGTCTCTAAACCGATCAGTAACAGTGAGCGAGGAGGGTGAGCTGAGCCGAATGTACAGAAAGACGAAGTCCACCAATAAAATCCTAAATGTAAGACATAGTTTGAGTCATTTCTGTAAATCTGTAGCTGGACTTACCTCTCAGAACAGCATGTTAATGTTTCTGATGAGTGAGTGAGTGTGTGTGAGTGTGTGGGGTTGTTTTGCGTGTGTGAGTGTGGACTGTGTGTGTTCTCTGACTTTGTACACTTTTCTCATCACAGCACTCAGATGTGCTTTGGTTTTGAAGCTGGGGAGGAACCAGGCTGAGGATGGAGGCTGAAGAAGCTTGAAAATTACGCAACCTCACGCTAAAGCCTGCTGCCCATCTCACTGTCCATCCTGCGAAATGACCAAATATGAAGGTTTAGGAAATGAAAGTTTGGCCTTACCCAGTCACACGGGATCAATTGGAGAACAATCTAATGATTTCTCATTTTTAATAAATGAAAAAGTGAGGCTTTGTTAGATTCTTAGGTTTTAATTAACAAATAAATAGATAGATAGATAGATAGATAGATAGATAGATAGATAGATAGATAGATAGATAGATAGATAGATAGATAGATAGATAGATAGATAATCCAAAGTTATGGGGTTAACACACACACACTCACAAACTCACGCACACATACAAACACACACACATACACCCACACACCCACACTCACACACCCCCACACACACACATAGCTATAACTGTTTTACGCGTTGTAGCTGTACGCTGCACTAACTCAGCTAATTTGCTGTTGTTTTTGGGAAAGCGAGCCTTTGTGGTTGTCTGGTTGAAGAAGTGGCAGTGTGAGGTCACAGTGTTTTTACAAGAAGGTGGAAAAGGCTTAGCAGGCTTTAAGCTTTCTCCTGCACTCGGTGACACTGTCCCATGCTGAGCGTTTAACAGCAGACCACAGCGCTCGGCCCGACGACACCAAACGCTACTGTAACTGTACTGTAAATAAACACAGTTCAGTTCAACGGAACGTTGTTAATGGTTTCGTCTCGGTGGAACCAAATATTCTGAAAGCACTGAGCTTCATATAATAGTGTCACAGTTTCAGCATGTAGTGCACACAAACACAACCGAATAATATCTTGTGTAATATCTGTTTCATGGATTGGTACTATTTTATTTATGTATATTCGTTTTTATTTTGGTATGAACATGAAGAACTGTTGTGTAAAAGGTGATAAACGTGATATTTTTATTACTTTTTAATTTGATATATACTTTATACTTTACTCATTTAACTTGCTTGTGCCAAATGAAAGAAGCTGATTTGTGTGAATCGGCAATCGGGGCTATTTATTAGTTTTGGTAAATGATTGTTTATGTTTAGTGAAGAGTTATTTAACTTATATGTATCTCTCTCTGTCTCTCTCTCTCTCTCTCTCTCTCTCTCTGTCTCTCTCTCTCTCTCCCTCCGTCTCTCTCTCTGTGTATCTCTCTCTCTCTCTCTCTCTCTCTCTCCCCGTCTCTCTCTCTCTGTCTCTCTCTCTCTCTCCCTCCGTCTCTCTCTCTCTTTCTCTCTGTCTCTCTGTCTCTCTCTCTGTGTCTCTCCGTCTCTCTCTCTGTCTCTCTCTCTGTCTCTCTCTCTCTCCCTCCGTCTCTCTCTCTGTGTATCTCTCTCTCTCTCTCTCTCTCTGTCTGTCTCTCTCTCTCTCTCTCTCTGTCTCTCTCTCCCTCCGTCTCTCTCTCTCTGTCTCTCTGTCTCTCTCAATTTCAGTTTCAGTTTAAGTTTGCTTTATTGTTGTGACTGTTCTTTTAACAATTTGCCAAAGAACAGAAACATTACAACAGAACAATAAAATAAATAGATAAGAGTTTCGAAACATATATACATACATATACACATATACTTACACACACACACACACGTGTATATATATATATATATTGTAATATTGAAAAAATATGAATGGTGAAGCATTTAATAAACTTAGCTACATGTTCTAAACTGACAAGACAAAAGTCAGTATATGGGCACAAATGTTCCACTTTCATATATACTTATATCCAATCAAAAACCCCACAATCTGGCGGGGACAGAACTAGTTATCATGTCCCATGACATTTGCCATATCCATGGAAGCTAAAGAACGCTGCACTGAGCTGTGGGATATGTGTTTGGGCTCCTGCCTTTATCTGTTCACACAAACAGGTTCTAGGCAGACACTGCTGGTCACGATAATTGTAGCACCCATTCTTGGCCTTGCGCTTGTCCACGGTTGGTGCAGGTAATGCCTTCTGTGATGCATTCCCTAAAAACACAGTGGACACTGTGGGTTGAGACAGTGAAACACCAATCTCAAAGTCTGATGGTCACATCTTCTTGCCATGAGCATAGTGTCCAGTGTTCATCCTCACTCACAAGATAACAATTCACAACTTATACATGTGGGTGTCCCAACCCGTCCCCCAACTGCTCCATAATTAGTTCACTGATGTCCCATGAGTTTTGGTCTGCCAGTGTACACTATGAGTCACAGTAACAGTTTTTGAATAATTTGCATTATTTACTGCATAAAATTTGAAAAGTTCAGCTAATGTCCATAAAGGACAGACAAATTTCAGACTTCAAGCTATTGTGTAGCTATAATCACCAGTTTATATGTGTGATTTCATCCGAATCTGTGTCGCGCAGTGTGTAAAAACTGCGTAAGAACATTTAGCATTTCCACAGTTTCATCTACTATTCTTTACTTCATTAGATTATTACATTATCCTCGAAACTACAGTAAAGGACATTTTAACACAACCGCAGCTTTAAATTAATTAAAAAAATATTACATTTTTCAAATGTTTAAAAACGAACTAATTCAAGATTTCATTTTTACCCCCTAATCTCCTAGCTGAAGTCAGGTGTCTGACTCTCCATCTCTCAATTCGTGTGTGTGTTGTGCTGTGTGGTGGTTGTGGTGGGGGGCTGCCTGCCTGCTCTGGGGCTCCAGGGAGGTGAAGCGATGGGGGTGCAGCTGGTGCAGACGGTGCAGTGGCTTTGGTGGCTGAGAAGAGCTAAAGCATTTTTGGGGGGATATGGGGAGGGAAGCATGGAGGGGCTTGGTGGGCTTCTCTCCATCCCTTGATCTCTTGGTTTCTTGCCTGCCATGAATGCCGCTTAAGAACCTGAACGGCCAGGGGGTTGGTGTTAGGAGAAGAAAAGGGTTGTGTAAAAGAGGTATTTAAACAGCCATGCCAAAAACTGCTGTGAATCAGTTTGTGCTTTGTCTTCTCTTTGAGTTTGTCTTTAGGCTTTAGGATTCATCTTTGGGGCAGAAAAGAAAATGAAGAAGTAGAATGTCTTGGTGTGTGGGGTGGGTGGGTGGGTGGTGGGGCACAAGAGGGTTTAATGAGTACGCCCAGACTACACACACACAACTAAGTTTGACACATGTATAAAATATATAGAAATATCTTCAGCATTGTGGGTCTGGAAAAAATTCCCTGGAATTTCCCAATAAGCTGTGGTAGAGCTGTTAAGGTGTTGATTAAAGTTAGGTTTAGAGTTGGGTTATGATTAGGGTTATGTGTAGATAATGGTGTAGATTAATGTGAGGTTAGATAAGGCTGCGTGTGTGTGTGTGTGTGTGTGTGTGTGTGTGTGTGTGTGTGTGTGTGTGTGTAAGAGAGAGTTGGGGTTGCTGGGAAAGGCTAGGTTTGTATGAGGGAATGAGAGGAAGAACAAATACATATGTCACTTCTTTCACGGGCTCCACAACATAGTTTTTCTCCCTTCTTCATCACTCATTGTTCGAACCCCACCCATATTGTCTCCGGGCTATTCAATTTTTAGAAAATTTGGGGTTTTTTATGCTTCTGGTGTTAAAATACACCCAACTTACTTATCACATAATAAATGAATGTACTATACAGTTTCATTTCCCCATTAATTAACAGCGTTCAAGTGTCATTTTGTCCACCAGTACCATGGCACTTATGAAGCTCCCATACGACACCCAGTCTCCAGCCCAGAGGGTTTGCTAGAGGTGCTGGTTGGTGGTTACGCTTTGTGCTTGGAGCACTCGCTGATAACCAGTGGCTTGGTTTCCACGTGTTTTACAAATGATGTGATTGATATGGGTGGTATTACCTTGCTGTCGAAGACACGTGAAGACGTGTTGGTGTTCACACTACAAATATCACTGTATATACTGTAGCCCTGTCCGCCCCACACTTCCTCCAGTGTGGTATGAGAAATTGATAATGTCTCTGAAAGCACCTTTTTGACATTTTTTCATTATATAGTCAACAGTGGCAGTTTCGAACCCACAACCCTGTGATCAGCAACAGCGCTCGACTTCTGACTTATGATCAGATCACCCACGACATAGCAGGACCTATGGGTTTAATCCACCCTCACGATGTTGAGCTTGAATCCCGGAAGAGAGTGATATAGGAGTAGTGAGATCTAGAGAGTTCTAACCAGGAATGAACTACGACTGAAGTAAGAGGAAATTCTGGAGATCTCTGTTCTGAAGAGTGACAGGAACTTTAAAAGCTCGCCTAATATCAGATGTTTGAGTCTTCAGCTTCTCCAACTTACCTTCATTACAGCTCCTGGGTTTCTTCAGTGCAGACTCCACTTTTAGTGCGGTGATGATCCTTCCACACCTCAAAGTTCAGATTTCTCACCACCGCTCCGGGGTGGCCGCTCCCCTGTTCTGAGGGCAGCAGAGCTTCTTGATCAACTGCACATCTTTTCAGACCCACAGCTTTGAGTTGTATTCTTGCAATAAGAATGGATGGAAGGATGATCCACAAACCTATGGATGTTCTCAGATCTGCAGTGAGACTGGAACTAGATTGTCTCCTGTCTTCATTGTAACTAATGGATATGTGTGTGTGTGTGTGTGTGTGTGTGTGTGTGTGTGTGTGTGTGTGTGTGTGTGTGTGTGTGTGTTTATTCACTGTGGTGGGTTGTAATTCGCTGCACTTTTTCCAGTGAGGGAACAACTACATCATCTTCTTTTGTGTTGTGTTCCTCATCATCACCATCTAACAAAAAAATCCCACCACATATTCAGAAATCTGCTGCAGCCAAGCTGTCTGGAACCCTCAGTGTGCCCTTTCAGTGGCCTAATGGAGACACTGAGCTCAGCACTGGAGCTTTGTGTGGGTCTACTCACACTTCTTTCATTTTTTCACCCTGCTCTTAACAAAGGCCCGCCATCTTCCACTAACTCTCTGTCGTGTCTCGGACTTTTTGATGTTCACTATGAGATAAGAGTAGGAGGCTGGGGGTGTGTGAACCACGGCAATCACTCGTACTCAAGACATCTGAGTACTAAGCAGACAGGTTTGTAAACATATCGCAGTATGATATCACCAGCAGCATGCAGAACGGTTCCACAGGGCGTTTGCTGCTTATCTTACAAGACGTGTCAAAAAGTCCTACACAGCGCTTCACTTTAAGAAGTGCTGTAACATACGGCTTTATTCCAAAATGGATTCAATTCATTTTCCCCTAAACTCTCTACACACAATATCCCACCATGACAAAGTGAGAAAGTGTCTGCTTTGAAATCTTTACAAATGCATTCATACTTTCCAGATGCACTGTAAAAAAAATGATCTGTCTATTTTTGATGGGATTCATAATGTGCTTTTGGTTTTGACGACATTATTGTGTTGTGAAGGGAAATCCATTTATAAGCCAGAAACTGCATATACCAAAATACAGTAGGTTAGTATATCATACTATGCCCACTGTTAGAGTACACACACACACACACACACACACAATATTACTAAATACAATATAAAATATTACAATATTATAAAAAACATAAAATAAAATAAAATATTATCATTTCAGTTCTAATTAAGATAATGTCTTGATTTGCATTGTTTACATTGTAGATGTGTTAGCACAGTGTTACTGAAAGCACTGGGAATGTTTTCCAACTGGATTAAAAAAAATCTAAAAAGATAAAAACGTTAAAAAAATGTTTTTGAATGAAACTTTTTCACTTCTCATGTGATTTGACGTTTTATAGTTTTTTTTTAGAAACACCAAGCAGAGATGCTGCATGTTGGAGACCCTGTTCCTCCAACAGGTAACAGCTCCATGGAAATAAGCTGCTGAATCAGGGTGTGGAATTCTGTACGGAAAGCCAGGGTCCAAACTAGGCTTCCCCCCCCCCCATGGTACACTATTAATGCACGCTTCTAATGTTTATGGACACCTTTTCAATTAAAGCATCTTCGTGCTGCATCTATTGCTGACACGGATGTGCAAATGCACACACAGCTTGTCTAGTCCATGTAGAGAAGCACTGCCAATAGAATAAATGTGAAATTTTTGGCACCATGTTCGATGTCAGGTGTGGGCTAGAGGGGTGTAAAGCCCCCCAGCATTGAGCGCGGAACAGTGGAACTGTGTTCTGGAATGATGGAGCCCCATACAGTACTTTTGACAGGGATAAGATGAGTTGGTGATGAGGCATCCAACATCCTGAAATAACTAACACTCTAATGACTAAGCAGGTGTCCCAATACTTTTTTCCACACAAGGTCTAGGTCTAATAGCCAGTTGCTCACCAGACACTCAACAGAAATCCTGGCCAAACAGGATTCAATGAAAAATCACCCTCTATAGGAGTGTATGAGTGTATGTACTATCATATGAATATGAAAGGTTACATAGGAAGTGTAAAAAACCCCTCACCAAAACCCAACGTCATGTGGATGTGTAAACCCCTGGTACACACACCACAGACTGCTGTGGCTGCAAAGCATGCATGGCAAACAGGTAAACAGCCTTTAATGCGGTTGGCACTGATAGCTGTCTAACACGAGGAGTGGAACCCTGGTACACCACTGCAATGCTGTCGTACCAGACTGTTGTGGAGTCATTCGGAATGGCACCAGGTCATCTTCGGTGATGAGCCCCACTTTTGTCTTAGAGACGGCCAACCAATCCGTGTGTGGAGACACCACGGCCAGAGCCAAGATCAACTGACGGTCATCATCACACGCCACACGCCCAGAAAGTCGTCTGGCGGTGTGATTGCAGTTTCTGCATAATACCAGATTATCTTTTGGTCTTCGCTATAGGCGGACTACCAGCCAACGCATGCTAATGAGGTTCTGCAACCACTGGTTCTACCTTTTCTGAACACTTATGACACTCATCCACACACTGCTGCCGTCTCAAGATCTCACCTTGAAGACACAGATACTACGCCGTGGTCGGTCTCATCTCCTTGCATCTGTCCCTGATTGGAAATGTGTGGATGCTATTGACGCTTCCATCAACACTCCACCCCTACCACACCATCTGCAGAACTGAGGAGAACACATTCAAGCTGCATGAGATGGATCATCACAGGACACCATTAGGAACCTCTACAACTCCATGCAGAGAAGTGTTGCGTTAAACCCAACGCCGCACTGAGAGACACGACTTCTGTATGAGAGATCAATAAATATTGATCAGATCAGACTACAGTTATCATCAGTTATTGATCCTGATCACCTTCATCTTCATTCACGACAGAACTGCAATCCTGCTTTTAATCTGCTTTAAACAGTAAATAAGAGAACTGCAAGCTGACCTCAGATTCAATGATCTTATCACGTCTGGGGTTTATTAGATAGTCCACACTGGTGACAGTGTCACTAAGAAAGTGTGATAAGTTGGAGACACTAATCGAACACTAACTCACAAGAAGTTTAGGTCATTTTTTTTGGGCAACAACAAATCAGCGGAATCTCTGAATTAATGCCCATTTATCTTATTTCACCTTAAGTCGTTTAGGTGGCTGCATCTCAAACTGATGTTTAATTTTCTTTGCATTGTTCTGCATTATGTTCTGATTTATTCATTTCCATGTATGTTTATATAATGTTCATAGTTTGAACTGATCTGTCCATCATTACTTGTAGTACTTTTTGTTTCACCTTTTGCATTTAAAGCACCATCACTGGCCCATTATGAACTACTGTCACCCCTGAGGACAAGATGGCAGACCACCCGTGGTCCTCCATCCCTGGTCTAGGCAACACAGGTTCATGTCAAGGATCTAGATCAGTGGTCCTCAGTACCAGAGTATCGCTGCCCTGTTTGAGTACCACACCCAGTTCGGCTCAGCAAAGGCTCTTCAGATCAATAGTTGGTCTGCCCCACCTTCACTGTCCATCTGCTCATTTCTAAAATCAACATTCCTAAGTGATGTGGATAACACAGGTCAAAATTCATGATTTCCTAGTTAGCTAGATCATCATGTGACACTACAGGTTATGGAGGCAACACAGGTATTATGGATTATTGTTATTAGACATTACACTAAACTGGCTGTTATAAAGACATGATACCTCACTATAGATCTTATTGTAAAGGGAGACTGATCGATCAGATCAAATGACCATTCTTTGAGAAGTCTGTTTTCAAGTTCTCCTCCAACCCTGCTGCCCTTTCTTTTTCACAGGCTTGGTTCACAGTACACTTGTGGTCACACCGTCATGCCCTGCCCTGCAAATGACTTCCTTTCAAGAGTTTCTTCTTGAAGTTATTAATAGACTCACATACAATATTGTCTTATACATAAAATGGAAGGCAAGCTGCTGGACTCCACCCTGCTCTGTGATCGAGCAGATACGCGCAGGCAATCCAGCAGATAAAAAAAATCTGGCCTGGCGTCTCTGAGTGCATTGCTCCAGCAGTGTTGACGCCTACATGGGCCGGTATATCTGTGACTGTGCGGTATTGTCGGCTGAGCAGAGTGTATGTGGGCTTTCTGTCACACACACCGCGCCCTGCACAACCCTCCACTGAGTTAATGGGTGATTGTGTCAAGAGAGAGAGAGGTGTGAAGCCACAGTGTACTGAGACGGAGAATGAGGTGTTTCTTTTCTGCACACAGATAAGTATATGCATAGGCCTACAAACACACACACACACACACACACACACACACACACACACACACACACACACACTCAAACCAATATGTGCAAACAGATATGGGTATTCTTGGCAGCAGCAAAAGTGATATATCACAAACCTTTAATGATTCCTTTTCAGGGTGTTGACCTAGCTTACAGTAAGTGACAGATTATGCCTGAGCGATGTGACCTGAGAGTGGGCGATGTGGCAAAAAAAAGACAGCATCACCAGAGCTGAAGACAATTTCACAATACGCCACATCGAGCATATCACCTGAGATCTGCAACTGTAGCTATTTCAACTCTTGACCTTTGCATAATGAATAATTGCATACAGAAATCTGATATATGATCTGACATACATGCACATACGGGGGTGAATATGTCATTTAATGTTTCTCAGTAAATATACTTCTGATGGGGATATTGACGTTTTCCCCCAAACGTAGGAAACAACCCAACTAATCCACAAAACAGATAAGTCCATGAATGAAGTTCCACGGGGGAGCACATGCTTACTGAAATGTATTTAATACTTCAGAAAAGCCTTGGTTGCTAATCTCAGGGCTTCAAGACGCCTTTGTATGGAGAAACCAGTTGCATGCATTCATCAGGGTGATTTTGCCCATGCTTCCAAACATCTGTCTTCAAATTTGGTTCTCTTCTAGTGAACTCTTGACTAGTTCTTTTCCATAGAGTTGTCTTCATGCTGGGTGACTGACTGGGTCATTCTAGCAGCTTTATATTCTTTCTATGAGACCTTGCTGTGTGTTTGGGATCATTGTCTCGCTGAAATGTCCACCCTCGCTTCAACTTCATTTCTTCGTTCTTCAATTATAAGAAGAAAGGTCCAGCTCTCCCAGGACCTTTGTAAACTCAATAATGCGAAACATACTAGTGACATTGGTCAGAGACATATGCTGAAGAAAAAGCATGATGGAGCTGGACAAGCCAGTTGAGATGAGAGCGAAATTCAGGATGTCACAGCACACACCATCTTCAGAGGAGACATACCAGCAGTGAAGTTTGGAGGTGGGAGCATCCTGTTGTGTGGCTGTTTCTCACCACATGGTACTGGGAGACTTCATGTAATTGAAGAACGATGAATGGAGAAATGCACAGAGACTTTTTTGATAAGTATCGGCGTCCATCTACAAGGATGGTGAAGATGAGACGAGGGTGGACATGATCCCAAACACACAACAAGGAAAAACTGCTTTTAAGAGAAAGAATATACAGCTGCTAGAATGGCCCAGTCTATCATCCAGCCTGCTGAACTAACCTCTGTGGAAAGTGAACTGAAGATCGAGTTCATAGAAGAGACCCCAGAACCTTCAAGATTTGCAGACAGATGGTTTGGAAGCATGGATGTTGAAGCCCAAAGTTGCTTATAATCATTTCATTCCTAAGGGTCCTATTCCTATTGTGGAAGGTGCTCTAAATGCCAATCTTAAGACAAGTACAAAAAGCAAGACTATAGAATTATGACTGTAGGATTATGGGTAGGACAGGACGGAAATGCCTATTTTGGAGTTGGGAGCAGGACAAATACTTCCGATTTTTGGTGGAAGTGGTAGGGAGCAGGGTGAATTTGAACAATTGTAGTGGGTGAAGGGGCTAAAAATTGGACGGATCTTTACTAAAAAAACAGTATTCCCAATTTCATTTTATTCCCAATTTCATTTTATTCCCAATTTTCATTTTATTCCCAATAATGTATTGTTATGTACGGTGTACGTGATGGGCCCTGAACTAGGCCTCTGTACTACAGACATATGTGCTGTAAGCACCGCTCTCTCCGTCTCAAGTCAAAGTGGTTCATTAGCACGTCACACTTCTTTTGCTTACGGCTGTTCACGGCAGTCTAACAGAAGTGTGATGGCTTGACCTTTGCTTGTGAGAAACACAAAGCACATCACTTCTCTTTCTTTCTCTCTCGCTCTTTCTTTCTCTCTCTCTCACAAACATCTGTGCAGGCAGTTTCTCATCTATCGGCTTTCACAGACACCTGAAGATTCCACGTACATGTAGAAACACCACACACATCTACTAGAGAAGAAAGCCAGCATTCAGCTGAACACAGAATAATAGAACGGCTGTGATCGGATTACTCATATTACACACACTGAAGTACCAGTTGGATACCACTCGAAACGTTCAGCTATACTCGACTCGTTCCTCCAGCACCCACTGATATACTCACTGCCAGCACCATCTGCTGTCTGTGTGTTAGTACTGCATACAGCCTGAACCCTGTGGCCTGCGACTGTATGGATTTTAAAATGATGTATTTATCATTTTAATCTTTTATCAGCTTCAAAAAACACCAAACTAAGGAGAGGAACACACATACGCACTGATCAGCAGACACACACCACAGTGAAACAGTGAGCACATGTGCCCAGAGCAGTGGGCAGCCTCCGCTCTGCCCGGGGAGCTGTTTTGGGGGGTTCTTCTTTCACCTTCAGCCCTTCTTCATTACCTTTTATACAATAACTACACTTTTCCAGTCACAGTGTTGTGTTCATTTTTTTAAATGAATGAAAAGTTGGAGGTCTAAGATATTATACCAGTCAAACATGGAGTCCAGTGTTCTGTCCAGAATGATACCAACAACAGTCAAGTAAAAAGAAGAGAGTATGGGTCTAATAAAGTTATAGAGTTAAAAAAAAAAAAGAAGAAGGAGGAGTTTCTTTGCTCAGTACAATGTCCCGAGAAAGGATATGTACATAAATAGCAACAATAATAATGGATATTCAGGTTGTTTTTCCTCTTTTATCTGGACCACTGTCAAGTATTTTAAGGAATTAATTATTAGAAATATCTTAGAAATATCAATCTAATCATTACAAATAATTCACCAGAATTCTAGCATGTTTAACTCAAATGCATTATGGATGATCAATTTCCTTATAAACCAAAGAAACACATATAAAATGTGGGCAAAAGTAAATTTTTGATCAACACATAGTCAAATATAATTATCCTAGGATGGTCAGAAAATAATCATATCTGGCATGTTTGACTTCTGTAGTTTTTCTTTGTCATGTGTTTTTACAAACAAAAGTATGTCAAACTATGAAACTATCCCACAAATTTAGCCCAGAGTTCGAAAGGTTGAGGTTAAGCAAGGCATCTAAATCCTATTTTCTGCTTACATGGGTGTGCACTCATAGCCCCTATTCCCTAGTGTGTGTGTGTGTGTGTGTGTGTGTGTGTGTGTGTGTGTGTGTGTGTGTGTGTGTGTGTGTGTGTGTGTGTGTGTGTGTTCACTTCCACAAATGAACCAAATGCAGACGTTACATTCTGCTGTGTATCGGCTATAAAGAATGATCTCAATCTTTATTAGAAAAAAACACAACATATAGGCTGATAGTGAAACAAACATCACGCTCATGAATAACAGCATTGTATGAGGCCTTTTTGTTCCCTTCACCATGGCAACCTCAAAAAGGCCCCAGAATCCTCGCACCCCACTCTTTGTGCCCCCACCTTCTCTCCCTCTTCTCTCTCTCTCTCTCTCTCTCTCTCTCTCTCTCTCTCTCTCTCTCTCTCTCAGTGAGAAGTTGGTGAAGTTTGACAGGGAGACTCGAGAGAACCGGACTGCACCGGCCTTGGCCATTCAGAGCCATGCAGCCTGTGATCCTGCAGGCATTTGACCTGCTCAGCAGATGACACAGGGCTGGGGAAGGTCTGGAGAACATCTGAAGGAGCTGTGCTTTAGAACAGTAAGTAAATACTTTTTAATAGACTTCTTAAAGAAATGGTGGAGAAACGTTAGGTGGTCCATATAATACCACCGTCGGACAAAACCTTGTATTGTCATTTTACAGGAGAAGGAAAAATTTCTATTGGTCCTTTTATTACAAAATTCTGACTCAGCATAAAGAACACGCAAGGTTTTTATGTGACAGTGATGGTATGGATTCTTGCAGACTTAGTGCTGAATAGGCCTGTCACCATAATTACAATATTGACATCATACAATATATGGACATAACTTCCTTATACACCCATAATCATAATAGGATGACCACCTCCTTGTTTTACATCTGATCATACAGGAGCTCTTTGTGGTTCTATAATTCCAGACTGTAGTTCATCTGTTTCTCTGCAGACTTTATTCTCCTCCTTTCACCCTGATCTTCAATGATCAGGACCCCACAGGACCACCACAGAGCAGATATGATGTGGGTGGTGGGTCATTCTCAGCACTGCAGTCACACTGACATGGTGGTGGTGTGTTAGTGTGTGTTGCTGGTATGAGTGGATCAGACACAGCAGTGCTGCTGGAGTGTTTAAACACTGTGTCCACTCACTGTCCACTCTATTAGACACTCCTACCTAGTTTGTGTTGATCATCTTCTAGTCCTTCATATTTGGTTGGTGGAAGGAACAGGGAGGAGGTAGAGGGAGCAAAATTTTTCTCAGGTGTGTAATGTGTAACACCTCTCTCTCTCTCTCTCTCTCTCTCTCTCTCTCTCAGAGGACAATGTTTACTCTATCAGAGTTGTGGTCCGTTAGTGAACGACAGGGCCACTATAAGCTGCTGAAGCCGTGGTGGGAGGTCTTCATGGACTACCTGGTGTTGCTCATGCTCATGGTGTCCATCCTGGCCGGCACTCTGTTACTGTCCCGGGACGGCATTGTGTGTGTCCCAATACATTCCCTCTCAAGCAACTACAGCATGGGATTTAGGACACAATCTGAGTCTCACAGCCCACAATTCACCCCTGATTCCTCTGTAACTGAGGGTCCAGCCAAAGGCTGGCGGACCAACCTGGACTACCAGCAGTACATCTACATCAGCCAGGTGTGCTACCATGAAGCCCTGCCGTGGTTTTCACGTTTCCTGCCTTATGTTACCCTGCTGCAATCTTTGCTTCTGCTGGCCAGTGGCTGCTTTTGGTTCCACTTTCCCCTGACGTCTGCCCGCATTGAGCACTTCCTGGCCATCCTGGCCAAGTGCTGTGAGTCCCCGTGGACCTCCAGGGCACTCTCATGTACTGCCAAGCTGGACAGTGCTCACAGTCACCCCCCAGAAGAGGAGCAGGTGGTGAAACCACTGGCACATCCCATCCTTACCTCCATTACTAGACAGTCCAGCCTGGACTCAGGCACAGACAGCCCCCTACTGGTCAGAGCTGGTAGTATGTCCACAACTGCTGCCCAGCCATCACCTAGCCCCTCCAGCCTGTCTCGCTGTTCCACACTCTCTTCCCTGTCCATTCCAGAACCTGTCTCCCTGGCAAAAGCAGCTCCTGTTGTTCCTGAAGGTTCCAGGCCAGGGCCAACCCTGGACCGCAGCGATGGGGAGCAGGCAAGGGCCCTGTTTGAAAGGGTGCGCAGGTTTAGGGCCCACTGTGAAAGTTCTGATATTATTTACAAGGTAAATTTCACAGCATCTTTATTATAACTATCTGTCTTTAATCTTTATCATTGAGTTCTAAACATCTGACCTTCTTCTGTCAGGTCTACACGGCTCAGACTGCATTCAAGGTGCTGAAGTTTGCTGCGATTGTGGGCTACACTGCACCTTTACTTGGTTCCATCTCATTCAGTCACATCTGCCAGCCCCATTCTCACGCCTTGACGGGATATCAAGTCTTCCAGTGCAGCCACTCACTGGCCTCTGTCCTGCGCAAGCTGATGCAAGCTTATGTCAGCCTGGTTTGCCTTTATGGCCTGCTTGGCATCTACACACTTTTCTGGATCTTCCACAAGTATGACTGTAAAAGAAATGACTTTATGTGGCCCACATTTAGTGAGAGTAAAGTTAAAGATCTAGGATCAGGTTCTCTCTTGTCCACTATGTTGTCATTGGTATGAATGAGGAATGGACGACCTGATACTAGATCAGTGTAGTTACTCTGGGAGGAGCTCAAGGAACCTCCTGAACATTTCTTACACATATTAAATATGTATTATTTGCCTTATTCCTCCATGCCCACTTTAAATAAATTGTCTCTTCTGCTTCGTGAGCAGTCGCAGTTAGTGGTGAGTTAGCCATAACTGTTCATGGCCAACAGTAAAACACTGGTGATAAAACATTGATCGCACTGAAGCAGCGTGCCGGATTTGGCTGTTGTCCAGAATTGCTACCAGCCTACTCCAACATACAAACTTACCATGACATTGGCACACCAACCCTCGTCCAGAAACATTAGAGCAGCATGCTGGCATTAGAACTGTTTTAAAGGTCATGTCAATATTTCTCCTGCCGATGGATTAAAGCCCACTTTGTGCATTTGTAATTGTAATGTAATATTTATGTGTCACTTTCAGGTCTCTCAGACAGTACTCCTTCCACCATCTGCGAGACGTGGGCTCCATACTAGATGCTCCAGACCTGAGCAATGACCTGGCCTTCCTGTTACACATGACGGACCAGTACGATCCTTTGCTGGCTCAGCGTCTGTCAGTCTTTCTGTCTCCGGTCAGTGAGACTCGTCTCATGGAAGAGAACCTGGAGCGTCGCTGGAGTGCCACCCGCCTGCGTTCCATGATAACCTCTGACCAACAGGGACGCTCCTTGCTGCAGCTGGTGGCCATTTCTCGTCTGCCTCCAGCCCTGTTCACCCTGAGCCAGCTGGAAGTGCTGAAGCTGGAACTGATTGGGGATGCTAAACTAACAGCACAGATATCCAACATGGTTGCTCTGAGGTGCTCTGATTCATAGAGATTTGGTTCTTTCCAGAGTCACTAAAGTACATATCCAACCCCAGTTTTGGGGATCCATTGCCTGCAAAGATCTAAGTATTCCCAACCTAACCACAATTGATGTTGAGTGTGATCAGGTATTCTGAGAGTAGGTGTGTTGGGCAATGGGTTCCCAGTACTGGAGTGCTGTTGTGAAGGAAGATGAAGGTGATCAGGATCAATAACTGATTATAACTGTAGTCTGATCTGATCAATATTTATTGATCTACTCATACAGAAGTGGTGTCTCTCAGTTCGGCGTCGGGTTTAACTCAACATGCCAGACGTCTCTGCATGGAGTTGTAGAGGTTCCTAATGGTGTCCTGTGATGATCCATCCCATGCAGCTTGAATGTTCTCACTCAGTTCTGCAGATGGTGTGGTAGGGGTGGAGTGTTGATAGAGCGTCCGATAGCGTCCACACATTTTCAATCAGGGACAGGCCTGGAGATGAGATCGACCACGGCATAGTATCTGTGAGCTGTTGAGACAGCAGCAGTATGTCCCCTGGTTGCAGGACCTCGTTAACATATGTTATTAATGCCCATGGCAGTAAATGTCTGGCCCAAATGTGGCCCCCACGTGAATGCCTAATGTAGCCCAGATTTGGCCCAGATGTGCCTGTTATGGTATTTCATAAAATCTTTCATAAAGTCTTTCAGTGTAATGTAGGTGCCTCAATACTTGTGTCCAAATAGTGTGTCATACCTAACAAGACAAATAATGTCAGTGTTTAGTCCACAATACCCCTTTCAGTAGTTGAGTGATAAATTTCATTTCATTTCATGGACAGATCTTTTTTTTTTTTTGTCTACACAGAGAACTGCACTTGTACCATTGCTCAGCCACAGTGGAGCCCACAGCTCTGGTAGTCCTTCAGGAGCGTCTAGAGGCCCTACACCTTACCTTCACCCAAGCTGCAGAGATCCCAGGCTGGGTATACTCCCTCCGTGGCCTACAAGAACTTCATCTCACTGGGCGCCTGGCTAGTGAGGCCAGCGTGGGTCGTGGCTGGGCCCTGGGCAGCCTCCGGCAGCTGCGCCACCTACGTGTCCTCACACTGCGTGGGATGGTGCAGAGAATCCCAGGAGAACTGAGCGAGATTGCAGGCAGTTTGGTGCGTCTGGAGATTCACAACGAAGGCGCCAGGCTGTTGGTGTTAACAGGACTCAGACGTCTGTTTGGGCTAGCTGAGCTGGAGCTTCAGGGTTGCCAACTGGAGAGGCTGCCATCCGCCTTGCTTGCACTAACTGGACTGCGCAGTCTGGATCTGCAACACAACTGCCTGCGGACCTTGGAGGAGCTGCTTGGCTTGCAGCATCTACGACGTCTTTCCTGTCTGAGGCTGGCCCACAATCGTGTGCTGGCCCTGCCCAGCAGTGTTGGAGTACTCCGTGCTTTGGAGCTCTTGGACTTGGCGCACAACCAGCTGCAGAACCTTCCCCCAGCGCTCTTCACATTGCACCGACTCCGACGTCTGCTGCTCGCAGGGAACCTGCTCGAAGAGTTGCCCACTGAGGTTGGAGCACTGACACTGCTTACAGAACTGGACCTGAGTGGGAACAGACTCGAGAGCCTGCCAAAGGAACTTTTCACTAACTGTGTGGAGCTGCGCACTTTGAATGTGGCCAACAACTCTCTAGGTTTCCTACATCCTGATCTTGGATGCTTGAGACACCTGTCCCAGCTGGATGTGCAAGGGAACAACCTGGAGGAGCTGCCTGTGGAGCTGAGCTGCTGCTCAGGACTTCGTGGTGGTGGGTTGTTGGTGGAAAGCTGGCTGCTCCACACGTTGCCGTGCCACATCAGGGACTTCCTACAGCAGGCCCGCTCCCAGTCGTGTGCCTCATCTGAGGCCAATTCCCGCCCCAGCTCAGACAGCTTCCCTACCTTCTCCACGGCCCAGTGGAGCTTTCATTCTGCCATTGAGTCACGGATATAGTCAAGGCTTTTATAGAATGTTCTCTGGGTGGCCTTTCTGTTTGAGGTTGTGGGGATGATGTGTACTGAGTTGTTTTTCACACTGTGACTTCAAACTTCTCGGAGGATGCAGTGGTTTCCTTTTGAAGGTCTTCAGGTTAAATTAGCTGCAGCAGAATAAAAATAAAAATACTGATCTAACCACGTTCTCATGGTGGTTAGAGGAAAAAGAAAACAGACAGATATGAGCTACTGATGTGGGGCAAATTTGAGGAAGTACAGTTTGCGTAATTAACAGGCTCGGCAGGGAACCGGCTCTCCTTCAAGTCATAGAGGCAGAACTGTCAAAAGTCAGATCTGCTGTGTGTCTCTGAAGAATGTTTTTAGAGGAAAATGGTACCACCTACTATAAATGTTTCTGGTGGTAATGAGGCAAGATGTTCCGGATTAATGACCAGGAACCGCTTTCCAAAGAAACATTGTAAATAATTTACTTCTTATCCAGAGCCTTGTACATTAGAACCGTTTTACACATGTTGGAGTAAGTGGAGATAGGAGTCTTAACTGACAACCCTTGTGTGTAGTGTGATGGATTGGCTCACTCTGGGAATTGACCCATATTGTACTATGAATGATACGGGGTTGTTACCACGTCACTAACCACTAAAAAAAACTCAGTAAAGAACCAATTAAACTTGTTAATACTCAAATATTCTGTTACATTTAAGTAGATTATTGAGTTATTTGAGTATTTCATGAATAGAAACAGCTGGAAAAATATTTTCGGAGACTCTTGAGTTACCAGGCTGTTCTTCGTTAATCTGCGTAATCCTCGGAGACAACATGGAAATGGAAACTTAAAACACAAAAAGGTGGAAGTGATGACAGTGTAGAGTGTGTGCAGTAAGCCAATACAAACTGTCCAGAACATAACAGATTGTTTTGTTAGGTGGTCAGTTTTCAGACACATAAGTAAATACATAAGTAATTGTATTTCGTTAATGTACTTAAGGACTATCTTGGAAGAGTTGTGCTTTTTTCATGTTACTGAAATTAAGCACATTTACTCACTAAAACTGAGTACCTTTACTGAAATTGAACACTTTTACTTAATATTATTGAGTACTTTTACTGAAATTGAGTGTATTTATGTAATTGAGTAGTTTTACTGAAAATGTACTGATACTGAGAACTCAATAATTTGTTTATTTTACCAAGTAAAAGCATATATTTAATCCTTTAGTTTATTAGACCTTATTTAAGGACTTACTTATTTAGTTCTGAGACTAAATTCCAAACACTGTCACATATTTCACA
Source organism: Acestrorhynchus altus (assembly GCA_034509495.1). Lineage (NCBI taxonomy): Eukaryota > Metazoa > Chordata > Actinopteri > Characiformes > Acestrorhynchidae > Acestrorhynchus > Acestrorhynchus altus. The sequence continues at coordinate 2,085,147 of CM067505.1, forward strand.
TATTTTTTTTGTTTTGAATTAGTTTTTTACTGTTTTAGTTACAAATCCCGCAAAATCTGCTTTCGACTGCATTTGCTGGTTTTTCTTAGTATCGGACATTAGTCACTGCGACACATCACCAAAAAAAGAAAACCTTCAGGTGTTTGTGTGTAAAATTATTTCTTTTACTCTAATATACTCAGTTTGTGTGTTCACAACTTTTCACTGTCCTACTTTTTACACTTTTTTTATCTGATGCAGTGCTTTTAGAGAAGGCCATCGATAACAGTGTCTAAATCTGTAGAGTTTACCATTTAAAAACCCTCAATTTTGTTTCATGACCATTCTTTGTCAAATAGTCAGTGAGTATTAATGGATATTCCTTTTTATAATTGTTCAAATTAAGCTATAAAAGTTTAGGTCTAAAAATTACAGCTGGGTGTTTTTACAGAAGAAAATCTAAGTACATTTATTTATGTTTGATGTGTGTTTTTTTTAAAGATACTGAAAGCTGCTTCAGAGCTCTAGATAGCCCTGTCTCTTTCAAAAGAGAAACTAGATATGGCTTTTCACAGCATTGCTAAGGTCCTTAGCAGATACTTACACCTCTATGCATATGTTTGGTGGACTGCAGACTGTTCTCTGCCTCATGACTAATTAACATTCTTTGCATATTCATTTACAGACAGACAATGCAGCAAATGTTGGTTTCGGCCGGCACTAACAATGCATTTTGAAATTGTGTTTTTAAGATGTTACTAGAAGGTTTTCTGGTAATGCACTGACATAATTAACTGATAATAACACTGTTCTTAATTTTCCAGCTGTAAATAAATTAACAATAAGACACACTTCTGGACACTTGGAAGCATAATTCCTGTATATTTGCTTTGTTTAATGTTTTGCTATATTAAACCATTAAAAGTATGCAAAGGTAATGTGTTTTTTCAGAGAGAGAGAGAAAGAGAGAGAGAGAGCGAGAGAGAGAGAGAGAGAGAGAGAGAGAGAGAGAGAGAGAGAGAGCAGTGTTGATCTAGGATTAGCCAAGAAAAACATGAAGTCAGCACTACTGATCTGAGAAGCCACAGGAATGATCCCATGGTCAGCAAAGATCTGTCTCACATTTTAAAGCAAGAGAGACTTTACAGACTCAAACATAAGGCATTAATCTACTGTGCAGAGACAATCTTTCCTGCATCCTCAACACAAGATTCAACATCAGAAGTTTCCAAAGAAACATCTAATTAAGACTGATGCGTTTTGAAATATTAAATTTTTTTTTTTGGATGAGTGAAACATTTGAGCAGAAAATAGGACGCAGAATTAATGAAAGAACTGTGAAACATGGGGGTGGATGGATCATGGCTTGTGTTGGAGAGAGGGAAAAATGGAGCGAGTTAAAAACTACAATGGTTTCAATGTGTCCTGAAGGCTGGAAACACTGAGACACACTTCTGGAATTGTAAAAAAATATTTCACAAATTTATTAAATTAGTACTTTTACTGAAATTGAGCACTTTTACTTAATTGAGTACTTTTACTGAAATGAGTACTTTTACTCGATTTTATTGAGTGCTTTTACAAATATTGATTACCTTTACTTAATTAAATTGAGTACTTTAAAGAAATCGAGTACTTTCATTGAAATAATTACTTTTACTTGATTTAAGAATTTTAAGTCAATTCAGTACTTTAATTAAATCGAGTACTTTTACTGAAATTGATTACGCTTACTTAATTTAACTGAGTACTTTTACTGGAATTTAGAACTTTACTCCCTAAATCTGAGTACTTTTACAGAAATTAGTTACGTCTACTTAATTTAATCAAGTGCTTTCTCTGAGTACACTAAGTAGGCTCCCTTCTCTAAGCGGCCGCTTAACCCGTTCAACCAGCTTCCGTTTGGACGGTGATGAGCGACAGACCAATCAACCAATCACAAACGCGCGGGCGGCCGCGTCGTCCAATAAGGTCGTAGGCTTTTTTTCCCAAAAGGCGGTCCTTTCGCGGCTTTGAGCGACAGCTCCTCTCAACCAATCGGAGGCGAGGTCGAGCAGCTTTTCGGCGGCGTTTTGGGTCGAGTCGTCCAATCGCAGCGCTGTATGGGGCGGAGGCGGGACTTGGGGGCAGGAGTATAAACCGAGGCCCTCCATGTGCTGCGCGCGGCTCTAACCGTCCTCTCCGGCACCGACTCCGAAAGGTAAGCGCGTCTCCCGGCCTTTCGGCGCCGCAGAGCCTGCTTTCAGCGCCGGCTGCAGCTGCGGGGGCGTCAGGGAGCCCACCAGGCCGCCTGCGGCTCGAGCTGCGTGCGCGCGCCGCCGTTTGAGCGGGAAATAACGACCGGCCGCCTGCGCGAGCCCCACAAAACGCCGCCTGCCGCGATACGAGGTTTCGTCCTGAGCTCCCGGTGGTGGTAACGAGCTGCCGAGCCGCTCATTCGCGCGGAAGAGGAGCTCCGAGGACGAAACCCGGCCTTAAGCGGCGGCTCTGCTTAGCATTAGCTGCTAACAGCCCCCCCCCCTTGAGTGGAGCGGAGGGCCATTGTTCCTGCGAGGACTTCAGAGCTTCTCCACCAGCCCTGCAACCTCCCCGAGAAGGTCCAGCTTAGAAAACCCTCCATCCGTCCGTCTCCGCGTATCAGTGGAGACTTAAGAGGTTTCGTTCCAGTGCAGGTCAGGAATCCAGCCTCCAGGGTGTTCAGATCATTCAGACCAAGTCTACAGGCCACCTTCACGGTCCAGGGCCTCCTCAAGCCCGGTCTGATCCAGGATTGAGAAGCAGGAAGGAAATAAACCTGGTTCTGGTCCAAAGTACTGAGATCTGGTTTGTCCTAAACATATTGCAGCAAGAAGTGGGGTCTTCAAACAGGTCCACGGATGACCTGGACCACCCTGTATAGGCCTCTGTTTCAGCACAATCCAATATTTTGGTCCTATGAGCATTTCTCTCAATTTCCAAGTAAATGCATCATTTACAGGTTTTATGGGCTGAAATGAGACACATTTAGGGATTGTAGAGCCCACTGTGGAAGTCCAGTGGATGATCTGCTCTAAGCACCACCACACTGATGTTGTAATGATGAGAATTCGGAAAGCGCTGTAAGGTGAATTAATTGTCGCATGGCTTTCATCTCTGGTTCTGCTCTGATATTTCTCACTGGAAACCAGGCAGTCCAGCCTTTTGATGGAAGGATGGGAAAGAAACGACTTCTGGAGGCGTGGAAGATCTGATTTCCGAAGAGAGACTGGAGTGGTTTGTCAGAGCTGATATTATGGCTGGGCCTGTAGGTCCTGCACGCCTGTAGGTTCCAGTCCCATAAGTGCTTGATTGCCGATAAATCTGGAAACTGGACAGACCAAGAAAATGTCCTCACACCAGCAGTTTTGACAGTGTGTTGCAAGGGGAGGATTGCAGGACTCACTGTGGCATCCGTACTCCAGAACGATCATCTTTGGATCCCAAACAGAGCCTGGATACATCGCACTCCTGAGCAGCCATGGTTTCCCACACAAACAAAGGGTCGTGGAGGCTTGGTCAGAACTTGGTCCTACTTCTCTTGGTCCTTCAGCCTTTTTCAGTTATGCGAATACCTGTGGTCATATGACCATTTACAGCACTCACATGTCCATTCGCAAATTCCACGTCCTAGTCATTGCGTGTCTGTATTCACAGTCTGTATCTAGAGCCAAATGGTCTGTACTGGAGAGACCCAGGTGTGAACTTCACACTTCATTGTTTTTCTTTTTTTCCAGCATGGCTGAAAATGATGTTGATAACGAGCTGTTGGACTACGAGGAGGATGAGGAGCCGCAGGCAGCTCCAGAGAGCGCCACTCCGGCAGGGAAGAAAGAGGTGAAGGGTTCCTATGTATCCATCCACAGCTCTGGCTTCAGAGACTTCTTGCTCAAACCGGAGCTCTTGAGGGCCATCGTGGACTGTGGTTTTGAGCATCCATCAGAAGGTAGGGTTGACAAGTGAGAAACCTGTGTAAGTCATATCTCAGGAGATGGTGGTTGGTCAAGGTCATTACTCAGCAGTTCTGTAGGAGTTTACCTGAGTTGGTTGTGGTGACGATTTGGGTCCGAACGTATTTAAACGGGAGCCCTGGGGCTGGTGCGTTGTACTACGAACCTTAAGTGTTTTTAACCTTAAGGTTGATGGAACCTGGAAAACAACACAGGCCTTATCCATTAGTACCCCTGAAGACCAGTGGCACCAGATATGAGTAACTTGGGTTTAACACCTAGCTTCCTTTTGTTTCCTTAACCAGTCGATTTCAGTAAACTGGGAATTCCACAAAGCGATAGGCTGAGAGAAAGAAATTGAGAAGGATATTCAGACCTGCTTTATAGACCATTTCACTTAATACAGTCCTATTAAACGGGGAGTCTGTTACCAAGGAACTCTCCAGGTGGTGTTTCGTGTGTGTGCGCGCACGTGCAGTGTGAAAGTGATCCCTATGATGTGTGTCTTTCAGTTCAGCATGAGTGCATCCCACAAGCCATCCTGGGCATGGACATCTTGTGCCAGGCCAAGTCCGGTATGGGGAAGACGGCTGTGTTTGTGCTGGCGACCCTGCAGCAGATAGAGCCTGTGGATGGACAGGTGTGTGTTCTGTTTAACGCTCTTATTTAGGATCAACCTCAATTACGATAAGTGTTTTGTGGACGATACACCTGCTTTTACATCAGACAGTAAATCTGTACGAATTTTACAAAGCAGATTCCAGGAGTAACAGTTTTCTTCTCCCCGGCTTCAATCAGGTGTCTGTATTGGTGATGTGTCACACACGTGAGCTGGCCTTCCAGATCAGCAAAGAATACGAGCGCTTCTCCAAATACATGCCCAATGTCAAGGCTGCCGTGTTTTTCGGTGGTCTGTCCATCAAGAAAGACGAAGAGGTGCTGAAGAAGAACTGTCCTCACATTGTGGTGGGCACACCCGGTCGAATCCTCGCTCTCGTCCGTAACAAGACCCTCAGCCTTAAAAATGTCAAGCACTTTGTCCTTGATGAGTGTGACAAGATGCTGGAGCAGCTTGGTAAGTGGTTTGTTCAGTATCTGAGGTAGTTCTCTGGTTTCTGTGGGAATAATGGAATGCTCAAATCAAGTTCTTTAACCATTAAGAACCCAAGGCACAGGGACTTTTTTGGTTTGAGGACTAAACACTTTACAAATAATTCAGAAATCTTGGGACAGTGGACCACGTTTATGTCTAATCAAATAGCTGGGCCAGTGATGTCATAGCCCCGCCCCCTCAGTCCAGTCAGCCTGTATGCAGGCTGAGCATGTCCATGTAGACAGACCAGTAAACAAGCACTGGGATTTAATTCAGTTTAAGCTGTAGTTTGTCTGGTTCATTTCTAAATTGCTCTCCCTTTCAGACATGAGACGTGACGTGCAGGACATCTTCAGGCTCACCCCCCACGAGAAGCAGTGCATGATGTTCAGCGCCACCCTCAGCAAAGAGATCCGGCCAGTCTGTCGCAAGTTCATGCAGGATGTGAGTGTTGGGAGCTGTGTACAGCTGTCTGTCATGCAGAGTTTACTCGTATGTTAAGTGCCGCAGCCTGTTCGCGCAGAACGGTGGCGTTTGATCTGTTCTAATGGATTAAGCTTAAGGCATTTAATCAGACAGATATATTTGTCATGCAAGAAACCTGTATCTCCAAAATGGGGGGGGATACAGGTAAAGGAAAACCTTCTACCCATGTATTGTACAAAAAATGGGAGTCTCAGGTTTGCAAAGTTTGGCAAAAGCCTGTTTTTGTTTGAAACACTGCAGTGATCACTACATGTATTTAGAATAAATGTCCTCTGGAGCAGGTGTGGCTTCAAAGAATACACTGCTGCATGTCTTTTGGGTAATTACTGATCATGACTGCCATTCTGCTTTGTTTTTTAGCCAATGGAGGTGTTCGTGGATGACGAGACAAAGCTAACTCTGCACGGGCTGCAGCAGTATTACTGCAAACTGAAAGACAGTGAGAAGAACCGCAAACTCTTCGACCTGCTTGATGTACTCGAGTTCAACCAGGTAATTATGGAAGTTAACCCCTTTAGGCACATATTCATAGGTCTTATCAGCATGTCAAACCAGTTGTATGTTTAAGGTGTAAATCTCGCCAAGTGAAACAGCTTCCCGTGAATTATTTATTTTGCTGTGCAGCTGCTGTCCTGCTGGTTTGACTTGTTTATCATAGTATTGAAAGGACTTCTCTGGATAAGCTAGAGGCCACTCAGGTGCTCATTCAGTCTGTCATTTCAAGACTTGACCACTGCAGCTTCCTTCTGCTTGATCCCTCAAGATGCATCAAAGACAAACTTCTTTGCTGTCCTGACACCCAGGTGATGGAATGAACTTCCACTGGTTCTCTGAACAGCATAGTCATGTCCTGTCTTCAAATGCTGAATGAAGACCCTATATTTAAAGAGCATTGAACTCCTCAAGCAGACATAGTAGGATTATAAGCCTTTAAAGTGTAATATTGAGCGTTTGTTATCGAAGTCTCCATTGTGACTTCTAAGCATCTAAGCTTGAGGTATCTCCGTATTCTGGACTCTACAAACTAGCAAACCTCTCTTGTAAGTGAACGATGCAAAAATGCTATAAATGAGTTCTGTAAACTGGAGGAAATGACTACTATAGCTAATCTGAGTTGGAGTAATGGTTCTTCTTGGTTGCAGGTGGTGATCTTTGTGAAGTCAGTGCAGCGCTGCGTGGCTCTGTCTCAGTTGCTGGTGGAGCAGAATTTCCCTGCCATTGCCATCCACAGAGGCATGGCTCAGGAGGAGAGGTAAGAGTCCTTACACCAGTCAACCAGCTGTTTGGGTTTGTCAGAATATGGGGGCAGAGGGGAGAAGAGTAGATGAGCTGAGAGCAGACGTAGGGTTTTCGCAGTATTGAAACAATGTCATTGAAAAACTTTCAGCCTTAATGTAAATGATCAGCCAGTGTACCAGTCTCTCTCTGTGCTGATATCAATGCAAATACTGATCAGCCAGCCCTGAGTAACAGTGCAATGAAGGAGTAGCTGAATGTGTACCACTACTAAAATGTCACGCTTCAGTAGCAGCTATGTTCTGATGAGGTTTTGTGCTTTTGTCTTTAATTACCATGTACGCTGAGTACACTGGAACAGGAACATCTGTAAACTGTGCTGGACTCTGGCTTAATGCAATGGTTTAAAGAGTAACCATTGCATTTTTCAGCAATTACAGAAATTCCTTCTTGTAGCTGGTTGTTCTTTTAATGGTATATGACTTTACAGTAATTATTTACAGGAAATTAATTCATGGCCTCTTCACTGTTTGGTGCTTCCAATTTATTCAGTTATTCAAAAAAATAATGCATCTGATGAACACTAGATGGCGTAACAGGTCAGGACATGGCTATCTGACTTCAGTCTTTCCATGCCTGAGCTTGTCTTCATACTAGTTCATACTAGCTCCTCAACTGGGTTTCATTCTGCTGTATGTTCTCATTTGCAGAGTTTATTTGCTTTATTCTTTGATGTCGGCTCGTTGATGTGTATCATAGTCGGCTAGCGAAAACTGTCTGATGTTGAAAGATCCTCACAGTTTGGATCCGTTAAGAAGTGCAGTGTTTAATTTGTGTTTTTCTCCCAGGCTGTCCCGCTACCAGCAGTTTAAAGACTTCCAGAGAAGGATCCTGGTGGCTACAAATCTGTTCGGCAGAGGGATGGACATCGAAAGGGTCAACATTGTCTTCAACTATGACATGCCTGAGGACTCGGACACCTACCTACACAGGGTGCGCCTGAATTAACGTCATTGGTTATTTATTAAGGGGTGGAGCCTGCAAAGAGGAATGAGAACTGATCGATTTTGTCCGAACTCTCGGTCAATCAGCTGTTTACTTTCATGGCTCTCTAAACATGAATAATTACTATGATCAGCCTGATAAAGTTCCCTCCATAGATTTGCTCGACACAATCTTGATTTAGATAAGCGTGAGCTCTTCTCTTTGAGCTCCTGCTCTGAGCCCTTATTCAGTGAAGTTCTGTTCATGGGTTGAATTTAAATCGTGCAGTGGATAATCTGTGGTTTACAGTTCTGGATTGCTGTCACTTTCCTTACTCCAGCATACCCAGTTCAGCCCAGCAAAGGCCTGTTAATTAGTCCATTCATTGCATCAGCTGTGCAGGGAGTAGGCACACTTTGTTAGGAGAGTTTGCAATAGGCAGGACAGCAGTGTTTCAGGACCATGATCGAGAACAACTGTGTTCGGTTGTTTGTTTTTATGGTTCTTTGATGGTAGGCAGCGTAAACACTTCCCTCTGCAGGCCTTTCATTTTTGTAATCAAGCTGTTTTTCTTTGCACCATCATTTCACTTGAAGGAAAGACTTGCTGGTTTTGCAACATCTCTCCAGCATGTTTGTATTGTATGTTTATGCGAGTTGTGAGGAACTGTTTGGTTCTTCTCATGTAAATTGGGCTAAAACATTAGTTTCACTTTTGTTAAACCTTCTAATTATGTTGATCTAAAATTTCAGGAAGTTCTGCCATCGCCCTCTGATTAGTATGAAGCCATTGTCACGCAACACCTTGCTGCTGCTGATTTGCACTTTTCACACGGTGTGAATTGCAGCTGGGTCATGGCCCATCGCACTCTGTTTATCTGTGTATCATTTAAATCCAATTTTAAAGTTTTTAAATTACATTGTTTCAAGCTTGTGGTAATTTCTTATCACAGTAAACAATGTTCTGTGCTATTTCGACACATACAAACGACATCAGTAGTGGCAGATTCTTAAACTTTCTTCAGGCACTGCCTGCAGAAGTTCTTGATTGGCTGAATGGGTGTTTGATTTGGGGTGATTTGGGCTCTCCAGGAGCAGCGATGGTGACCCCGTGTGCTACACGGTGTTACTTTCTGTTCAGTTTTATTTACTCTATTCCTGCTCCCACTCTAGGTCGCCCGTGCTGGTCGTTTCGGCACAAAGGGTCTGGCCGTAACCTTTGTGTCTGACGAGACTGATGCCAAAACTCTGAACGATGTGCAGGACCGCTTTGAGGTCAACGTGGCTGAGCTACCAGAGGAGATTGACATCTCCACTTACAGTAAGATCTTTCAGTGGATGCTTTCATACATTTAAAGAAACCATAGTGTGTAAAGGGGTCCATTTAGGCGTGCGGTGTGTGGAAATCTTGGAATGTGTAAAGGTTCCCTGAACAGATGCGCTGACTGTACATCAGCAGTACAATTCTCTTAATAGCTTCCTGTCCCATGCAAACACAATGTTGCCAAAACGTCCTTTCCACTAGGAATGTCCACTCTTATCTGCAAAGGGCTGGAGTGGCTGCAGGTTTTCAATATAATAATGTAGGAACTAACCTGATCAGCTGTTTGAAGACCTACTGACTAAACAAGCAGAAATGGATGCACGTCAGCTGGTTCGGAATGAAAACGGATCAGATTGGACAGCCCTGCCCTGGTCTATATATAGAATCTGAGCTTCGTCTAATGTCACAAAACTGAAACATGTACACATCTGTTCGGCCTGTAGGGATTTTCTAACAATGTACACCGAGGTCGTTAGAGTGCCAATCCAAACTGCTTTTTGAATGTGCGTGGTGGCTCTTGATGCACCGACACCAGTCTCAGTCCAACTGTCCTCTCAAGGCTGTGCTCATCCCAGTTGCTTGAAAATCCCTCCACATTTTTCTCTTCCAGTCAACTTTCCATTAATATGCTTTGATTCAGCACTCAGAGGGTCAGCCACCCTCCACAGGGAGCACAACCTTCTGGCAATGATTTTCTTCTGGACGACTGGCAGGTCCACAGACTTCCCACGATAGCGTGCCAAGCTAGACGCAGTATTAATACATATTCCAGTATATTGAGATTTAATATAATGTCAAAAAGCTCATCAAAGGCTTCAAATGTTTTACATGTATGATTCTTTGAGCTGCACTAATATAAGATGGAATCCCAGGTTCAGTCATGTGGGCCAGATGTGCTCTCGTTCCCAAATGTAGCATCTGGGAGATGTTGTGTAGGCTGCCTAATCAAACCACATGTTTACAGTCTAAGCAAAGAGGAGCAGCTTCTAATTAGATCAAACTGCTCCACCACTTCTGTGTATCATGAAGCAGTTACTACGATTTCAGGGGTCGTTCGAGGGTAGACAATGTCACGCTGCTCTGGTATGATGACAGTTTGGAAAATCTTGAGTGCAAATATTAGAAAACCACAGGTAATGACTTTGCATGTTTTTAGGATGACTGTAGTTGGAGTCTTTCAGGCTGCAGTGAAATGAGTGAACGATTGACTCAATGACTGCAGCCACAAATGACTTGCTGGGTTTGTAGTCGTGCTGAAGAGCTTCCCTGTTGGTCTCAGCCGCAACGTGCAGTGCAGCACATCGACCAGACTTTATGAAGAAGGTTGTGTAGCTAGCCTTGGCCAGGGTCGTCCGTCTACAGCTGGAAAATAACTTTTATTTTTTTTTCTCTCTTGCAGTTGAGCAGTCGAGATGAGTCGAGTCATGCAGAAGAACCACCAGCTTACAAAGGAACGTGTTTGTTTTTTTTTTTTTTTTTTTTTTTTGTTGTCCAAGCTAATGGAGGAATCTGTCGGTTTTAAAGCTCTGCACCTCAAAACCATTTTAAAAAGAATCTTATGGGACGGGCATGGGTGGGGAAGGGCATGTCTTGAATTGTGGCTCTTTTTTTTTTCCTTTTTTTTAATGAAATTAAAACCTTTTTATACAGTTACTGCTATATCGTGTTTGACTGCTTGTTTTAGTTTGTCTGGTTAGGGTTTTGCGATGTGAATTCATAACTGATCAGTTAGAATAATCACAGTCTGGTTCTAACGAATCAGTGATTAATTATATAGTGATGGTCCAAAAGGTGCTTGGACCACTGGGCAGTACTTTATGGAAGTGCCACTTGTAATACAAACACTAGAAAAAAAGGCCCCACTCTAAGATCTACTGCAGGCCCTCTGTTTCCATCTCAATCAGCCTACTTAAATAACTGCCTGAACACTCGATCAGTGAAGAAAAATACTAATAGCATCGTTAATTGTCCCGTTAATCTGGCTTTGGTCTGGTCTGACTGAAATCACAGGCCAAAGCTTGTAGAGCAACTCTGGGTCCACTTTCTTAGACGAGCGGTGCCTGTGCAACCTGTGAGATCTGTTGAAGGCTGGGTGGCAGTTGAGCTTATTCCTGTACAGTAAATGGTTTGATCAAAAATGTTCAGTGACAAAAAGTGAGCTTTTTCATTTTTGTACTTTTTAAAACGCTTTTTTCTTTAATGAGGAGTTTGACACCATGGTGGAGCTGCGTTAGACAGTCTGTTTGTGTAAAGTGACAGTTTCGTGATGAAAGCTCATTAAACGGTCTTATTAAAAATAATTCGTTTTCGAACTTTCTCACTTTCGTGTGATGGTCTGTTCAGTGTCTCAGTTTGTGTTTTATACCCATCTTTTAATGGAAGAGATCAATCTGGTGCTCAATCCTGACCTTTTAGTAATTTTACAGCTGTTTGATTACTGACTCACAGGGGAAATTCATTTTCTGCGTAATTCTGCAGTGAGCAGAGGGACGGGTCATTGGAGAACACGGATAGCAATATTACTTTCCAAAAAAAAACAGGGAATCTACCAGCGTGTGTCTGTTTTATGTAATATTCTGGTCAAATGGTTGCACATTTTTAAAGCTGTTTGCCTGAAAAGGTGTCCCACCATAATTCACCTTTTAAAGTTGTAAAATCTGTCTCTGCCACCTTTACTTGTACTTTAGCTTTGTGTGACGGTGTTTGTATTGCAGTCACTTTGGTTTTATTTAAATCAGGCTGTGTTGGGAATTGGAGCAGTATGACAAACAACTCTTTATGTTGCAGAGAAACAGATTCTGTACGATATTGAATAATGTAAAAGTAGCAGCATTGAGACGTAACTGCAGCAGGTTAGATTTAAATCTTAACCTTTAATCACAACGTTTCTGCAAAATGTTGAATTTACACAAACCATTTGTTTAGGTTGAATCATACATGGATACCAGCCTCCATAGGTGTGATCTTACATGGCCATCATCAAATAAGTGTGTACAGATGTCATGGGTTACTATGGTAATGATGCATCAATCAGGAGCTACTGCAGCCCGAATCTTAATGGCATATTGAGACGAATGTGAGTTAAAAACTACACGGCCAGTGTGGCAGCACTGGTTTGACACCCACAGCAACCCATGCAGATGTTTGTGACACAAATCTGATCAAGTTGCTTGCAAATAACATCTGATTTGAGGAACATAACTGATTTGTCTGCTGTCTGAATATAACCAGTCGTGGATTATGAAATTAGTTATGTTCCCCTTTGTGTTGCTTTGAGCATCTGCTTATGAACGACCAAACCAAAATAATGAAAAACAATTTTAGAAAATCCAGACATAACTTTATCAATCCAGATGTCTTGACATACTAGAACATTCAGTAGGACTGACACGTCCACTTTCTCAGTTACATATTACTGAATAAAATAACGTTCTAAATCTAGATGAATAACATCTGCAATGAAACGCATTTGTAACAAGCAAATAATTAAACATGATCAAAGCTTTTCTCTCCGCAATGTTGCCTAATATGTAGTGTAGTACTTGGTAGTGCTCTCAGCCGCACTCATTTCCATGTTCTCTCTCACAAACGCAATCTTCACTACGGTTTAAAGCATAGTAAGGTGCACATTGAAAGTAGCTACAACACTTCAAAGCCTCAAACACTGCAATGTCAAAATCCCACAGAATAATTTTGTACAACTGACTCGCCAAGCGTGCAAAGTCACCCTTCGCTCTCCAGTAAGCTAAGCCTGTCAGGCCTGAACTGCATATGGTGTGTTCGTGAGTGTCCTGCTTCCAGCTTTAATCCCTGTGCCCTCTGTTGTGTGCTGGCTACAGTCTCCCTAATGAGGGTGATGTCACCTCCGTCTTCTTGCATATCGGAGCCAGGAGGCTGAAATGGAGACCACAACGTCATAAAGACACACGAGCACGGGTCTCGTCTGGCTGAGCTCGAGGCATCAGTTGCTAGATTACAGACCAAATCCAGAGCCAAGATCGAGAGCAGTCCCACCCATCACTTTCAAATTACATGTTTACTTCTCGAGCCGGGTGCTTCAAAACATATTTTTACAGCGAAACCAGAGGGTTGCTGGGTTCTTCGCTGCTCCCAGAAGACAGAATTGTAATTTGCTCAGAGTTAGTGACTCGCCGTGTCGACGCCAGAATACTGTGGCACTCGGTGAACATGCATGCCCCCCCTTTGGCTGGGTCCTCAGGCTCAAAGGAAAAACCAGCAGCTTTGGCACAGCCATGGGGATCCAGGTCAAGTTCACATGGCGCAAGGCCACATTCTTCCGTTCGTCTTGTTTTAAGTCCCGGAGTCCAACAAGTTACCCTTCATTGCTGGCTGCACCTGAAGCACAAGCTTCGTCCAGCCGGCTGGAGAAGGGCCTGTTTTTCGTCTTAAACACCAATACAATAAATATCATCAATATTTTTATATTAAAAAACCTCTTTATAGAGTTCATGGCCAGTTGATCTCAGGCAGTCTTTGGTAAAAATGTCTCAACAAGCGTAAGCCTTTTGTTTCCCCACCCCAAAGGTGGTTTTCCTGTCGTGAAAAGAGCATAATCCTGCCACCACACTGTCATCATAATCTGGTCGAGAGTGAGATTCTCACACTGGTCCACTGGTCACTCAGCTTCATCAGCTTTGACTTTTATGTCCGACTCAACTCCGAGCCTTGTTTGGCATGTCCTCTTCCTGAACGACCTCTGTGGTCCAGACAATTCCATTGCTGGGGTGCAGACAAAATGGTCACCTAGCATCAAATCCTGTTCACACACCAGCAGTTCTAGTTTGAGCTATGATGGAACAGGGGTCTAGATGTCATGAATGAATGAATGAATGGTAGCTACCAGTATCTGAATTTATACATGACTATGGGGGCTTGTATGTGCTCGTGTTTTTTTACATCTGATTAAGGTCAATGTGAGGTCAATGTAAAGTCATGGGGTGGGCAGTATGGTGATATTTTGTTGTATTGTGATACATGATATACCTTTCTGAGCATATTGGTATATCAGCCCTTGAAGAACTGACCAACTGCCCATTTCATTACAGAGAGTGTAACTAGTCCTGGTTAATGAGATATAGTGGGGACTCCAAGTGGCTCAGCAGTCTAATGCAGACTCTCACTCGGTGAGTAGATGGCGCTCTCTCCCCACATTTTATACCCAAATTCACTGCTGGTCAGCACAGGCGTCTGTTAGCCATTGGATCAGAACTGGGGAAACGGCCGTTTCCTCTGAGCGCACTGGCCGCCCAGCAATAATGCAATGGCAGCAGTTCAAAAAGAGGTGTTGGCTTAACACATATCAGAGTAAGTATGTGCTTGCCTTCCCCCACCGAGTGTTGGGAATTGGTGGGAAATTTGGGATTAGAAGAATTAAAAAATGTTATATAGTGCGACAAGATTTAAATATAAACCTCTAGATAGCGTTTGCGTAATAATTTATATGAATCAGCCGATACTGACTCTTTTAGTATCACAATACTAAAAATGTCTTTAAATATCCCAATATAATATTTTTTACCATATTGCCCACCCCAAACTGGAGGCCTGTCCCAAAGTCCACACTTATGAATTGAAGGTCTGCTGAAGTACATGGTGCTGTGATGCATCTCCAAATTTATCACAAGTGCACAAGACAAAGTGTGAAAGTGTGGCTTTCTTGCACAGTCAATATTCTTCAAGAAGATTCTTCCAAACAGCATCTTAGAACCAGTGTGCTGAACTAGTCCAAAGTCCTCATTGGAACGTACCCTGCAGGACCAAGGAGCTGTGCAGGGTATTCCATGTCTTACTTTGCTGTACACCATCCAGGTGTTTATTGCTTCCTTGGGTGAAGACAGCACTGATTGAGACTAGTTGCCTTTCAACCAAAGTATGAACCAATACTGTATGGTCACAGTCCTGAAGGAAGGCTTCAACACAACATTATGGATTGGGTGTCTCTAGTGTGATCTTTTGCACATTTGAAACATGAGACAAACTTGAAAACGTATTGGAGGCTGGAAGTACGAACACCGCAAGTGTGGACTTTGGGACAGGCTGTTGGAATCTGACTGACTGATGGAACCTGCTGCCGCCAACTGCCAACCCCTTCTCTAAGGCAGAATGGTCAACGGTCAGATGTGTGCATGTTACCATGATACCAGCACTCAAGAGTGAGATTCCCTCTCTAAACCACTACCATTTTTTAGCATCCCTCATGATTCATGGCAGAATAAGGGTCTATACTAAGGCCTGGTAGAGCTGCGTCCCACAAGTTTATAAAACCACTTGGCAGTGCTAGGCCCTTGATCTAGCATCTATTCAGACTTATATTTGAAAACACTACTCTAGTGGGGGGGTCTGACTGGTGGGGTAAATGGGGAATAGGGTGCTTTGGACGCGCACTTTTAGGCACTAGTCAATGAACTTGTGCATGTCCCCGTAGAGCCAGCGCTGGGGCGGAAGGGATGCTTCATTCAGGTGGCTGCACTGGTTGCTACACTTGCAGGATTGAATGAACATCACGGCTCTTTCAAAGTGCTCGCCGTCCGGGCAGGTGAAGGGCACCGAGGCGGTTCGGGTGCGGCGGGGGGAGCAGCAGCGTCCATCTCGGCACACGCCGCAGTAGTTGGGTCGGTAGAGGCGAGAACTGCGGCAGCCGGCGTAGTGCAGGCGCAGGGGCTCTGGAGACTTCTGGGTACGAGAACATTTTCGGCCCTTCTGTCGAAACACAAATGAAAGGAGATCCGTTCAGTATTTCACTGCTTATTAATAATGTCTTTATTGAATATTTTAAGTGTTTATTCAAAGACGTTTCAAACTTTCAGTGAACAAAAACTATGGACATTTCAAAATCCTTGGTTTGTGGGAGTCCAAAGTGGTTTTTGAGGTATACTCTGGACCACTATCCTGCGCTTTAATTGGTTCTATTAAGGGGTCTTTAAACCTTTAAATCAGTAAATAACCTTTACATAGACTTTTGTAATCCTTCAAACATTTCTTCAGATACAGCCGTTAAAAACAGTTCTTTAGAACCAAATATGGTTCTACTATCATGTCATTTACCCTCTTGTCAGATTCAGCCCTTGTATCCAGAATTTGCTGTTATTTAATGGAATCCGTTCCTTCTTCCCCTGTGCAATATTGCCAATGCCACTGGCAGCAAGACAACCCCATATCACGATAAACCCCCATGCTTCACAGTTGGCAAGGTTTTCTTTTCATCAGATTAATTTTTTTTTCTTTGACTTCTTCAGTCCACAGTTTGCAAATCTCATCTGCCTTCCATAGATGTTCTGATGGATACCACAAATGTTTATATGACAAGCCTTAATTCATAAAATTCTACACACACTGGTTTTTTTTTGGAATCAGTTTGAGGAATGTGAAACTGAGTGCTAAAGCTCAATATATATCCAAAGGATCATCACACAACTGCTTTATATAAACTGTTTAATAGATTTTTCAGGTCCTCCAAGTTGAACCGGCAGCGTGTGGTTTACTGCTGTCACTTCCAGACTCTCTCGGAACCCCCTGAGTATGAAATACAAAAGCTCACAGTATGAGTCAAGTACCTTTACAGGCACGGCCATGGAGCTGCAGGGCCTGACGGTGCAAAGGCGAGTCTCCTTCACCAGCTTGCACTGAGCGTTTTCGTTGGTGACGCGAGAGGACACCCCCATGCCACAGCTCCGGGAGCAAGGTGTCCAGCTGGTAGTCTGGACAACACACTGCCTTCCCACTTTCTTCCAGGCTGAGATGGAGAGAAAGAGAGGGAGAGACAAATGCAGAGGAGGAGAGGTGGAGAAGAGGGAGGGAGGGAAAGCGAGCGAGTCAGTAAGTAAGTAAGTAAGTAAGTAAGAAGGTACACAAGCACCATTCAGCAAACAGGCAACACTGACGCACAGAGAAGGTGATTACGCAGTGAAGGAAAAAGCTGAGTGACAGAGGAACGCGCTGTTTGAGGCCAGGCTGTGTGTGTTTGGGTCTGGTTCACAAGGCTCCATTGGAAAATGCTCACCTAGCACTCAGGAGACTGAAAACACACACTCAGGACAGGTATACACTCCACGTTTCTTCACAAATACCTTTTTTTTTTTCAGGAGTCAGACACGGCACACTGCTAAAAACCCACCAATCAGACGAGACCAGTGTGGGATGACCGCATAAATTCAAAGAGTAGAACTGATGAATGACCCGACAGAACATTATTATTTTCCTGCATGGTAAGCCCACTGCAATATATATAATATACCACAGTATACACTATGTTGACAAAAGTATTGGGACGCCTGTCCTAAAAGTACTGGATGGAGCTCCATCATTCCAGAGAAGACAGTTCAATGCTGGGGGACTTTGTATGCCTCTATCCCACGCCTGGCATTCGACATGGTGCCAATGGGTCCATGTTTGTCTATCTGCTCCAGAGAGTCCTATTCTATTGGCAGTGCTTCTCTACAGGGACTAGACACGCTGTGTGTACATTTGCACATCTGTGTCAGCAATGAGTGCAGCTTAATATAGTTGAATGGATTCATTAGAAGAGGTGTCCACAAACATTTGGGCATGTAGCGTATGTTCTGTGAAGACCAGTCCTGGCCCACGGTGAGCCCAAACACACACCCACACCAAATACACACATGCCTCCCTCACCTGCCAGGTGTTTGTGACTGTGCGGCTTCTCCCACTTCCTCCCCACCTCCACTAGCTCATTGCTCAGAGTATCATCAGGTCGGCGCCCTCGCGGGTAAGGTTTAGGGTAAGGCTTGGGGTACACCTTAGGGAAGGGCTGGAGATGAGGGTAGATGAATGGGGGAGGCTGTGGGCGTCTGAAGACAGGGGGCAGCACTGAGGAGTCGCGGTGGCAGTCCACACTGAGGCAGCACTGACCAGGCACTTTCACCAGCCTGGGTGAGGGGCAGGAGGGCGAGGCCAGCGGGACATCACTGGGGCAGAGGGGCACACATCCCACCGCCCCGTCGATGCATGTGCATTGGTGCTTGCAGCCGGCGAGGAAGTTCTCACCGTTCTGGTACATGCGACCATTGTACTCGCATGAGCGGCCCTCCAGCTTGGCTGCGGGAGACACAAATAAACAGCATCTGATAACAGGTTTGTGAGCATCAGGTTTATGGACATCAACCACAAATGAGTTCTAGGAACTAAAAAATATCATGATTCAAAACAGAATCATGATGACTGTTGAATTTAATGCATTTAATGAATTTAATGAATTAATACAATCATACTCTCATTTCCAAAGAACTGTCCAATCAGCTCTGTGCGTCTATAACGATCTATATAGAACCATTCTTACTAAAGAACCCATGAAAATCCTCTAGGTCATCCTCTAGTCCTTCATCAGTGCCCACAGGACTCTGTTGGCTGGTTGATGGACTGTTCTTAGTCCAGCAGTGACTCTGAACGGTTTAAACACTCCAGCAGCACTGCTGCGTCTGATCCACTCGTACCAGCAACACACACTAACACACCACCACCATGTCAGTGTCACTGCAGTGCTGAGAACGACCCACCACCCACTGTGGTGCTCTGTGATGGTCCTGTGGGGTCGTGACCTTTGAAGATTTTTAAGTGAGTCCTGCTTCTGTTTCTGCTCTGTGGATCAACGGTCTCCTAAATGTCCACCAAGAGCATGATGGGAAATAATCTCAGAAGGTATCTTGTTGCAGTCTCGCAAATCATGAACCTCCAAGATTCCAGAATTTTTCCGAAAGTCGTCCGATGTATGGTTATCATTAGACTGGCCGGGTCAGTCACCAGACTGTAACCCAACTGTTTCGTCTCCTGGAGAGGAGGGTGAAGGATGAAATCCCCCAAACATCTGAATATTAATGACAGAACCAGTTTTCAGTGGAATGAGGCAGCAGAACCTCGCTGAACGAAGCAGAGAGCGAGATTATTAAGGCTATTTTTTCTGTGCTTTTCTGCAGCCAGTTCTAATCTTAGCACAGAGTGGAATTCTCACTTGTTTACAGAAGGTGTTTGGTTTGAGTCCCACAGTGGGTTTGCTGAACATGCCCAGTTCCCCCTTCAAAAAGCCCTCTACCAAAACCCACATAGCTTCTTTATGTAGCAGCAGCCCTCATACACATAAATAACCCTGAGTGTATGAGGCAACTCACATGGCTGGACTTCAGTCTGGTTCTAGGTACCAAGAGAAACACTCCGTATCCAATATAATAACTGTTTAATACACCAATCAGCTTCAAACACCTTCTTTGTAAACCCACTGTGCATTTCATCAGCTCCTCCGACTATACAGGAGCACTCTCCACAGCCTAAACTCACCCTGATCTTCAATGATCAGGACCCCACAGGACCACCACAGAGCAGATATTATGTGGGTGGTGGGTCGTTCTCAGCACTGCAGTCACACTGACATGGTGGTGGTGTGTTAATGGAGTAGATCAGACACAGCAGTGCAGCTGGAGTGTTTAAACACTGTGTCCTTCACTGTCCACTCTATTAGACACTCCAACCGAGTGTCTCCAGCTTGTAGATGTAAAGTCAGAGACAGAAGCTCATCTGTTTCTGCACAGTTTTCCCACAGGACTCTGTCAGCTGGAGATTTCTAAACTGGTGGGCTGTTCTCAGTCCAGCAGTGACACTGAGGGGATTAAACACTCCAGCAGCACTGCTGTGTCTGATCCACTCCAGCAGCACTGCTGTGTCTGATCCACTCGTACCAGCACAACACACACTAACACACCACCACCATGTCAGTGTGACTGCAGTGCTGAGAATGACCCACCACCCACATCATAGCTGCTCTGTGGTGGTCCTGTGGGGTCCTGATCATTGAAGATCTGGAGTCTGCAGAGAAGCAGATGAACTACAGTCTGGAATTATGGAACTACAGAGACCTTCTGTATGGTCAGAGGAGCTGATCAACTGGACAGTGAGTTTAGAAATAATGTGGTGGCCATAATGTTATGGCTGGTGTTGTATAACAAAACCATCTGTTTAAGTAACTAATTTCCAACTCACCCCGGCAGATGCCATGGGTGCTGCCCACATCGTTGCCGTAGTTACACTCCAGTCCCTTATGGTGATCACACGGTCGGCCTTCATGGCAGTCCTGGTTGAGCTGGGCTGCACACACTTTACAGCACCCACACCCGTCAGCTACTGAGCTCACGCCTGGCGGGCATACAGGGCGTTCCAGCGGGCACTCGCACACCTTTGGGCAGCCTGCCGTTACCTGCTGGGAAGAGAAGATGTGAGATATCAGAGACTCTAGAACACCAGACACCAGAAAGTTAAAAGTGAGTTTTACTCGTCCAGGTAAAAGTGCAATATTGCACACCTGTTTCTATTGAGTGCTTGTTTAACATTTTGTGGGACATTCTTGTAATTTGTAAAAATTCATTTTTTCACCAAAAATGTAATTCTTTACAGAAGTCGAAGTAAAATAAAAAACAAACTAAATGTTCTTTATTATTTATGTATCAGTACCACTCTCAGAACTGTTATTCTGACATTTCTCACGCAAAGAAAGAGAGCAAACAGCCCCTCCCTTTTCATTTTCCTCTATAACCAATATCTGGGTCAGTGATGTCATCAGCCACGCCCCTTTCAATTAAGTCAAAACTAATTGAACCTTTAAGAACCTTTACATCAAACAACAAACATCACAGACCAGTCTGAACCTCCATCTCCAACTGGAAATATATATATATATATACCCTGAAAATAAGAGTAATGATAGACACCTAATACAGACTGAATTTACCCACGTGACTCTAACACACAGCCTATCTGAACGGGAGGCAATTGATTGTGGAGGGAGCTTCAGAAGTGGATTTACTGATGGTAAATTCCTCTACAATGATCCCTTAATGTTCTGATCCTCACTGTATTGGACTGAGTGATGTTCTCAGTGTGGATCTGGTCAGTGTTCTGATACTCACTGTACTGGACTGAGTGATGTTCTCAGTGTGGATCGGGTCAGTGTTCTGATCCTCACTGTATTGGACTGAGTGACGTTCTCAGTGTGGATCGGGTCAGTGTTCTGATCTCACACACTTAATGCATTGTAATGTCTATGGTTAAGCATGTCTTAAGTATGTTATTGTATCGTGATACAGTTTCTTATTGTGAAACTAGACCTGGGGAAAATATTACAAATATAGAAATATCAATATATCTTTATATTTATGGAAAGAATGTTCCACATATTACCATCTGTGTATGAGTAACGTACCATACAATAAATCACAATATTTCTTACTGACCATAATATTGCCCATTATGTTTTTCTTAGCAAGGTATGTGGATGGATGGATGGATGGATGGATGGATGGATGGATGGATGCATATAAGCCGGTATGTCATCTTTGATTAACAGTGGTTTCATTTCTTAAGTCTAAATATTCATAATAATTCAATAAAAGTTCATTGCTCTTTAAGAGGGTGTAACTGTATTGTCATAGTATTATATTATCATTATATCAGTGGCATAAAATGGTCTTGAAATAGTAATAATTCTGTTTATTTCAATTCATATATATATCGTCAATATATAATCAAAAATGTGTTATTGTGAGAGGCCCACTCGACAGTGTGGAAATGGTTGGGTTTCAGGATGAATGACACACAATTATGCCATGGAAACCTCATATTTAATGGTTCCTGATTAAACTTACAGCATGCTGTGTTTTTGGTTTTATAATAACTACTGATACTTTAAACTTCGTTATGGATTTCATATCATAAATCTCCAATTCTCTTAATCTTATTGAAATACAGGTTTCTTCGCCATATCGCACAACCCTACAAATAAAATTAAGGACAAAATGACTATATAATAGTTTATCATGTCACGCAAACTTTTGTTATTGTGATGCCAGAGGTGGGTAATATGAGAATATGATCGTATTCATATAGATACATTTTGTTAACGTGATAATCAATACACTTGTATTACATGTATATATATACTTTTATATATTTGTAATATCGTTGATAACGTCAGTGTTTAAATAAACACTGGTGAACCTGCACCTGCGTTTTTAAGGATCTGCTACCACTGGAGGTTTCTTTAAGCACTATTATTTGATCAGGAAAATCCCAAACACGAGCAACGAGGCCGGTGTTGAAATACCTTCTTTTTATTCAGACGAATCATACAATCATACTGGTTTAAACTGGCTTGTGCTGATCTGGGGCTGGCCTTATATCGATTGACCAGCATACCAGCACTTAAAACAACATATGCTGGTTTTCCTGGTACTCAGGATGTCAGCTTACATTGCTAGTGTCTTGTATGTTTAGTAGTCGGAGTTGTCAGCTTCCTGTAAACCATAACTTTAATACTTTTTATAACATGCCAGGTCTGATCTCATCCCTCCCTGTGAAGTCAGCAGTTACTAGTGCACCTCAAAAAGTTCACGATTCTGATTCAAAACGATAAACTGTAATATTTCTTGCACATAAAAAGAAACTATTTCCAGCCTTATTGCTCATATTATGATCATATTTCATAAAATCAGAAAACAACGCAGTAAAATACAGAAACGGTGTTCAATTTTACACTCCGTACTTGGTTGAGGCTCCTGACGCAATCAGCATCTGCCACTATCAAATGTTTGATATTTGATAGTGGCCTTCAGCTTGTCTGTATTGCTGGGTCGGGTGGTTCTCATCTTCCTCTTCCTCGCTATGGGCTTCAGGTCCAGAGAGTTCAGTAATATCATGGTCTGCAAACCATTTGGTAGCAGTTCTGGCACTGTGGGCAGGTGCTCAGTCCTGCTGGAAAAGGAAATCAGCATGTCCAGCACCAAAATCTCCTGGAAGATGCTGTGTTGAGTCTAGACTTGATACAAAGTGGACCAACATCATCAGATCTAAACCATCACAGACTGGGAAACCTCACACTGGACTTGGATTCTGGGTCTCTCCACTCTTCTTCAAGACTCTAGGACTCCAACAAAATTTGGAATTTACTTTCCTCTGAAAAGAGGACATCAGTCCAGTCCCTTTTTTTCGCTTGATGTCTTCCCAGTGATTGTGTTTGCATGTGCTGAACTAGTATTTTTACTGACTGAATTTTAATTTACTCTGAAATATTCTAAATATTCTAAAAATTCTAAAATTTCTTTTGCAAAAGTAAAATAAAAATGTAGAAACGTGTGGAATAGACCTTAAAAAGTAAAGTAACAGATTATACCACAGAATTCATATGAATAAATTAAACTAATCAGTAGACTATATTGTCCAGATCTGACCAACACACTGTGGGATCACTCATACTCCCCAAACCCTCCAAAACATCTCCCCTTCCTTGGGGATGGAGCTCACATTGTTTGCTTTGGCTATTCGATTTTGGCAGCCCTCCAAACCAACACCCTCCTGGCTGTACCACCATCAACTGGTGCCAACAGGGGCCTAAAAGCTGAGCTATATCTATTTTCAACTTGAGCCCCCACATGTACGCCATATTTCATCTCTGTTTATCTCCGTCACTCCCAGCTATGGAAGATCATATCTAAAGCCCAAGGCAGGTGGACTATCTACCTGTGAAATCTGACCGGCTGTTCTCTGGATACACACGCTAGTCTGCTGCCCAAGGCTGTAAACTGAACTTACGAATACAGAGTTCTCTGTCTGATACTGTAGGAGACACCAAAACAGCTGCTTCTCAACATTTACAATATGTTGTGTTCTAAACTGCGTAGCCTTTAGGAGTCAACAGATGATCAGATCCAACCTGATAAAGCAGGAAAACCACAACTAAACCCTGAAATAAAATCTGTGAACAGACCAGATCTGGTGCCCCGGCTTCTCAGAAACTGTAATAAGTGTATAGGCGGAATATGAGGAACGTTTCTCAGATGTTGTACGTTTGCTGAACTTGACAAAAGGATAATTAGTTGTTGCTGGATGTGAGCTAAATATGACTACACATTACTAAGATGTTGCTGAATGGGTGCAACATTAATCAACATTACTTAGATGTTGCCATATATCCGGAAAATTCTTTTGTTAGATGTTTGTGTTGAACTTGAATAAAGGATCATTATTCACTGAAAATGTAACAGAAAGTGTGGTAGCTGTGTTCACTTGGCTCGCCTCATCTATCTATATATCCATCCATCCATCCACCTACCTTTCCATCATAAATCCACCTACCTATCCATCCATCCATCCATCTGTCCATTCCTCCATCCACATACCTACCTATCCATCCATCAATCCATCCATCCACCAACCTATCATCCATCCATCTATTCATCATCCACCTACCTTTACATCTTTCCATCCATCTACCTATCCATCCATCCATCCATTCATCTACGTATACATCATCCATCCATCCATCCATCCATCTTCTCACCCATCCATCCATCCATCCATCCACTTACCTATCCATTCATCCACCTACCTATCCATCCATCCATCCATCCATCCATTCATCTGCCTACCTACCCATTCATCCATCCACCCACCTCCCTTTCCATCCATCAATCCATCCATGCACCTGCCTATCCATCCATCTTTCCCTGTTACCGTATACACTGAACATGAATAAAGGTTGCTTAGATGTTGCTCTGTGTTCTGAATATGAATAAACATTGCTCAAACGTTCACATATGGTCTGTAAATGAAGAGACGTTGCTTAGATGTGGCCTGAACAATAGAAATGTGTAGATATTGGCTGTAAAGGATACATATGAATAAGTGTTGTTTAGGTTGTGCTGTGTGTGCGTATCTGAGCTGAATATCAATAACTTAGACATTCACAGAACGTTCTACTGATTTGACGTCATCGCTGTGGGCGTGGCTACAGAATGGAACGTCTGAAAAACCGTTTGGAATTCACTTTTTTCACAGGTGTGAACACACTCCATATGAATCTGGTTTAAAACACCAAGAGTGATTTTAAAATATTAGAATTCATTAATTTAAATGATTTATTTCTGTTTGTTTTTTTACACAAAAAATATTTATTTAAAAAATATATTTTTTATTATATTTTTTTTATTTAAACTTAAATAATTTAAATTCATTGTTTAAATTGTGTCTTAACTTATTTCGTTAAATGCAAATGAATCTATAAAATCAATACAGTCAAATATAATCCTCTGCAATAAATAAAAATTAATTATTTTAAGCATAAAACGTTTTTATTTTTACTTTAAAGCATGTAAACATTGTTTTTGACCTAATTATATTAATTTTTTATTAATTAAAACTAAACCTTAAATGTTAAAAAGGGGGGGGGTGCCTCAAAGCCCACTTTTATCACTTACCGAGTTCAGAAGCAGGATCAGCAACAGGAGGCAGCAGATTATAATCCTCATCTTTAATCTCTGCAGTGGAAACAGAGGAAGGGCAGAAGAGGGCTGTTGTGGCGCGAACTCTCAAAACATCCTCCACACACAGTCGTTCCCACACGAGCAGCGAATAAACGCAACTTTTCCCATTTCTTTCGCTCAGAGAAGAGATTCCAGCTCGTTCCTGCTCGTCAACAAGCCACTTTCACTGCTTTCATCTCCCTGCTACTCTTTATAGCGCTGTCATGCCTCTCGCCTTGACCCCGCCCCTCCTGCCAGACCGGGCCAATCAGGACGCGGGAGCCCGGCGAAGTGGGCGGGGAGCTGGCGTGCGGCTGCCGCCCTGTGGGCGTGGCCTCAGATGAATGCAGTCATTCATAAAAATTCAGAATTACTACATACCAAAGAGGAGCTGGCTCTGCTGTGTTTATTTATATAAAGGTCGAATAAAACAACATGAACGCTGCTTTAAAGTCGTTTTCACACTCCTGCCCCTGTCCAACCTCCTGCTTTGTGAAAAGCAAGATAAATATACTCAGCTGTCTCCTGTGGGCTGCATTAATATTGGAAAAAAAATATGAAAAGAATAAATAAAAACATATCCAGGAATGTCCGCCTCCACTTCTCTTTGAAAAGGACTTGGAGATGAAACGGGCCGGCCAGCGGGCCAAGTTGTCCGAGATGGACGGAATGTCCTTTTCTCCTGTTTATGAATTCACGGTGGAGGATGTGACCTCCATCTGTGTGCTACACTTGCCTCCATGCTTCCTTCTGCCCTCATCCTCTCCAACCACTTGCTGCAGTTGGCCTGTTCCCCTCCTGTGCATCCCCTCCTCTCCCTCACTCAGCATCTCGAGCAGCCTCACGTACCCTCTGATTCATTCGCTCACTCGTTCACCGGGATTCATTCATCCTCCGATTGACCCACTCAGCCCCTCATTCATTCATTCACTCACCCTGTAATCGATTCCCCTTCTACTTGATTCACATGTTCACAAAAAGCATGAAAGGAAGTGTAGTACACAGATGGAGGTCACATCCTCCACCATCAATTCATAAACAGGAGAAAGGAACATTCATCCATCCACTTCACATATTCACCCTCTTACCAATTCACTTACTCACTTGCCATCTGACTGATTCATTCATTCACCCATTACTGAATCACTCACTTTCAACTCTCTCATCCACCCACATCTGCGTCTGACCTGCCATTTAACCCTTCACTCCAGAATAGGTGTCCTAACAGGGCCAATACACACACACACACACACACACACTGACTCAAATATTTTTCCCTGAAAAAACACACAGTAATGACACATTAATGACACATCCTGTCCTGTTCTTTTGGGGCCTGTTGGAGACGGATCCACCCAATAAACACAGGACTAGAACACACAGCTGCTGTGCAGACAGTTCATGACACACAAACAGTGACCTTCCATACAAACACTGACCTTCCACACAAACATCAGGTATGAGAGAGAGAGAGAGTGAGAGAGAGAGAGAGAGAGAGAGAGAGAGAGAGACTGAGAGAGAGAGAGAGAGAGAGAGAGAGAGAGTGAGAGTGAGAGAGAGAGAGAGTGAGTGGGGTAAAGGGTTAAAATAGTGTCGGGAAAAGATAGAAAATGAGGAATTAGGAATTTAAGTCTCAGAGTTATTTTTAACTCAGAACAGGAACTGCAGTGTTGACTTCTCAAACAGTCTCCCCCAGACTGGATAACACACACACACACACACACACACACACTGAATACCACAATAAAATCTGTATGAGAGGCATATGGAGAGAGCAGCAAGACAAGTCACCGTTTAAGTTGATCTGTAAATAAGACAATACGAGACAAAATCTCAGGACGTGTGACATTAAACAACATGCCAAACTCTACCACACAACAAGATATGAGGATCCAAAAAAGTCTTTTCCTAAAAAAGAATATAGATTTATATATATATAGATATATAAATAGGGCTTCCACTGGTTGCTACACGGTAGGTTGATTAATAAATAGGAGAGTGAGGGTTTATGTGTAATATAATGTCAGTTATTCATTATTAGCACTAATTTTCACATCAAATATTTAACTTAAACATGAGGAGCTACGCAAGTCGGAGCTAGTCTTGCCCCACAGCTACTTTTCAGGAAATGTGCTTAGTCAGACCCAGTCTTATATTCACCATCTTACGACACAAAGATCACATTAGATCACTTCCCTGTTTACTGACAGACAGGCTGTTTCTGCGGAGCCATGCACACCCAAGACATGTCACTACCTCCACCATGTTTCACTCATCTGCTTGTTTTGGATCATGAACAGGTTCTTTCTTTCTCCACACTTTGATGTTTTTTGTAGCAATGAAAGGTCTTTCAGCCCTTGTGGTTCTTCTTGTAATTTTCCGATTGTTCTTGTGTTGGATTCTGTGATTACAAGAACGGTTCCGTCTCATGACTTTTTAGCATTACATTTGTGCAGGCAATGCTGCACAGTGGAACAGTGCACCCTCGCTAAACGTTCATGCAGGTCCTTGGCTGATTTCCCAAGCTGCCCAGCATAAGAACAGATCTCTTTAAGATCTCATCTTGACCTCCACAGTTCAACATGCCCAAAAACAGTCGAAGCCCAAAAGCCAGATCTTCTTATAGTGTCCGCTGCCGTGTGGGCATTGACTGTTTAGATCTTTAGACAGTTCTTTAGAGGAGCTTGTGGTTGCTAAGGGATAGTCCATGGTCAGTCATTGTCTTATCTGCTTCTTCCTCAATAGGCTAATGGTTGACCCAGAGCCCACCTGGAGTCATCAGACTTTTTTCAGATGAATTTAATCCTAATTACAGTTTCCTCTGGACAGTGTAAATGACCATTTTGAGTTCCATTAACAATCACTTTAGATGCTCTCTGTTTACGCCACATTATGCTGTGTGTGCCAGCTGATTGTAAATCATAGGAGGAAAATAGAGAAGGTGGCATTGAGTTTGCACACACACACACACACACACACACACACAGTGAACACCTGGTCTTCAGTCCACTAAGGCGGATACGTTCAGCCCTTTGTTTCCTTTCAGTGGAAGAGTGTGTAACCTGTTTGGTGGCTGTCACATTATCCTCCGGAGAGAAGGAGACAGATTTAGCACCCACGGCTGAAAAGGGATGGAGATATGAAACAAGAACTGAGGAACGAGAAAAAGGACAAGACCTGGAATGACCCTGCTGTAAGGCAGAACCTCCTGAAAGTCCTGAAAATGTAGCAACAGAAGGTAACTGCTGACTATAACCTCAGGTGACACTGTCATACAACACTATCATCAAGTGCGTTTGAGTCAGGTCCCCTATCATCGGCCGGATCACTTCGGGACCTTGTTCAATTCCTCTCTCTGAATTCCAAGGAATTCCCAGTTTACTCAAACTGACTGCATAAGGACATGAGGGGAACCAGGTGTTCTACCACATTCCAACCACTGCAATATGCAAAGAACAGTCCACCAATCAGCGTCCTGTGAGCACTGACGAAGGACTAGAGGACGACCAACACAAACTGTGCAGAAACAGATGAGCTTCTGTCTCTGACTTTACATCTACAAGGTGGAGACACTCGGTAGGAGTGTCTGATAGAGGGGACAGTGAAGGACACAGTGTTTAAACACTCCAGCAGCACTGCTGTGTCTGAGCCACTCGTACCAGCGCAACACACACTAACACACCACCACCATGTCAGTGTGACTGAAATACTGAAAAATCTGAAATGTAGTGCTCTCTGCATGTAGACGCTGTAGTTTATGTAGTGCACTCAGTAGGGCGTAAGGAGGTATTTGAGATTGAGCCAGAAACATGCATGCATTTTGACATCAGTATTTTCATAAAGCTGTTTCCCCATCCACACAAGAACACTGAAAACACCCCAAGCTTCCCTTTCAGTCACCGAGATGACGTTGGCATGTGGACGGGAGACTGAAGAGCAGACAAAAAACAAAAACATATCCAGATACGTGTGGACGGGGCCCAAGCTGAAGGTCAGAGGCCGCAGCTGTGTGGTTCACCTGTATCTACTTCTTTTTTTTTTTGGGTGCGTTTACCGGTAAAGTCCCACTCTCTCCCCTCCCTAAGCAAAACCACAGTCACTCCCTCTATTCCGGCCTATCCCACCTCTCGACTCACCTAGCACCTCCACTCCCTCCACCCCCCCACACACCCTGGAGAG
>CM067505.1:2117207-2179248 GCA_034509495.1 Acestrorhynchus altus
AGTCAAGTGTGGTTGAGTGCATTCTCTCTGGATTAGTTATTATATTCACAAATAGATCCACCACCAGCCATCAAACACACACTACATGGACACAAGTATTGGGACACCTTTTAGAAATCCTGCACCGGGGCTGAATGTGGGCTGGTATGTAAATGTTGGGGGAATAAATATTAATGAATCATGTTACATAACCTTCCCTTCCTTTCTATAGACATGAAGTCAAAATGATCCAAGTATATGTTGTCAAATTTGCAACCAGAACCTGCACTTTAGAGACCAAAGGCAGAGCCAGACTCACCTACTCATTGGATTAATCTCAGACCACCTTCATTGAGCTGACAATGCAGAGGCAAATCAGCGTTTCCCCTGGATTCAACAGAAAAAGATGTTTCAACAGTTCATCTAAGTTCCACAACAGCTGAGCTCCACAATGTGCTGACCTGAAAGAGCGCAGTGATGCAGGTTCTACAAATGCTTTTGTTGCACATGATCATATTGCATGCAGCCCGCAAAGGGTTGTGGTTGGTTCCCTATTGAGAAGACAATGCACTTTTTCTACAGTCCACATTTTCTACAGTCACTGGTTTTGCGGTTTTGGAATCGGCCCATTTTTCATCACAGGATTGGTTCTACTGGATCTCCTTCGGAAGGAGGCCACAACAGTGTTTGAGGTTCACAGCATGTCACTTCCAAGGCAGTGTCTATCCAAACGTTTGACCTGTAGGCTGTAGCTGGGTCAGCTGGTCAGTCAGGTGTATTTGAGCCTATGTTCTGTCCATAGTGGTAAAGTGGGGACCTCTAAAGGAAAGAACGGAGCGCTGGTCACACAGCTTGGGGATGGAGGAGGGGAATTTTCCGGAAGGACCAGAGGCACATTGAGCAGACAGTCTGACTGAGAAATGGGGGGCAGGAAGTGTGGCCGACGGTCTCTCCGGCTGGGACATGGCCCCTTTTCTGCACCTTCCAGCCCATGGTCCTTTCTGTTGGACCCTTTCAAACATTCCCTTTGGTCTTGTTCCTGATCCGATATCCCCAAGCTGCTCAGCCACAGGCAGAATGTGTCGTCCTGGTCTTTCTCAGGAGGCTGGGATTGGCTAAACGATCCTGTATGGTTAATTTTCCTCCTCCTCCACCTCTCTCTCCTCTTTCTCAACAGCTGTTCTGTACTTTCTGCTGTTTCAGAAGAACGTACATCACTCTGTGTGAAAGGAGACACAATGCTTCTCCGGCCATGAGCTTTTGGAGGAGGACTGAGGCCAAGGATGTTTGGCTGGTGGTCAGTTTTCGCTGGGATTATTATTTTGTGGCTGAGGCTAATGTAGGGCCTTAAAGGCACGCATTTAGGTCTATCTGCTGGCCCAGGAGAGCTGGAGAAGCTGAGGGCTTTCGTCTCTCTGACATGGCTCTTTCTATTTGTCCTTATCTCTGGGGGTGGCTGAGGTAGAGCGCGTTGGTGTGTGGCGATGTCTGGCAGACAGTCTGAGTAAGTGTCCGAGTCTGTGTGTGAGTGAATGTTGCCTTTTAAAGGCAGATTTCTCTCCGATGTTTTAGATCTCTGAGTGTTAGAGCTACTCCTGGGTGCTTGAGGCCATGAAGTAGAAGCCTCATTAGCAGGCAGCACAGCCCTGCCTCTGTGCAAGACGGATCGCAAGCGACGGTGGGGTGGCAGACTGGCCGATAAGCCGGTCAGGCCAATGGATCTGAAGAGAGGAGGTGGATGAAGGGCATTTTTGTCAACTTTCTTACTTTGCCTTTCAGTTTGGTGGGTGGGGTTCTGTTGGGTGGAGTCAGAGATGTGCAACAAATCAAGTGGGACATCTGAGGTGGGTTGAACCATGGTGCAGAAAATGGCACAGGCCAATTGGGTCTGAAAGCAGGGACGAGTGAGAGAGGTCCTGATAGAGAGAAAAGAGAGAGAGAGAGAAGTTGAAATCAAAGCAAAAGCAATATAATATACAGTATAACACACTCATCATAAAAAAATAGTTGCACCCAAAAGGAAGTGTGGGATTGCAGTGCTGACGTGTGATAAACTGTTGATCTTGGCGCTGACCACAGTGCTTCTACACACAGATTTGTTGGTCAACTTCATCCAAACGTAATGAATGGAACACCATCATCCTCAACTTCATGTTGAGGTGGCCCTCCTTTATTATTCCATCCACTTATATACCAGTTCCACTGGCAACAGAACAGACCCAGAGCAAGATGCTCCCACCACCATGCTTAACAGACAGCTGATACACTATATGTCCAAGTGTTTGTGGAAACCCCGTCCAATGAAAACATTCAAAATGAGACAGAAATGAAATGAGAGAAAGACACAAAGCTGGACCGAGGGGCATGAGTGACCCTGGAAACTGATGAGATTGAGAAAATGGAACAAAAACCAACCCAGTCCAACACATTCAGCAAAGCTAAACCACAGGTTCTGCACGCTGTCAAACTGGATCTAAGACAGATCATGAAAAGAGCTGAATAGAAAGAGTGTAAGAGTAAAAGAGAACTCACAGCCTCTGATGTCTTCCCTCTTTCAGAAAAACCACGACAGCCTCAGCCTCCTGTTACCATGGAGTCTCCCAGGGCCGCCTCTAAATCCTCCACTTCTACACCCTCTCTCCATCTCTCACAAACACACACACACACACACACACACACACACATTCTCACTCTCTCTCTCTCTCTCTCTCCATTGATCAAACAGGTGCTCTCTCTCTTTCTCTTTCATCCAGCTCTTGCCCTCTCTCCCACATGAAAAGGTGACCAACTCTTGTTTTCCCTTTCAAGCCTCTCCCTCCATCAATTATAAAGCAGGGTGGTCAGACAATGTCTGTGTGACAGCCCAGGGCATAAATAAGCATGAGAAAGGAACGGTGGGCAATCAGTGGACAATCTGACCCTTCATTAATTCATTAAAGCCCTGAAGAGAGTAAACAGTGCTGAGAGAGCATTGAAATCATGGTCTGGAGCACACAGACCAACAGGCTGTTAACCTTAAACCTCCAGAAGTGTTATGCAAATTGGTCACAGTGCACAGCATGTCTCATTTGGTCGTGAAGTCGAGGTACATTGCTGTGAGACTCAACTTCCCAATTTCCTTATTTTTGCATACTTCAAGCATTTGATTGTATGTTGTATTTGATTTTGATCATGCTTGATCATGCCAGCCATTCTGATCAACCAGCTTGATGGTGGAGGTCAGGCCTGGTCATACTGGTTATTGTGGTCATACTGGCCATGCTGGTCAAGCAGCTTGATGATGCTGGTGAAGCCTGGTCATACTGGTTATTGTGGTCATACTGTCCATGCTGGTCAAGCAGCTTGATGATGCAGGTGAAGCCTGGTCATACTGGTTATTGTGGTCATATTGGTTATTGTGGTTATACTGGTTATTGTGGTCACACTGGTCATCAACAACGGAGCAGCAGAGGCTGCAGCTGTAATTGCGCGCTGGGCCGCTGGGGGCGCTGCGAGGCGCGCGTGTCCTCAACTCCGCCGCTTCTACGCCGCGGAAACAGTTCACCTCCAGGGTCCGAGTGACCACAGCTCCGGTCACAGCGCGGCGTCACACGGTGAGTTCCCCGTTTTCACACGTAATGACCAGCAGTTTCCTGCACTGACCGGCCCTTCTGTCCGAGCAGAGGTCAGCGAGGTGCGCGCGCAGCCTGTCCGGGGGGGACGGAAGAGGGCGCAAAGTCACGGAGGTTATTGGGGGCATAGGTGCCCAGCAGGGCATCAGACACACCAAACACGTGACCACGGCGTGCGCAGACAGTGTCCAGTAAATAAGCAGGAGTCAGTAGCATGACGTCATCCTGACCTGTGCTGAACAGGGCTGTGGGGTCCATCCCTGCAGGGCTTCACACCTTTAGGTTATTTCCAGAGCCTCCAAGGGCTGTGCATCTCCTGGACCTACAGTGTGGTCAGTGGGGGCTGGAGGCACCCCCACCAACCACCACTACACTACTTTTGACAATCAACTAATCAAGTATAAAATCTGATCTTAACACCCATCTGGCTGATTCCTCTCGCTCTCCCAGTAATGGTAGTCAGGGATCCAGGGCTGGAAGGTTGCCGTTCTGTTCCCTGAACCGGCAGGACATGGCTGAAACGCCCTTGTCCCAGGCACCTGGCTCCCCAGCAGCTCCCTGGGCCCCCGCAGAGAGGGCACAGTGAATTCTCCAGCGTGGATGTGTGTGTTCCACTGTGTGGATGGTTTGTTAAGGTCTTCAGGTCCACTCCAGGAGGCCTGACCAATCCCAAGTGTTCCAGACGTCTGATAGGTTTAGGTCTTGTTTTACCAGAAATGAGTTTATTGACGTATGGGGTCATAAATGTTTCATTTTTCATATATCGGTCACTCCTGTCTCTCTTCTCCCAGATGGCTACTCGGCTGCTCGCGAGGAGAATTTGGAGCGCCTCTGTGAAAGATTTCCGCCTTCTGCCTGTCACCGCCTCGTACTCTTCATCCTGCTCTTCCTCCCTGCGACCCTCCCCCAGACCCTCCCCCAGACCAAAGTCTCTCCTGTCCCGCTCTCACTCGCTCCCTGTGATCTCCTGTAGGAGCGTCTCGTTCAATGTCCAGGACCACGAGGACTTCACAGAGCGGGTCATCAATAGTGATCTTCCTGTGGTCATAGACTTCCACGCACAGTACGTACTCCCACATTTACCAGCTTTAACTGTCCCACAAAAACCAAAAGGGGACAGGGGGGACACCTACATAAACACATGGTGCAGTTGGGTAATCAACTAGTTTTCGTTCAGAGCGTTTTGGATGGTCCAGCTCTTCCACTGCTACCTCTCTGTCTCTACTCATGATGCCCCCACCACCAGGCTTAACAGACTGTTGATGGAATATATGTCCAAATGTTTGTGGACACCCCTTAATAATTAATTAATCCTCAATCCTAATTCATTCATTCATCTACTATAAGTTGCAGCCATTGCTGACACAAATGTGCAAATGCACACAAACATCCTGACCTCTCTAACTCTCTCAATGAAGGCAATGAAATGCTCTGAATTCTGGCGGCACGTGTCTGTAAAATGATAGGGCCACATGCTAATGCAGGTAGAGGTTTGGGTCAGTGACCACTCCTGGTGGGAGTTAGTTCCAAGTCCTTCCTCAGGCTTGATCTCAGAGCAGTTTATGGTCTGGGTTTCTGTGACCCACTCAGCCACCGCAGGGATTAGGGCTGGAAAAGGCTTCTCCTTTGGCCCCGTCAGACAAGCCAAGCCGTGGCCAGCCCTGCGGGTCTTCATTTACATAGTAAGCTGTGTTTTTCCTGGCCACACTCCCTGGAAAACAAGCTGGGCTTTATGCAACACTTGTGGTGTGTTTTTGTCGTGTTGGAAGGACAGTCGTGCGTGCGCGCGTGTGTGTGTGCGTGTGTGTGTGTGGTTTGTTTGTATATTTTCTGTTTAACCCTGTTTGTTTGTGCTCTGAATTGCTTATGCTTGTTCCTGCAGTGTCATGTAATCCTGGTTGTGTGGGTGTGCGCACATTCTGGTGTGACCTGATGTCTTATGGCACTATTTTTCTGGCAGAAGTTGTGTTTTGTTTGTTTGTTTGTTTGTTTTAAACGCGAGAGCACAATTAATGCCCCTCTCACGGGTTTCATTCATTCACATGCTCAATATAAACGTGCTCAGATTCACCTCTCGCTCACGTCAGCTTTGCTCTTGTACCGAATCGTGTAAAACCAGTAGGAGAAATTTGTGCACGCATGCTTTCAAAACATACTGGAGCCAGTTTTATCCACGAGGGCAAAGTCGGTCTGAGTGAAAGCTTGGGAAATTTGAGAGAGCGCATTTATATTTGGCATCTGAGCAAATGACTCCTGTGAGTACGGTGTGAATTGTGCTGTAACATTAAAAAAATGTGTTTTTAATAGCTGGTGCGGTCCCTGTAAGATCCTTGGGCCAAGGCTGGAGAAGGCCATCGCTAAGCAGAAGGGCCGGGTTGCCATGGCCAAAGTGGACATTGACGAACATACGGACCTTGCTATTGAATACGGGGTAAGAGCAAGTTCTCCATGCTCGCACACTAGAATGAAATCACCACTACAGTTTCTTTACAGTTAATTCACACAATCGAACCAACAGTTATAGAGTTGAACACTGTATGAACCACGAAATAATGAAAATATGAAATAGTGCTGGGCAGTATGACTTCAAAATTCATTGGTTTACCATTTAAAATTCATACTGCAATCTGCATTTATTACTGGTGGTTCGGGAAACAGCCTTGTGACTGGAAGGTCGCCGGTTCGAATCCCTGAACTGGCAGGACGTGACTGAAGTGCCCTTGAGCAAGACACTGAACTCCCCAGCTGCTCCACTGATACCGCGAAACGCACACTAACACACCACCATGATGTCAGTGTGACTGCAGTGCTGAGAATGACCCCCCACCCACATAATAGCTGCTCTGTGGTGGTCCTGTGGGGTCCTGTGGGGCAATTGGTGACATGAAATGGTCATCAAACAGTGAATGAATTTAATTAGTAAAGCATGTTGTTCTTGGTCCTTTGTAGGTATCAGCAGTTCCTACTGTGATTGCCATGCGCGGTGGTGACGTCATCGACCAGTTTGTAGGAATCAAAGACGAAGACCAGCTGGATTCATTTGTCAAGAAGCTGATTGGACAGTAAATGTGTCAGTCGCAAGGCCCAACCCCTTTTCCAGTTCACACACAGTTTACAGCTCTGGCTAGTCCTGATCATCTTTTTTAAGATTATTATTTCATTTTATATTTGACAGCAGATCTCTGTAGCTTGCTGTAGTCAACACACACACACACATACACACACACACACATACACACACACACACACACACACATACACACACACACACACACACACACACACACACACACACACACACACACAACTACCAGCTGCACGCAGGCTTTGGTTTTGTCTTTCTCTCTGTATTCATCATTTTGTGTGTGTGTGTGTGTGTGTGTGTGTGTGTGTGTGTGTGTGTGTGTGTGTGTGTGTGTGTGTGTGTGTGTGTGAATTTAGCATTGAATCATTCTAATAACTCACTCATCACTGATCCTTGCTGCTGAACTCAATAAAAGCCAGTTTCTCAGACCCAGATTAAGCCTAAGACTAGTCTAAACAGAGTTTCCAGTACTGCTCTCCAGTTGGCACTGCAGTTTTGAGGTTCAGACTTAAACTAGGCTTAATCCATGTCCAGGAATCCAGCACTATGACCTATGCCACCCTGCCAACGAGTAAAGGAGCCCGAGATGTTTTGTGTGTGTTAGCTTCAATAAACTGTGAGAGATTTCAGTGCCGTCGCTGTATTTGCCGCTGTATATTTTACTGTGTGGAAATAGTTTGATGGAAGGACACGGAATGAAATTTTACGGCTCGAGAAGTTTGCCCTCTTCTTGAAGTTTGCCCTCTTCTGCAGTTCCTGCTCTTGTCCACATGAGGGCGGCCTTTCCTCTGGCATCCAAGGCCACAGTCATCGGACACCGCTATGCCTAATAATGTGAACGAATGTGGTCCGGGATTTATCACTCATCTCGGAGGGAGGGTGCTGATCTGGGACGGGTTTCAGATCTGATGTGTCCACTCTCACTCTGAGATGAGTGATCAGTTAGGACCTGTGTGTGTGTGTGTGTGTGTGTGTGTGTGTGTGTGTGTGTGTGTGTGTGTGTGTGTGTCTTGAATTTTCTTCCATCACAATTTCTCAATTGACTTAATTCGGAATTGTGTTGGGAAGCACGAGCATGGTTATAGGTTTGACTGTAGATTTGAAAATGGTGCAAAAACTGACCAACAGGTTATAAAAGTAAAGCTGATAATAAAGATGTACGGTGTTCTACTTTCTATGGCTCCGCCCTTCGCTTTGTGTCAGTAATGATGCAGGAATGCCTACACGAGAGTCAGCTTGGTGAAAATAGAACTGAAGGAAACTCCCCTGGGCACACAATGGGCATTTTTAACATTCCAGTGCATCTTGCAAGTTTATTTTCCAGTGATTGAGAGGCTGAAATAAGGTTGGAGTTAATACCAGCCTTTCTCTCACTGACAAGCCAGACAGAGTCAAGATGTTCTGCTAATGAAAGTATGGAACAGTACATGACCCCAATACCAGCAATAATTTGGTTCCCCGTCGAGGTTATTCCCAGTATCCTGAGCTGACAGCTGCAAGGCGTGACGGGAAGACTGCAGCTTTAATGGAGATCCTCTGCTTGGCCTTCTCAGGACTGTGACATATGATGGGCTGTAATGCTCAGATCAGATACAGGATCAGATCTGTGTTTATTTAATCCACCAAAGTTGATCAACATTGACCTGATATGTGGTCCAATTTCAGACGTAAAATGGGCTGAAGTTGAGTCAATTCTACACAACGTGTATCAACACACAAAGTACCATCTGTCAGCAATTTGTTTAAAAACGTTTTTATTAACCACTTTGTTTAAGATCTCTTCTCATACGTTCATGCTTTCAGTTCCTTGCCCTCAAGTCGCAAGGAAGACAAGCATCCAGACTCTTCTCTGTCCTGGCAGCAGAACGTCCCCCCGGAGGTTATTATACTGAATCTTGTTTAAAGTAAATCTTTCTGAGCTAAATCTTCCAGGACAGGTTATCATCAGATCACGTGACGAAGAAGGAGACCTTTGAGGAACATCGTTTCATCATCTCATGTATGTTTTCCAGTTCAATATATGCCCAGTTGCATCCTGAGATGTTGGTTCTGCGTCTTGAGGTGCTGAGCATCAGCCAGGAGCTGGGATTTCTCCTTCAGCACAGTGCTGTAAGAAAAAGAGCATCACGTGTGGTTGGTGTGGTGTAACAGAGAACACCACACCAACACCATTGTGGTGTGAGTAACCCTGTAAGTCACTCTGGATAAGAGCATCAGGTAAATGTACAAAGAACATTTTATAGACATTACTTGTGAAAGAACAATTCTAATCGTAAGTAATGGAAGAATTTGACACGGTATCTAGAACTGACGAGAGTCCGTTTCTTAGGAAAGCGTTCCAGCTTACATGTACTTGCTGAGAGAGGTCTCCAAAGTGTTCCACATATTGAGTTTGGACTCAGGGATGACGTTGGCCATGCTCTGCCAGAATGCTGCATCATGACAGTCATCTCGCTTTAACAGTAGCTCCAGTTCCTTCAGCTTCTGGTTTCTGTCACAGAACAGTTATGAGAATCATGCTGAAAAGCCCAGTCAGAACATTTCATACTGATAATCACAAGCATGTCTTCAGTTTTAAAGCTCATTCTGAAGTAAGAATAGAATTTAAACCCTGGAGATAAAAGCTGGTATGGGTTTAAGTGTAACCTCAGTCACATACCTGGGCTTGAACTCCTGATTCATGAATACTCGCAGGGCGTTTAGGAAATGTGTTTTGTCGGCAATGCTGGAGGTCGTCTCCTAGACGACAGCAGTGGAGGACAAGACTTTAATTACCTGAAGCCAAATTCTAGGCAGGCGAAATGAAACCAAACAGACGTGTATCTGCCCGTTTCCAAGACCTGATTAGGCCTAGACAGTTTCAGAGGACGACTCCTCAATGAAAATACTGTTTAGTCTAAGCATAGGCTGTATCTAGGTCTGGGGAACCTGCCCTGATCCCAGACGTCCTTCTCACCTGTGGCTGATGCCGCTTTTCGTATTTCATGTAGAACTGTGTTAATTTTTTTACGTTTTCCTCCGTCTGCTCAATCCCCAGTGCCTGCAATCATGAAAAGAACCCATTAGTCATCATTTACACTGGATTTGAACACAATCCTATCAGTGTTTGCACGGAGCAAGGTGCTACAGCGTGTGAGGTGGATAACCGGCACTACTGAACACTGCAGTAATGAACGATTACGTCGTTCTCCTTCACATTCCTCTACTTCCACATCTGTGTAACACTCTAACATAGTATACGTCAATAATTCTGCAGGTGAGACTTAAAGCAGCGCAGCGGTTTTGTTCTACTCACAGTAAAGATGAAATGCAGCTTGATGATGGTCTGATAGTCCTGATCTTCAGAGGAGATCTGCACCAGGACATCGGCATCCACTAGGAAGCTCTAACACACACAAAAATCACAAGCAATTAGTCCTCAAAGCCCGTGTCTATTAAATACAATGAAATAAATAAAATTAATTCAACTCACACACACACACACACACACACACACACACACACACACACAGCACATTCACTGTCCTAACCATCTCATAACATATCCCTATACACATTCTTACAGCCTCATCTGCCAGTTGGTCCAGCAGCCTCTTCACTGTCATCAGGTCATATTCTAGGATCTCCAGATCTTCAGCAGAGCAGCTCTCTTCACTTTGCTCCTCCATCTGCTCAGCCTGGCACCGTTCCAGACTGGGGCCAGAGACCTCCATGAAGGGCATGTGAGGTGGCATCCAGGCCACCCCCATAATCCGTTCATGGATGAGCCGGTCTATCTCCAAAGCCCTGTTAACAAGTGCTTTGGCATTGATCTCGTTCACCAGCCAAACCCCCTTAAACTGCTCTGCGTAGGATGATCTGAACTGCCTTCAAGGAAACGTGAACGATGTTAATATAAACGGAGACAGTAGGAAGCTGAGACAGACCTAAACGTTAGTCTTCAGACTCCCAGTTCTGGGTTTTGTGAAGTCTTTCATCAACAAAATGGCTTGTTTTAAAGCAATGTAATATCATGGCCTACAGGCAAAAACCTGAAGGTTCTAGCTAGTGGTACAAATTCACAGAACTGAGGAGAAAAATGGTGAAATGCTCGCTTCCATATGTTGGAGGTGTCGTGCGTATGTCCACGTGTGTTACGGTGTACCTCATCCTTTTCTGCTGTTCTTTGTACTGAATTTTGGCGCGACTACATTGTTCATTCAGCACCTGGACCTCCTGCTGAGACTGCTTCACTTCTTTAACACACTTAGTCTTCAGGTTCCTCAGACTGTCCTGTAGCCTGGACGAGGAAGACAGAATATGTTTTACTTAAGAAAGCGAACCACAAACCCTGAAGCCCAAAAACGACCAGAGTCTTTAAGCATGTCAACAGAGTCAGAAGTGGAGGTGGTGAAAGCCAGGCTGTAAGGTAACCCTGGAAGTGGGTTATAGTCCACATATTCCTGTGGTCACACCTTTGGTACCGACAGTAAACAAACCTTCTGATCTGCCTCTTCTGGTCACAGCTCTTGTTGGCTTTTTCCAGCTCACATTTCTTCAGGATATGGATGTTGTATTCGAGTTTCTCCTGATTAAGAAGGTTGGCTGCCTTCATCGTCTCTATCTTCTGCTGTATAACCTGCACACAAACACAACACGCGTAAGTCCTGCTTGATGCAGATGTTCATCCCTTTAATCACGTTGTTGTAACACTGGATTCACAGGCCCTCGTATAGAACCCAACAGTAGACGTGCAGTGTAGTGCGTATTACTGTACCTCCAATTCAGCGACCACTCTGATCTTGACCTTGCTGTACTCCTCCTTCTTCTCCACTCTCAGTTGTTGCAGCAGAACCTCATCGTCCTCCAGCTGCTTCATCCTCTGCATCAGGTAGTTCATCTGCGCTCACACACACAATCACAGGGCAGAGATATTAGCGCACATTAACGACTCGGTCTCAGTCAAGTTCGTTGTGTGGTTGATCTGTCTGACCTCTTTCTCGCTCCGCTCTTTCCTCTGCTGGTCCCATCTCGTGTCGTCCAATTTGAACAAGGTTTTCCTCTCGTTACTGTAGGCTTCCTGTAACAGGAAAAAGAAGTTCAGGTAGAACAAGTAAAAATATCAACAGCTTTGATGCTCTGTAGTCCCAGTGAAAACTGCACCCGAGAGATTTGAGATCTCTGATCACCGTCATTGTCTTGTAGGGGATATGGCTTGTTCACGGACATTGTCAGGAAAGGTCAGCTTATGGAACTTCATCATTTTTTTAGTGAGACAAACCAAAACCCCTTCAGGAAGATGTCTCAGGTGATGGTGTGCTGTTCACTGTGCTACACCTCCACAAATATGACCTTCATGGACGAACCATCAGGGCAAATTTTTACTATCAAGGAAATGATGAATTATGAATATGTGATTCCTGTAGACTGGTGTAAGACCGATGTACGCCAAGCTACTACATGTATGAACTGTGATGATCTAAGATCAGATGTGCGCTGTTGGCCTTCAGGCTGCCGAGAACGTTACCACACCTCGATCTGCTTCATCTCCTTCCTCTGAGATTTTCGCAGAGCCGTGATCTCCTCCTGCATCAGTTTCCTCAATCTGTCCACGTCTTTTGCCTGCTCTTTCAGGTCTTCGGCGTAACGCGTCTCTCTCACGGTGATCTCCTTCACACACAAACACAGACATTTTTGTTTAATATCTCGTCGGGTCACAAAACACTCGCATTAGAAACAACAGAAATAACCTCAAATGATCAAAAACGCACATAAATTCAATACTTCATACTTTAATAAACCAATAATGGAAACATTAAGGCTTATTTTACGTGTTGTATCAGATTGAACTATGAATTATGTGCATCTTAATCCCTCCTTCATTAAGTCAGATCAGATGAGCTTCCCATACCTGCTTTAGATCCCCGATGAGCTCGATTTTGCTTTGGAGAATCTGGGTGCAGAGCTCCTGCTGGCATTCCAGAGCAACTTTCAGCTTCTTCGGAATGTTCTCTCCTCTGGCCTCAGTCACCAGTTGAAGGACTTCATTAAACTTCTGCAGACTGGCCTTTGCTTCTTTCTCCAGCGTTTCATTCCTGCATACGTTGGTGAATGTAAGGGAAACATGAACGGAGTCAAGAGTGGGAACAAGTGTTTATCCTAGTGTATCAAAACAAAGAGGAATATTGTAAGCTGTTCATAATTTCATAAAAACATCTGTCATATTTTATATTTATTACAGTTTTATTGATTTATTTCAGGTTTTTCAACGTTTTGCAATTTAGTCAAACCTGAATTTAAGAATTGAAGTATTGTATATTCTGGATTTCTGCTTTTCTAAGCCTGATCAACAGAAGAAAAAACACCCAGAGTGAAATATAAAGTAATGTTTTGTATGTAATTATGATTATGTATGAACTGGTTCGTTTGTGGGAACATCTCAGTGGCGGTGTTGACCTTAGTTTACGCGCTTCTTTAAGCACTGCTCTCTTCTTTGCCTCTCTGTCGTCAACCGCTGCCAGGAAAGTCTTTCCCAGCTCTTTGGCATCTTGTAGTTTCTCACTGATGTTCTGCAGAGATTGTAAAGAAAATGAGCACAAAAGCATCAAA
This sequence comes from Acestrorhynchus altus, assembly GCA_034509495.1. Classification (NCBI taxonomy): domain Eukaryota; kingdom Metazoa; phylum Chordata; class Actinopteri; order Characiformes; family Acestrorhynchidae; genus Acestrorhynchus; species Acestrorhynchus altus. The sequence continues at coordinate 2,130,471 of CM067505.1, forward strand.
CCTCCCAGTTCCTGCACTGGGTGTGAACTATTTCAAATGCACCTGCAACCAGTTACACCAGCTGAGGTGAACTTCCACCCACCAGTAAAAACATCTGTCTATGCTGAGTAATAATGCTGAGTAATGATGGAGGAATAATGCTGAGTAATGATAGTGTAATGGTGGAGTAATAATACTGAGTAATGATGGAGGAATAATGCTGAGTAATGATAGTGTAATGGTGGAGTAATAATACTGAGTAATGATGGAGTAATAATGCTGAGTAATGATGGTGTAATGGTGGAGTAATAATGCTGAGTAATGATGGTGTAATGGTGGAGTAATAATGCTGAGTAATGATGGAGTAGTGGTGGAGTAATGGTGGAGTAATAATGCTGAGTAATGATGGAGTAATGGTGGAGTAATAATGCTGAGTAATGATGGTGTAATGGTGGAGTAAAGGTGGAGTAATAATGCTGAGTAATGGTGGTGTAATGGTGGAGTAATGATGGAGTAGTGGTGGAGTAATGGTGGAGTAATAATGCTGAGTTATGATGGAGTAATGATGGTGTAATGGTGGAATAATGATGGTGTAATGGTGGAATAATGATGGAGTAATAGTGGAATAATGGTGGAGTAATAATGCTGAGTAGTGACTCAGGTTGGGGGTCTCAGAGGGGGGGCTGTTCTCACTTTTTCACTCTGCTCCACTTCTCTCTTTCTCCTCAGAGCGAGCTCCTGCTCTCTCTCCATCTCTGCAGTGTCTCCGACGTCTGACATCATGGCTGAAGATGAGCCTTAACGTCTCTGTACGCGATAAACTGCTCTGCGGAGCTCCTCAGTCGAGCTCAGCCTGTGACGTAGCGCCACTTTGATATAAGCGACAGTTCCGTGACGTCAGCAATGACATCACACGTAAACCGCGGGGACAGAGAGGCCGCAGTCCCTGCAGTGGCCGCTAGAGGGAGACGTCTCCTCGAGGAACAGCAGCGCGGAGAGAAAAGCTGAACAGAGGATTTACAGCAGCTGTTGCTCAGTGGTTGCTATGGTGTTGCTATAATATAAGAGTTGGTTGCTAAGGTGTTTCTATGGTGTTGTGTTAGTTGCTGAGGTGTTGATGTGGGATAGCAGTTGGCTGTTAAGATGTTGCTAGGTGGTTGCTATGGTGTATATTTTGGTTGCTAAGGAGTTGCTATGGAAGAGCAGTTGGCAGCTAAAGTGTTGCAAGGTGGCTGCCAGAGGAAGACTTTCTATTAGACTCTGCAGCATTGCTGTGAGGATTTGACTGCACTTAGAGTCAAGGGTGTTAGTGGGGTCAGGATGATGGATGGATGATGACCTCATCCCCAACTTCCCAGCTCATCCCAAAAGTACTGGATGGAGCTCCATCATTCCAGAGAACACTGTTTCACTGCTCCACAGCTCAATGCTGGGGGGCTTTAAACCCCTCTAGTCCGCTCCTGGTATTAAATATGGTGCCAGAGGGTTCATGTTTGTTCATCTGCTCCAGAAAGTCTTCTTCTGTAGGGGACTAGACAAATAGTGTAGATCTGACTTTACTACTTGTAACAAGCTTGAACAGTCACTGTAAACATCAGCCTCAAAGATTAATACTTTATTTGGTCAAATATCAGAATATCAGAACAGTCTGGTGTGATCCAGAATCAGCCTTTTCTCTGAAGCTGTTTTTTATTTGTCCAGGTGCTCTGGCTCTGGTACTCTGGCTCTGGTACTCTGGCTCTGAGAACACCACTCCTGCCTCCAGTTGCTGTTCAGGTCACTGTATTGTAGAAGCTCCAGGCTGGTTCAGATCGTTCAGAAAGTTGTGAAGTGTTCAGGTTAACGCAGTTACACGGCCCATCTTGGCTGAAGTTGGTTCTGATGCAAGCAGACTGACCCGTATTTAGCTCATCATCCTCCATCTGTCATTATCTTACAGTCTTAGCCTCTTATCCCACTGCAGTCATGAGCTTATCACGTAAACCTGTCCTGCAGTGGTGAGCAGTGTTATGAGCTTTCTGTGACTAATGTCCACAAATCAAAATGATGCGTCTTCCCTTCAAGCAAAGCTGGTCAGTCTGGTCGTGTAATATTATATCCCAACATTTACACTCCCGATAAATCTAAACGTATCCTACACTGCTGAAGAGGGAATTTTTATTTCTACACTGAAAACCAGGAAATATGAACCATGAAAACTACACTACACCGTCCAAATATTTGTGGACACCCCTTCTAATGAATACCTGCAGCTGTTTCAAGTTGCAGATATTGAGTTTGGACGTTCTAGAAAACTCCAAAGGAAGAACAGCATAAAAAAGGGGTGGGGCATTCCAGAAGAGTATGAAAGAGCGGGGCATTCTAGAACATCATGAAAGGGGTTTTCTAGATCATGGATAAAGAAGGTCACTCTAGAACTGTATGAAATGGAGGTGTGTATTCTCGAGCAATGTGGATTAGGAAGGGGAATTCTAGGAAAACATAAAGGGGATGTGGGTGTTCTAGAATAGTGGAAAAAGAAGGAATTTTCTCCACTTTAATCTGGAAGGGTATTCTAGAGTAGTAAAATGTGTGTGTGTATGTGTGTGTGTGTGGGGGGGGGGGGTTCTAGAACAAGTATAAAAAGCATTCTAGAATAGGATGGAACAGATGTGTGTTCTACAACAGTATTAGTTTTTACACAAACAATGCAGTAAAATGATCTGATATCAGTCTCTGCATTCCTCTCTGACAGCTAAGCTGATTCTGTGGTTGTTTGTAAATCCACAGGTGTGTGTGTGTGTGTGTGTGTGTGTGTGTGTGTGTGTGTGTGTGTGTGTGTGTGTGTTTAGCATCTGCACAGTGTTATCTGACCTTTCATCTGTATAAACATCGTATAAGCCTCTGGCAAGTCCATGCACACCTACACATGACACCTTGCTTTAAATTATATCTCTGTACTCACACACACACACACACACACACACACACACACACACACACACACACACACACACATTTCAATGCTGCATGACAACACATACATCTTTCTTCTCGTCCCTCCCACATGCTCTCATGCACTCTTTCATCTTCACCTGCTCTGACCTGTGTGTGGTGTGTGTGTGTGTGTGTGTGTGTGTGTGTGTGTGTGTGTGCATGTGTGTGTGTGTGTGTGGTGTGTATGTGATGTGTGTTTCTCCAACTGTCTGATTCCGAACCTTCCCCAGCATAACAAACTACCTTTCTATTCCTGCCCTCATTCCACACTGAATCTCTCTCTCTCTCTCTCTCTCTCTCTCTCTCTCTCTCTGTCTCCCCTTTGCCTCAGTTTGTTTCACTCTCTCTTTTTTTCTCTCATCAGTTGCCGGCCACCTGCACTAAAGCTGTACGTTGAGTACATTGTACATCTGACCTATGATGTCATTGACAGGAACTCTCTCACTCTCTCTCTCTCTCTCTCTCTCTCTCTCTCTCCATGTTGTTACTGGACCGCAGGTGATGACATCATGCCATCCCATCAGCCCTAAGTGCTTATTTTCTCATAGTGCGGTGGGGCTGCCGAGGCTGCAAGGCTGCAGCGTTTCCTCTGAAGGCCTGATGGATCACGTCTGCCAGCTGAGTCACACACACACACACACTCAACACCAACACACTCAGATTAAACGTTTAAGCAGTGCTCAGTGTTAATCTCCTTCTTCTGAGGTATATGACACGAGTTGACAAAAGTATCGGGACACCTGATCATTCTTTCTTGCTTCTGTGTGTGCATTTGCACATCTGTGTCAGCAATGGGAGCAACTTAAAGTAGTTATTTATGGGAAGGAGAGTCCACAAACTTTGGGACATGCACTGGAATTGGCCACAGTCAACATAAAGGTACGTCAACTGCTGGCAGGTTGAAGATAAAAAAGTATATGTTTTCAGAACCATCGTTAACGTCCTGGAGAGACGGTTGGAATGGTCCTCAGAATCTCCAATCATACAGGTCAGATATGGATTCCCACATGGTTCTATCTCAGGACCGTTATTATTTATTTCATATATGTTGCCACCTGGTGCATAAACATAACGTTATCATCCACTGTTATACGGGAGATCCAACTGTAGATCAGCCCAACCTGTCGGAGAGGCTGTGTGAAAGAGACGGAGACCTTCTGGAAAGAAAAATTCCAGCGACATGAACTGAAAGACTAACAGCTTCACAAAGCTGTGATTTCTGAAGGCCTGAATGTGTGTTCTCTGAGTGAACAGAAAAGCGAGGGATGAGGTGACAAAAGAGTGAAGGAGGAAGGGAGGGAGTTCAAGAGAGCCGGTGTAACCCTACACCTCTTCCGCCCTGAAACAATAGACCACACCTCCACTCACTCACTCTCTCTCTCTCTCTCTCTCTCTCTCTCTCTCTCTCTCTCTCTCTCTCTACCACTCCATTACCATATAAGGGCAAAAAGACATGGCCAGAGAAAAAAGAGCTGAGAGTGTGTGAGCTGCAGAATTCCTTTGCTCTCTCTCTCTCTCTCTCTCTCTCTCTCTCTCCTTTTTTCAGCATTTACAAAATGCTTGTATAGAGTTTATTTGTGAAGCTCTATCTGTGCTGCATTCTTTAAATGCCTCCAGATTATAATTTTGTGTGTGTGTGTGTGTGTGTGTGTGTGTGTGTGTGTGTGTGTGAGTGTTCTTGTACTGCTATCTCTTTAAGGACACTAAATGATAAGATGATTAGAAATATAAACATAAGTGAGGAGAATTTTCTGTTCCTCTCTTGTAAGATTAATTTTGATTGGTGTTGAGGTCACGGTTTAGGTTTAGTTTAGGATTAAGATTATGTTTAGATTAGATTAAGTAGGGTTAAGGTTTAAGTGTAGTGTGGAAAGGCGTCAGATTAGGCTTCTGGTTAGTGTGGTTAGAGAGTAAACCCCTGGGAGTTGATGTGTAATGCAATTCTTCTTGACATTAAGTGTCGTTTAATAAACACTAATAAATAAATAAATAAATGATTCAGTTTGTGAATAAACAAATAATAGACACAAACATACACAAACTTACGAGATACAACACTTCACTATAGACCACACCTCTGCCCTGACTCACAATGTATGTATGCATGTATGTGTTCATAAGTGTGTGTGTGTGTGTGTGTGTGTGTGTGTGTGTGTGTGTGTGGTGTCTTTGTGTGGTCCATGTGAATTGTGTTTATAGTAAATATAGGCTGTAGCTCCATTTACAGTTTAAACACACACTGACCCCTCAGCCTGATATAGAGAAGACACACACACACACACACACACACACACACACACACACACACACACACACACACACACATACACACACACACACACACACACACACAAAGCCATATCTGTTGATCTGTCTGTTTCACAGGCTGATATTTAAATGTGTTGAACCACAGGAGGTAAACAGGACAGACATAGCAGTGTGTGTGTGTGTGTGTGTGTGTGTGTGTGTGTGTGTGTGTGGGTGGGTGGGTGGATGTGTGTGTGTTTTAAGGGAGGTGTGGAGATTTGATTTAATGGGACATTTGGGGAGTATAACACAGAGTGTGTTTGTGTGTGTGTGTGTGTGTGTGTGTGTGTGTGTGTGTGTGTATGTGTGTGTGTGTGTGTGTGTGTGTGTGATATTTCTCTGTATCAGACTGATAGTATTATTAATTATTACCATATTAATATATTCACATTTTTTGATTCTGTTTGCCATTAGTTGTTTTGGGGGCAAAGAGAAATAAAGATGGATAAACTGAAAGCTAGGAAAGAGAGACAGAAACACTGACAGAGGAATAGAGAGAAAAACAAGAGTGATAGAGACAGATAAAGATAAAAAGAGAAAAGAGAGAGAATAATAACACACAGAGAAACAGTTATAACATGCAATAAAGACAAGAGAATGAGAATGACAGGGACAAAGATGAGAATTAAAAATGAGAGATACAACAGAAAAAAGAGAACAGAAGAGAAAACAGACAAAGAAAAAGCGACACAATATGAGACATAAAGGACAAGAGACATTAAAAAAGACTAGAGACATTAAAGAGATGAGGGTAGCAGATTCTCTGAAGACCCTGATGAAGAACTTGTGGAGAGAGAGAGAGAGAGAGAGAGAGAGAGAGAGAGAGAGATAGAGATAGAGAGAGAGAGTAGGAACAAAAAGTTTCTGAACATTCCTGCATCAGTGTGAGTCAATGTGTCTTATCATTACTTCTTCCTGTGTACTGATCAGAGAGAGAGAGAGAGAGAGAGAGAGAGAGAGAGAGAGAGAGAAAGAGAGAGAGAGACATACAGAGAGAGAGAGAGAAAGAGGGAGATGGGGGGTGGACAGAGAGAGATTCTATTCTCTATACTGTTCAGGTTGTTGTTCTGGGCTATTCAGAGGTTTGGAATGATCAGGGAAATTTAATGCCATTTAAGGACACACACACACACACACACACCCACACACACACACACACACACACACACACACCGTGACACAGCTGTATGTGAGGTCAATTCAGCCGGAGTATTAGGAAAAAAAGTTCAGCTGGCATCTTCTGGAGCGATAATTACCATAGCGGAAAACACCTCCACAGTGACTCCACACACACACACACAATGAAGCTGCTACAGGAGTGTGTGTGTGTTGGATGCCACTTCTCACTGAATACACACTGTACTATGTTTAAAGGTGCTGTGAAGGACCATCTACAGAAGCCTCTCTCAATGTGAAGAACCCTTTTAAGGACTCATATCCTATATGTATGTAAAGAACCTCTGATTTGAGTGATCGGAGTGCAATCTGAAGCACTCCAGCTGTGGGGAGGGAGCAATGAGGAAGGAACTGTGGGGAGTAGGCTGTGAGGAGGGAGCTGTAGGGAAGGAGTTGTTAGGAGGGGGCCGTGGGTAGGGAACTACAAGGAGGGGAGGACGCATTGGCAACGTGAGAATTGATTTTTGCTTGATGGGCTCCCCCTATAGATAGGGGTATTATTCAATTACTGCTCCAGTATTGACCCAGTACCTAGTTCATGATCCAATAACTGCTCAAATCAATTCAGCACCTACTCTACACGATTTAGTAACTGCTATCAATGATTCTGTAACTGCTAAATGATTCACTATAAATGATTCACTATAAATGATTCACTATAAATGATTCACTATAAATGATTCAAAAGCTGCTATAGTTGATTCTGTAACTTCATGAAATGATTCCGTTTCTTTTCTAATAGGATTGGAAGAAGGGCTCCACATACAGGCTTAAACAGGGTTAAACTACAACTAATACACAACTTTGCTTTTAACTCAGTAGATTTCAGTTCAGTAGAGTTGAGGTGGGGGTGAATGGAGGTCTATGGGTGTAAATGCACTCACTATAATACAGCTACACCCAGAACCAGGGGCACACCCTGCCACTGTTACAACACTCTCGTAGAATGTGTGTGTGTCTGTGTGTGTGTGTGACTGGATCAGAGTGAGGGTGAGGGGGATGAGGGGTAGTTAGGAGGACAAAGGTCAGATTGTCCTTATTTGGTAATATTTCTCTTTTCTTTTTGTTTTAAAATTGAAACCCTAGAGTTTGGCCTTCTGTTCACGTCTGCTGACCTTTAGAATGACCAGCGGCTCTCTCACTCTCTCTCTTTCTCTGTCTGTGTCTCTCACTCTGTTGCTGTATGGCTGCAGTATTACTCTCTCACTCTCTTCACTCTTCCCTCCCTCATTCTCTCTACCTCTCACGTTTTATGCCTCACTCTCTTTCTCTTTCTTTGTACTCTCTCTGTCACACACAGAGATCGATAGATAGAGAGAGATAGAGAGAGAAAGAGAGAGAGAGAGAGAATGTATTGATCTTTCCGTTACAGTGTCGGCTCCCAAGTTATCTGTCACAGATGATCTACAGCTGCTAAAAGCTTCCATAAACAAATTAGCACCATTCCAGAAATTCCAGTGCTGCAGCTCTCTACTCTGTTATGATTCCATACATCATTACTCTGCAGATATGCTCCCGGAAACACAGGCTCTCTCTCAAAGCCAGACATTAGGCTGCTTCTATCAAGGCTGAAGGTGCATTAACTGAGATACAGCTTATGATCAGTGGAACAGACTGGAGCTGTGGATCTTCAGGATGTTGTGTCTCCGTGACTGGCAGGGTCATAACACGAGCTCTCTGAGGCTCAGGATGTTTGTCAAGGGCTGGCGTCAGGAGAGAGAGAGAGAGAGAGAGAGAGAGAGACAGAGAGAGGGGATGGGGAGGCATATAATAATAATAATAATAATAATAATAATAATAATAATAATAATAATAATAACAGATCATGTTCACATTTCCAATCTTGTGCCTTAATATGATCTAGATCTGATTTTTTCCACATACAATCTGAGCCATATGTGATTCTAGATCAGATATGTACCCATATTATGGGCATGTGACGTGAATGTGAAGGGTCAGATTCGTTTTTATGTGTCTTCATGCTGGCATGCATGAGCATAGTGCTGTTAGTGAGGGAGGCAAAAGTCCTAACAGAAAAGTTTGTTTACTCATTGGCCGACAGAACAAATACTGAAATCTGACGATCAGATTACCTTCGAAACATACATCACTGATGAAATCTGACAAAATCTTCATGAACGGTGTTTAACATTTGGCTCAATAATGTAGAAACAAACCTCATTTATCGACTTGTTCTGGCCACTGCGCTTGCACAGATCTCCACATCGAGGTGGGGTTTCTCCACATGCACATTCACCCGCCTCTGCCAGGGCATGACCAGCAAGATGACAGTGGTCAGTGAGAGTGTCTGTCTGTAATGAATTCTATATACGATTATAATAAACCTAAATATACACTAAGTCAGTGGTCAGTGTGAGTTTCTGTCTGTAATTAACTCTATATGTCATATAATCAACCTAAATATATACGCAAAGTCCGTGGTGAGCGTGTCTGTCTGTAATTAACTCTATATAACATTAGAATAAACCCAAATAAACACAAGGTCAGTGGTCGGTGAGAGTGTCCATAATTAACTCTATATAACATTAGAATAAACACAAAGTCAGTGGTCAGTGAGAGCGTCTGTGGTGTAAAACTCTCTATTACATCAGAAAAAGCCCCCATAAATGTAAAGTCAGTGGTCAATGAGAGTGAGAATTTGTGTAATGGGACATAAATTGACAGAAGAAAAGAATCTAGTTATACATAGTGAAGGCCTCACTCTCTTGATACATCACCTCAAAACAGGACAAATGTGGACGAGAGAAAGAGGAACAGAAAATAGGGAATAAATAGAAGGCTTAGAAGGTCACAGCAAATATACACATTTTCTTACAGAGGACAGTCAGGCAGCAGCACCCAGCTGCAACACTGAATACTCTAGATTCCAGCTCCTTTAATGTGTTTGATTAATGTCTGTGTTGTATGTCATTTGTGGATGAATATGAGCTCAGGTATGTGGAATATTCCATCCAATCATCACGGAGGGACTTCACAGGACTGCAAGAGGAACAAAAAACACTGACTGGAGGAACAAAACAGCTTCATTAAACCTGGATACCATTCCCTTTCAGCCAACAAAGCTTTAACATAAAACATACTCAAGTGTCAAACGATGTGCTGACAGACAACATGTAGGCCTAGTTTCAACAAGAAAAGAGACAAAACAAGATAAAAATAGAGCTGAATTAGACTGAACTATGCATTAAAGTGTCATTATAAACATATCATGCCCATATCATCACACTCATCTTCAAAAAGTGTCGCTTGAAAAAGTCCAAATCTCAGCTCATCAGTAATTACTTAAGACTGTCCATTACGCATTACAGCAAAACAGCACTGTAACAGCCGTTAAACATGGTGGCGGTAGTGTGATGGTGTGAGGATGCTTGGCTGCTAATAATATAAAACATAAAATAATATAAAACACTACTTTTATACTTTTAAAACAAAATGGGGAAACTTTTAAAATAGGAACAGTGGACTAAACGGGATTTTACTATAATACACAGAATAAACCCCTCCGTAATTAATGGATGGAGTAGACGGGGCCTTGATATTGAGTTCACAAACACATTTTAAAAGTAAATGTACAAGAAATAAAATACAATCAGTGTGGAAAGGGTATAAAAAATAAAAAGGAGAGCTGAACTAAGGCCTATTCATAACCTAGTACACACAAAAAAAAGAAAAAGAAAAAAAAAAAGGGGGGGGGGGGCTGTGGACTGCATTGGTAATTCCTGGCATTCCTCTGTGTTTTGTAGGAGTGTGTGTGGAGCTGCAGACAGTGACACAAGGGGTCGAGGGGCTGCTGATGTAGTCCATCCTGCTCAGCCCGGCTACTTATATGGTCATAAAAGTCCTTGGCTTGCACATACCGTCCTCATTAAACATTAAACTCTGGGAGTGACTCGCTCAGGCTCTCCCAGCCGCCTCAACTTCACTCTCCTCTTTTCACACTTATGTCCCGCCTCCACTCCCCACCTCGGCTTCTGATTGGCCGACGGCGCCTGCTCGCTGGCCGCTGAGTAGCTGGAAGGTGGAAAGTGGGTGTGGCGAGCAAAGCGCGCAAACCCCGCCCTCTCTGGACCGCACCCCGAGCCAGCAGGCGAGGAACAGTGCAAGTGGAAGAGAGGGAGGGAGCGCGCGCGGAAAAAAGAGTAGAGCGAGCCAGAAAGGAAAAAAGAGACGAAGGAAGGGAGAGAGCTAGTTTGAAGACAGGTTGCAGCGCTGCCACGACCAGGATAAACACCGGTTCTTGTTAAGTCAACCTTAAAAGGGCTTGAATAAGCAGGTCAGTAGTTTTTTTATTGCATATTTAAGGCTTAGTTCTCATCCTTCTGCTCTAAAGAAGAAAGTGCATTGATGCAGGAAGGACAAGCGAGGCTGAAAGTTGGCGTTCAAGTCCAACTCTCCGTTCCACCTTAAATGAGGCGCCTCTTCCACTCTGGCGGCGGCGGTGCCCGGCTGCCACTGCTGCGCATTTAAGGTGGAACTGAAAAATTCCACCGAGTTGCTAATTTCAGCTTGGCGGAGGGCGAGCGGAGTGCAGCTCGGCTGGACGGGACTCCAAACGAGATCGAAGCACACTTTCATCACTCTGCGCACTCTCTGTGAGGAGTTATTCGAGTTTCTAACATCGCCGCCGCTGCACGAGCTGCGTTGGGGCAGAAAACAGCGTGTAAAGTTACAGGAAGCGGCGACTTAATCGCATGAATGAGCTGCGGATCAAACATGGAGGCAGGAAGGCAGCGGACGGGGCCGCCTCGGAGTCGTTTCCGAGCCGGCCGCCGGAGCGACTCGCGCTCGGACGCGTCATCGTGTTACACGCGGTGACGTCGCCGCTCGCGCGCTCGTTGTTTTCGTACGATCTTTTTTCGCCGCCTTGCGCATAAAGTCCGCCGTGAAGCCGGTCGGAGCGCTTCAGCTACTCGAAAGAATCGGCGTTGAGAAGTGGCCCGTCCGTCCAGAGGCAGCGCGCACGATTTCACGAATGACGTCACTGAACTCACTCATGACGTCATCTCGGTTGAATCCTGATTGAGAACCAAACACATTGTTTAGACGTGTCAAGTTTCCATTAGTGTTAAAGCCGAAGAGAAATGTGCTGGTGAATTATTTGTGTTAATTTTATTAAAATATGTGATGATGCTCTTTAACATTGTCGCGTCATTAACACAGCTTTTTTAAATCATCGAAATGTCCGCTGATGTTGTTATACATCACCCGCCAGAGACCTTCAACACATACCGTCTCACACTATATATATATATATATAATCTTGGGTTGATGTAGGATTTGTGGAAGTCCTTCCGTCTTTCTGAGCAGGCATTCCGAATTCTGTTCCAGTTAATGCCAAATTCCCACCTCCCAGTTAAAATGGGAGGAATTATTATAATTATTATTGCTGTATGTCAATAGAAATATATTTTATTTTGCTCATTTTTTGGAAAATTCATTGTTCAGCATTAATTTAAGTGGTTTAATTTCCTACAATCAGGTGAATCTTTTGTTCAATAGCAACATTTGTGGATGAGAGAGATTCATTAAACCATACAATATCTACAGTTTTACACTTACAATAGCTAACAGTCTTCAGATGAAAATCATCATGTTAGGTTTTGTCGCTCTATGATTAGTAGGAGTAGTTGGAAAAGCAGAGTCAAATTTTTCCGGTATAATTCATGATGATTTCCATAACTAACACAGTGTTCAAAAAGAGGCGTGCACAGAACTGGTTCCGTTCAGGCTTATAAGAACCTTGGTGTTTTTAGCCAACCGTCCACGTTTCCACCAATTTCAGTGGAACCGGGGATACGTCACAGAATACGTCATCAACAGAGGGGCAGCACAGGGTCAGTAATCGGAAGTGAGAAGATGGTGGCAGGTATAGACTACCTGCGAGCGTTTTTCTGTTACAGATATTTGTTTTCTCAAAATTAGATTTGCACTCTGGAATAGAACCAGATCCGCGTTAGAGGAAAAGGGCCCTAAGTGGACATAAGAATTGTTCTGAGGATCCGGGCGGGAAGCTCGGGAGGTGTGCTGTTCTGGGCAATGTGCTCACACCCTGATTCCGTCCAGCCTGACCCCTGGGACACACAATTAGCCTGTAGTACCCATAATTATGCATGCCTGTGTTGCCTGGGGTTTCGGGTGTCTATAATCATAATACAGTGGGGTTGTAAATTCCACTCCCGAATCCCGAATTTGTCCTGAATTTGGGCACAGCTGGCAGACATGTCCAGTGGCAGCATTGCAGAGTCTGTCATATTGGGTAATCACTGGTTGTCTGTACTGTGGCATGTCTGAAAGGGGCTGAACATTATGTTGCGCGTTAATTACAATATTGCTCTTTGGTGTACAGAGGTTGAGGAGGGCTGCAATGCGCAAATGAGGTTTAAGGAAATCGCTGCTATTTTCCTTGTTGGCGGCAGTTCCTGACCGATGCTGTGTGTGAGTTGAGGCTTTCACATGATCCAGACCTATTGGCATTGCATGATGTGGCCCTCAGAGCTTATACATGCGGTCTACGCTCATTAGCCCATAGTCTTGTTTTCATTTGTTGTAAGTAGGGCTGTAAAGATAAAACATGGTTATTGAGCTCGGAGCTCAAATATTAACTTGGCCGAAGTGTTTTGGGGTCAATAGTTTGTTTTTCGGTGGGGTCATCGTTGTGATCTGGCCTCAGAGGTATGACATTCATACTGGGGTGTGACTGGCATTCACATGCACAAAGCCATGAGGTTCGTGTTTCATGTTGCGTCGTCGCAGTCAGTCACATCCTCAGTGTTCGCTCGGGGCAGTTAGAAATGATCTCATGGTTTTCCTGTGTCAATGGTCGAGAGGGGTACTCCAGGTCTAGAGTAAAAAGCCACCCCAGGTTCACACACACACACACACACACACACACACACACACACACACACACACACACACACACACACACACAATTGGACCAGTCTTTACCTATTTATCTTGATGTTTGCATTCCTAGTGTGGGTGTGGTGGCATTGTCATTTACTCTGGAACTTGGGGCTTCTCTCATGATTGGCATCAGAAAGATAAGAGCACAGTTTTGGACCAAGTCACCATAAAAAACAACTTCTACTGAATATTTCTACTGAAATAGAATTTCTATCATGTCGGACGCTCTATTTAGCTCCTCATTGTCGCTTAACAGATGATCGCACTTGTTTTTAAGTTAGGTATGAAGGCGTATATTAGCTCGTATAATATATATCCTATAAGGTTAAAAACCGGAATGACCCGCAAGTCAGAATTCCGGCTCGGAAATCAGAAGAGCCTGACCAACCCTGAGTTCAGAATCCAAGATAGGTGCCCGCACTTCAACAGTGTCGTACGGCGTTACTTTTATCGTACGGGACTAACGCGACGCACTTTGGGGTCTTATTTGAGGCGTCTCTCTCCCTTTTCCAGGCAATTCCAAGGAATTACCACTTTACTGAAAAGCGATTGTCTAAGGAAACGAGGGGATGTAGGTGATACTCCCAAGTGATTGGGGACTGTTCGGACCGGCCTATAACGAGTGCCTTTACTCTAGTTTATTAGCGCTTCGAGCTACTTGTATCTGATTAAACGAATCGTACAGTCCATTCTTTCCAACTTGTCCCTGTGGACACGTTTCCATGCTTAAGGAAAAGCAGCGTAATACGTGATCAACAACGTATCAAACGATACTAATGTTAACCCGGGACGTAAGAAGTAGATGCACAATAAACCAGTGTGGAAATAGTGGTTCTGAATGTTTCACTGGAATGTGAACAATCCAGGTGTGACATCATTCCCAGCTTCGACATCTGACTCCAGGCACATTTTACATTCTGTGCCAAAATATGATGCCATATGAAAAGTTTGATGCCATAAATGGGCACTGTACCTCCTTTACCACAATAAAAACACCGTTTTTCTTTAGTAGTGACTGATTAAAGCTCAGAAATGCCTCGCATATCGTCTTCTGTACCTTAAAACCTGAAAAACATGGTGAAATGTTTAACGCAGTTTGAACTTCCATACACATGTAAATACAGTCGCGTTGAAGTAAACAAACTTCAGTATGAAATTTTGAACCAAAGTTCAGGGTTTTTTTGCAGAGTAACATATTGGCTAAAAGAAAAACAAATAAAACGATGAAAGTGACATTTATTTTCTGCCACGTTATATGAATCAGTTTTATGGTTGTTATGTTTGACGGTGTGCAGAACAGTCTGTATTGGACCAGGGTTGCCTAAACGTGCTTATGACTGTAGCAGATTAGTGTATAGAAGCTGCGATTGTAGCGTATGTCGTGTCAGATCAGCTGTAGCTGTATGTTGACCACTTCGTGTGTGTATGTTGGGTGTATTTTTGGGTGTAGGTTACAGGCATCTCTCGCACTCTCTCTCACTCTCTCTCACTCTCTTGCTCACTCTGTTTGACCTGATTTGCTGCCTGAGTGAAAGTGACCCACTTGATGGGAACGTTCTCCATTTAGTTCTGTCTTTTATCCGTAAAGCCCATCTCTCTCTCTCTCTCTCTCTCTCTCTCTCTCTCTCTCTCTCTCTCTCTCTCTCTCTCTCTCATATTCTGTCTTTATTTCATTAGCATATTTCTCTCTCTCTCCTCTTCCCTCCCTCATCCAGATGTGGTGAAAAGGGCATGCTTTTTTGGCGTGCGGTTGGTCTAAATCTGTCAGCGATGACGCAGCAGGCGATGAGAGACAGTCTATGAATGAGCAAGAGAGAGAATGAGCGAGAGAGATATGCTGAGAGAAGAGGTGGCATGTGGGCTGATGGGTGACTCTCTGCCCCGGGGAGAGGGGCAGGTTAATGGTTGACTGTCTGGCGCGCTCTCTCTGCTGCAGAGATAAGCCTGGTTACAGTAAAATGGTGTGACCTCAGTGTTCGTCTGCAGGCTTGTGGAGTAGGCCTGCACGGTATAATAAAGAGTTGGTCGTGAATGCAATCAAATCCTCACAGCAGTGCTACAAAATCTAGTAGTAACGGTCTTTCCCTGGACAGTAAAGACAATTACTCTTTATAATACCCTTGATTTGAGAAGAAACAGTGAATGAGTGGGCGTCCCAATACTTTTGTCCATGCAGTGTATATCGTCATATTGTATTCATGTGTATCACAGCATTTCCTCGCTGGGGGTATTTTAAAAAAGCAGCTGTAATCTTTGTTGGACACGTCCCTCGTCTTCTCACTTTAAACATCTGGATAACCGATAAAGGGTTCCTACCGTGCCCAGTTAGAACACGTTCTGCAGGCTCAGAAAGATAATTAAAACACCCTTGGGGGGTTTCACACCGTCGCAGAGGCACAGAGGAAGAGGCGGCAGTTGCTAACCTACACAAGGTGCACAAGGTTATTCAAACTCGAGATCACAATGAGTCAACGCAACCCCAGCGCACATCGGATACAGTCACACCAGCGGGCTGGAGGCGGCGTGAGCTGCAGGGTAAAGTCTAGTCCTACAGTTAGACAGGGTCTCTCTGGTCTGACGGAGTTTAAGTCTATGTTCCGAGCCTCGTCTAGGTGTAACTGGTGGACACTGATGTGAGTTCGGTCCTTTAACCCTGTAAACCCTAAAGGCACATCTGAAGACCTTTGGAAAGTTCTATACTCAGTATATAAAAATCCAGATGTTTATGATCTGGACCTGGATTACTCACCTCTGACCACAAGATAACAGTCCTAAACACACGGCAACACATCTATGAATTTCCTGAAAAGACAGTTGGGACCATTTTATTTACAATATACATTATACACAGCTGTCCAGGTAGGGCTGGACGATATGGACAGAAAATGCATCACGGTATATTTTGGCTGAATGACAATGTATGATACCATATATGATGTGAAAAAATCAGGACACCCCATGACATCCTTCTTCTGTCATTTTTAAACACATTTAAAGACACTGAAATGTCTCCCGCTCGGTTTATATCCTGATATAAATATCGATATATATCGACCAGTTTATTATCTTAATATAGATATAAATGTCTATGTAAAGCCCAGCCCTTCTAACAATCCTAAACACACCTCAAAACATCCATACATTTCCTGAAGAGACACAATGGCCCTCAGAATCCCCAACCATGCAAATGTATTTACATTTAACGTTCTACGTTCTCCTGAGTCGTCCAGGCAGTGTGGTGGGTTTTAACTTTCCAGACCTGGATTATCCGCCTGTGTTCTCCTACGGAATCATTACCCAAAGATCCGTTTGAAACGTGTGTGTGTTAAAGTGCAAACAGAACTGTTCATCACAGTGTTCAAAAACAAACGGTGTACATTTTTGATGTTTGGCCAAACTGTGTCTTTAATCTCCAGGAAGGTGCACCTGCCTCGATCCTGAACACGCTGTTGAAATACAGCGTCCGTTTGTCAGCTGCCGTCAGTCATGTGTCCTCTTCTTGTTTTCATTTCCTCAGCTGACATATGCTGAATATGTCCTACACGTCTGTGTGCTGTTCTGCCGCTGTTTGTGTTTGTCCGATGTTCCTCTGATGTCCCCGTTAGTCTGGGTTTCTGAAGTGATATTGGAGTTTGTGTTCTTGATTCTGAGGGTGGTGGGTCCTTCTCAGCAGTGACACTGACGTGGTGGTGGTGTGTTAGTGTGTGTTGCGCTGGTACGAGGGGATCACGGTGTTTAAACACTGTGTCCACTTACTGTCCACCCTATCGGACACTCCTACCGAGTGTCTCCACCTTGTAGATGTACAGTCAGAGACAGAAGCTCATCTGTTTCTGCACAGTTTGTGTCGGTCGTCCTCTAGTCCTCCAGCAGCGCTGCCCGCCGCCCTTTCCCCTTTTACCCATACAGTGTTGTCCAGTTCCAGCTGGCCTGTGCCAGTGCGTCATTCCTGCTGAAAGCTCTTTCTTCCTCCTCCGTTTAGTGTCCATTCTTCTCGTGGAGCATTTCTCCTTTTTTGGGCTCCCTCTCTTCTTCCTCGTTTGGATCCTCCCTTTCCAGAACGCACCTGAACACAGTGCCGCGAAAGAATACAACAATGGCAGGAAGCCGGAGCGGATTGGCTACTCTCCAAACAAGCAGGCCAGCGCTGAAAGCTTCTGTCCAGCGGCTGCGGTCCGGCAGCTGCTGCCCTGTTCTAAAGGCAGTCGCTACTGAGGGAAGGAAGACGAAGACTGTTCCCTTCCATTAAAACTGGATTTCAAATAAACAGTCTTCTCTCGTATCTCCAGAACTCCCGACGTTTTCCAGGAGAAGTTCGGAAAGGCGTGTCGTTTTGGAGCATTTCTATTGGTCCGTTTATCGTAACCTATGGACACAGTGTGAAGAGCAGCTGCCAGCTACGGTTGCAGCAGATTAATTCTGGTATTGAAAGAGGTACAAAAACAATTCCCATAATTCCTTCAGATCAATTTATAGACAAAATAAAATTGACCAAGGGTCCGAAAGGTCAGATGGCCCACATGTGATTGTGAGTGTCCACAGGTCAGTGCTCCAGAAGCCTGGAGAACATAGAGGAAGGAGGCGGTGCTTAAAGGCTGCTGCAATTCCACTGTGATTGTCGGACCTTTTATTCAAAGGCTTTATTTTTGTAGAACTTTATACAACCTGATGTTCCAAAGCAGTTTTGTCCTTAGAGCTGCAGGAGACACTCAAACCATCGTCCCCTGGTCAGACTGAGGATTTTGGCTTGCTGGCCCTGAAATGCCCTCCTGTGTTTATGGTCTATGGATAAGTGGTATAAATCACAGATTTTCAGATTAATCTGCCATCAGTGGAGTAAATACTGGGCAGTCGTTTGCTTTGAAGGTGGGTGGGACGGAATCAGTCCAGAGGCAGTGGGTTCCTGAGTTGACTGAGCTCATGGTGCTAAATCATCAAGGCGGTGTCAGGTCCTGCACTTCTGAGGAAACCAGGTTTTGAACTGAGTTATCAGAATGCGGGCAGGGTGGGAGGGCGGGGATACGGGATGGGAGGACTTGTGTGTATGGATGGTTGGTTTTCTGTGGAATTAATCGAGAAGGGCAGGTTAACGTTGGTGGTGGTGGTGGGGGGGGTATGTATGAGTGAGAGAATTCATTTTGCCCAGGGCATGGCATGTGAAATGCACCTGTGTGTGTGTGTGTGTGTGTGTGTGTGTGTGTGTGTGTGTGTGGTTTATTTGATTTGGGGTGTTGCCCAGCAGCTGGTTCTCTCACTACATTGCAGCTCTTCCTCCGTGTAACAGAGGGCAGCAGCTCTGGAAGGTGGTCCGGCTCTGGTTCATGAGTAACCACACCTGGCTGTACTTTGAGACGTGACCTCACCCTCTGCTAGATCTAACCCGGAGTGCTCCAGCTCGAGCGATAAGCTCAGGAGGATGGCGAGATAAGAGCTGACAGAACTAGGCAATGAAATAAAAGAGGGAGGAGGAGGGAGGGGTAACCTACATACACTAGTATTACTACGCTGTACTGGGTGGAGGCATTTTCTGCATATTTAAGTGGTGGAGAAATAAGAAGTCAATCAGGTCATTTCTTCACAGTGGTGGTAAGCATCACCGTAGAAACCAGGGGACACCAGCTATTCCTGCACGTCTTCTGTGGTTGGTACGTGTAGAGGACGGGAAAAAGTGGCAGATCTGATCAAAGCTTGGTTACTTTAGGGACTATTTTTTTTGTCACAGTGCTCTGTATGTATCCATCCACCATGAATGGACTTTTAGGCCAAGAACGACCTCAAATCAAATCTTACTTACGCCATAACAAGCAGCACCCGTTTCGTTTATCCCCGACTTCTCGACGCATCCTGAAAATACTGTTCCAGATAATTCCAGAACACAGTTCCGCTGTTCCACAGCTCAGTGCTGGATGGCGTTCATACCTATTAGGTTTGTGTTCATCTGCTTCAGACAGTTCTGTTCTATCAGGGACTAGACAAGCTGTGTGTGCTGAACCGTTGTTGTAATTGCCAGGTTTGAGAACCTGGTCTTAGCTGGTCTGGCTTCTAGGTTCTCCTTGTAGTGGCGGTGTAAAAGTGAAGACGATGCTGATGGGGCGAGTTCTGTAAACGAATCTCCCTCATTATCTCTGGCAGAGATTAGTCAGGTATGTTGGAGAGAACGTGTCGTACCTGTCCCATCTTAATCATTTTAACCACGGGGTGGGAAGACAAGGACGCGTCAACGTCACTGCGGTCACAGGAGAAAGTTGATTGATGCGACTGGCTCCGCTTATCGCTCCATCCACATTCTTTCCCAGGAATAAAAGCCACAGGTGATTGTGAGCTCTGATTCGGTCTGACGCCGACTCTGTATGAGCTGTAGGACTCTGATTTACTACCGTTAGACCCGTCTGAGTGCGGCCAGCGTAGGGGCCCAAGCACTGTCTGACCGTGTCTGATTTAGCCGCGTGTCATCAGGTGTGACTCAGTGAACGCTGCTGGTCTGCTAATCCCGAGGGCAGCAGAATAATCGTGGGCATTTAGTCTAATGGGGACCGAGACTGCTGACACCGAGGGTTTGTCTTTTGGATGGAGGCCTGATTAAGTAAGTGCATCATGCAGTGATCACAGGCTTTTTTTTTACAAAACCTTAATCCCGTCTTGCTCTGGCACGCAAAGAGCGTTTTTATCATTGTCGTCTGGTCTTGTTTCTGGTGGTCTGCACAAGAATGCGGCGGCTCTTCCAGGCGTGATCGTCGTGCATAGCTCAATAATGAGCCTGTTTTCTAGATATATGAAAGGTTCAGCCTGGAGGCTCGTGGGGACGCCGCACGGAGAGTCGAGGACTTGATTAGATGTGCAACAATAAGGCGCGTCACAGTAAACCGATTCACCTGCTGTAAATGAGCGCCAGCGCAGGCCTCGGTCACTTAAACGCTGACCAGTAATCTTCTCCTGTGTTGAGCTCCGGTGAAGTTGCTTCAGCACACGTTTTAAAAATATATAATGGAGTTTGTGGCTCTCGGGGGAATAATGTGCCGGTCTTCACCCTCCCAGCGCTGGTGGTGCCCCGTGATGGGAGGAAACTAGTGGGTGGGACATGGCTGTACCCAAATTAGAGAGGAGGGCAGTGTTCAGCCATATATTATGTAACCAGTAAACATTTGTAAATGGTGTGAAAATGTCTTGAAATAGTGATTTTTACCGTGTCTCCAACCCCTGGTAGAACGTGGTTTGGCCACGTGGAGAGTACAGTACAGTGAATACGGTTCGTCTGTGGCACCACGCCGCTCTGAGACGCACTTCACGCTGATTGGCGTCTGACTACGGTGAGTGCGAATGAATCACAGGAGCTAGAAGACCTCCTGGCTTCTTTCCAGTCAATGAGGAGGGTGTGTCGCTGTTTCAGTTCTACATGTTTCAGAATGTCCAACATGTTTTTGGGATATGCATGGAATATGTTCCCACACTGCAGGCTGTACCACCTGACTCGGCGGGTAATGAATGGGACAAAAGCCTTTTGCATTTGGGGGATTTGGTTGCCTTTTTTTCCGCCCTCATTGTATCGAACCGTGATCCAAACTGCAGTGTGAACTGAACCGTAACGTCTGCGCACCATTTCGCCTCTAATGACGAGCGTGGTCTGCTCACCCATGCTGCCCTAATTTGAGGACTGAGTGTTTGGCTCATTCAGGAGAGTTGGTTGCGATATTCCGAGACTTTTGAGACCGTTTTAAAGACAGAGGCCTGAGCCTGAGGCGTGCCCTGACGTCCTGCAGGCCTTTCAGCTCTATTTTAAAGCCTGGTTTTGAGGGCTTTCAGGAAAGCGCCGCATTCTTTCTCACCCGGTCTGTCTCTTGGCGCTCGGCGCAAGAATTCACACAACAAAGTCGCTCAAATGGCAAAATAGTTTTCCCTGCTTGTCATTTCCTTTTTCCTCACTCCCTCTTTCTCTTTCCCACTACCTCTTGCTTCTTTCTCTCCTGCTTCTCTTGCCTGTTTCACCCTGTCTCCTCTGTCTGGGCTGCCTCACATGCCCTATACTTGCCCGTCTGCCACCCTGCCACGCACTCTATCCGTCAGTCGGGCAGTCATGTGGAATGGAATGGAAGTGGAAAGTGTGAGGCAGGTGTTAATGTCATTAAGAGAGGTGGACTGCGAGCTGCACATGGGAGGAAAAGCACAACAGGCCAAGGGAGTGTAGGAAAGAGGAAGCATATGGTTGGATGAGGGCAGTGATTGGGTGGAAAAGGAGAGTGGAGTAGCCACAGTGACCACATGGCCACTTGCAACCGAATGCAAGAGCATTGCAGAAGGACTTGATATGAAGAACAATGGGGGTCTTAGAACAGAGCCCTGTGGGACACCACATTTTACATTTCGCCATGTTTAAGGATCTGACCAAGAGATGGCTTTTCCCATCACTCCAACTGGATGTTCTCCCCACCAGTTCCACTCCACCATTACCAGACTGCATCGTATGCATTCTGGATTAGACGGAAACATCTGCAAATGTACCGGCAAACTGTTCCTTTAATGGCTAAATAAAAGAACCCGGAACAGCCTGATCATTTAGAACGGACGTGGTTTGAGGGCTTGTCCGTGGGGGATGTCAGTGAAATGGCAATGAAGGACCCTCTCTTCCACACTGATGCTCAGATTTGGCCTTTTATAGAGCTCTACACTTCAGCCATCAGCTCCAGATTCTTCAGCTTTATTGACTCTTCCACCGCTGAGTGTCTGGGAGGCACTCGACTGGAATGGAATGGAAGTGAAGTAGATGAGGGAGGAGGTAAAAGGGAGTGAAGACTGGTCCTCACGACGAGTGCGTCATTCCAACGAGTGCTGTGAAATTCTTTCGTACCTTTGTGCCATCGCGTCGTTTCCTGACCATATATAAGAGGGAGGTTGAGCGTGAAAAGGAAGATTGTCATTCCGAGCGGAACTGGTCATGGTGGTGGTGAAGTTCCTTTACAGTGAACGATTTCCATCAAAGCCCACTCTGACTGTCCACCTCATAACCACCGAAATATGCAGACGTTTTGGAAACGTGGTGAAATTCCCCGTTAAATGATCTGCTGGACGATTCTTTTTCACACTTTCGCACTAAAACAGTGAAACATCACATCTGAAGTGCTGGTTGGTGATCCCTCAGGCCTCATCGAGGGCGTCTTTCACACTTCTGGAGCTCCATCTCTCCGATTTAGCTCAGTCTTCAGTTAAACGCTGGAGCAACGGAGAGTTAAAATTAGCAGCAGAGCTCCCACGAGTGTCCCAGCGTGACTGATTTAATTGTGTCAAGACTTTGAATGAGGAGAGGACACGCTCTCTATCTCTCTGTCTTTCTGTCTCTCCATCTCTCCATCGGTGAGTCTTTCTGTCCCCTCGGCTGACCAGTCTGTCGTAATTGGAAGAAAAGGCGTTCTTCTGCCCTTATCTGACCGGCCAGGACCTTGTTAGGACAACACACCTACCGTTCTTTTTTTCTTTATTTCAGGAAACGGTCTGTAACCCTGTTATCTCGTTCTGATACCCCGCTGCTGCAGGGACATGCAGACCTTCAGGACCTCCGGACTCTTCCCCCCAGCTGTGCCGCCACTCTGTCCTTACTGTCCCTTTCTTCTGAGGCCAGTTCAGTATGTGTGTGTATGTGTTGACGGTACATTTGCATAAAGCTGCAGTGGCCTAATTTCCGTTTCCCATGCCCATCTGAGATCTGACCATCTGAACCCTGACTCAGCAGGGTTCTCCTGACTGCCATGCTTTGGTTTTATCTACAGTAGGGGTTGGTTGGTATAGACAAAAAAATATATTGTATCATATATTGCATATCATTGTTCAGCTAAAGTATATCGTGATCTGATTTTTTTTGTCCATATTGCCCGGCCCTAGTGTAGATAAAACCAAAGCATGACACAGTCAGAACAATATACGGCACAATATGTGGTGTTAAAAAATTAAGAAACCTTGTGAAATCCTCCTTTTTTTTACTATATTTAAACATATACACAAAATATATCTCATTCATATGTTGTAGTCTTCTTATCGCCAAAAGCTGATCCATGATGGCTTTTTGGAGAAGAACAAACGTCTGTAACACAAACGCTCGCAGGTAGCCTGTAGCTGCCGTCTTCTCACTTCCGTTTATTGACTCTGTGCAGCGCCCTCTGTTGGTGATGTATTCTGTGACATCCTTTGTTCCACTAAAACGCAGAAACGTGGATTGGTTTGCTAAGGTTTTTAGAACCGGAGTTCTTTTGGTGGAAAATTGCCTACAGTGGTGATCATAAAGATTCTATGGAATGATCTAGAACATTATGAACCTGGCAACTGATTTAGAGATTAATCAGGAATGTTCACCAAACTCCATCAACACCGGCCTCCTAGGACCAGAACTCAACACCCGTATTGTACTGCGTTCTGTACTGACCAAAGCCAGATGTTCTTCTGGAGTGTTGATGCGTCAGGCTGCTTAGATGATCCAACATTTTCCTCAAAACAATTCTCTCTCTCTCTCTCTCTCTCTCTCTCTCTCTCTCTCTCTCTCTGTGAAGTCAGGAGAGCCTAAAGAAGACTTGACCCCCCTCAGTAAATCATAGTCCGCTCGACCCGAGCAGTCCACTGGACGAAGTGGGAATGTGGAATGTTAAGCATATAGGAATCTTGATCTGAAGATGTTGGGGTGACCTGACCCTCATAAAGCCTGAGATAAAGACCAAATGGAGTCCAGGACGGACAGATGTTTCCCGTGCTCTTCAGTGCCCTGGGGAAGCGCTATTATCGTAGAGCAGGACGGCGCCCAACGGGCTGATACGTTGACTTGCGTGGGCTCTGTTGCAACAGCAGTAAAATTTGTGGGACCAAAAGAACTGACTGTTAAAATAATCCTCAAAAATGTTACTGAGAGCCAGCGGGGAACGTCTGGCATGATCTGCTCAGAATTAAGCGTCCCCACTTCAGCTCCTGTCTTCGTTCAGCATCGAAACACTTCAGAGTCAAATGTTCCAGTCTGAGCTCAAAACAAACCCCAGGTTCTTCAGTTCTACAATCATCCCAGAACTGTGGACATTCCAGGGCTTTAAAAAGTTCTAAAATGTTCTACAGTCTGACAACTGCGTAGAACATTTCCGAACGTTGAAATTTGAGAGGCGTAGTTCTAGGATTCTCGAACATTTCAGAATGCTGAAGCTCTTGAACTTTCCACGCAGTGAATGTTGAAAGTTAAGGACTTTCATAAAGTTCTTGAGTTTCAACGTTCTGCAACGTTCTGCAATTCCAGACCTGTGTGAAAAGTTTTGGCCTTCAAAATGTGTTCTGGAGATTCCACGTTCGAAAATGCTCTACGATTCTAGATGTGTATAAAATTCTGGAGTTTGTGTTCTGAAGTGTTCGACAATCCCTGGAGTGTGTAGAACGTTCGAGATCATCCCAATGTTCTTTTGAGAATTCACAAGCTCCAACGGTTTGTGTACAAGGGACACTTTCTGCGACGTTTTGGAACATCACGTCGAGAAGGTTAAAGTTCAGTATTGATAATTCGGCAGTGAATCGAGGGTTCAGAGGGCAACGGAGGGGTTTGAGGAGGAAAGCTGTTGAAGTTCCCTGGTGCTCTATCTCGTTCTCTCTGATAAAGCGAGAGTATGGTAGGAATGTGACCCTGGAAGTCTGGATAAACAGAGAGAGTGTCTCGGAGGGAGGGAGCTGGAGCTGTCAGACTTTGAGGAAGACCACTTATTCTAGGGGTCCACTGTGTTACAGTGCAGGAAGTGGGGGATGGAGTGCTGATGGGAGTCAGCTGTGGCGTTGGGGTGCGGAGACTGGGTATGGAGTTCGTGAGAAGAACAAGCCCTAAGATTTTGTGATATGTGTGTGTGTGTGTGTGTGTGTGTATGTTAATCGAGCCTGGCGACCAGGTTAGATGCCAGGTCACTTCGGGTAGGCTTTTCATACACACCAATGGCAGACCCGCCAATCACAACTGGGCCGAGCTGTCAGTCAAACCCACCAACACTGACACGAGGCTGCAGAAACGGCCATGAGATCAGATGATTCAGTTCAGATTTGAGGAAACGATTCAGTGCATTACTGGGATTCCATTGAACTGCCATAAGATACACGAACTGGGAGTTACTGGATCTTTTGGCTCGTTATGTAACTCAGTACCAACAGTGAGTTATGCAGTGAGGTCACTTATTCCCCTTACACAGCAATGGAACACAGCCCACCTAGTGCCAACCAGGCCAGCAGACAATCTGTCTGAGTTCTCCGAGGAATTTCTCTCTGGAGGCATCCCTGAAGCTCTCATTTAGCTGTGGTGACCGAGGTATTATCAGACCAGATCGTCCCTCCTACCTCAAACGCGGTCGATCAGCCAAGATGTGTTTTCTTATCTGCTTCATTCGTTTTGTGTGAGCAGTGTGAGGTTCTAGTCCACCAGCAGGAATGTGCTCATTTCTGTTATAATTACACTTCTTCCTCAAGTTAATTCCTTTCTGATTGACGTAACGTTCATTAATGCTCCACATTAAATGTAGCTACAGACGATTTGTCCATATCCTTCATGCAAATGTGTCGTCCCCCCCAACCAATAGCTGCTGCTCTGGCTGTGTGACCGGTGACGTGCTCTGTACTATCTCTGCTCTGTCTGAGGCAGCGTGGAGGACGCCCTGCTTACATGGTCAGTCGGGAAAGGGGATCGGATGGTCGTTTGTCAATGTTTGCGGCTGTTGCCACAGCGCTCCTGCTCTTCAGATGTGAACCTAAATGATGTACTGTTTACACTGCTGATTTTTGGCCCCGTCGCAGCCACGCCCATTTTCCAACGCAGTGCAAAATGTAAAAACCAACTGACCACACGTTATATTAGAAACTGACCAAACCAGTTTTTGTAAGAGAAATCAGGAGACACACAAAGTAACAGCTCAGTCTGTCAGACATTTGAAGGGTACTGGACAAAAATACTGGGAAATGAAGAGTATTAAAGAGTTTATACTGGTTTGGTTGGAGTAAATGTCTCCAATGTCCAGGGAAGACTTTCTACTAAATTCTGGAGCATTGCTGTGAGGATTTGAATGCATTCAGCAACAAGAGTGTTAGGTCAGGATGTTAGGTCACCACTTCATTTCCATCTCATCCCAGAGTTCCACTGCTCCAAAGCTCAATGCTGGGGGGCTTTATACCCCTCTAACCCACGCCAGTGGTGATAATGGGTTCATGTTTACCAGCTCCAGAGTCCTATTCTGTTGTCAGTACTTCTCCACAGGGACTAGTCAAGCTGTGTGCATTTGCACGTCTGTGTAACCAATGGATGCAACTTGAAGTGGCTGAATGCAATTAGAAGGGGCGTCCACAAACATTTGGACAGAGTGTAGCTGTTAGTCAGCGAGCTGCAGGAAAGCATGGAGTGTGCTGTGTGCAGCAGGAGGCGGGAGTGTGTGTCCTGCTAATGGCTGGAGTGAAAGCGAGAGCTTTGGTAATTGCCTTCCTCTCAAAGCCCTGTGGGGCTGCGGGGGTTACGTAAGGCCGGTAGAACCCGTCGAGTCACCTCTCGCTAGGTTACGGTGTCTTCGACAGAACTGCAGAGCATGGGAAAGGCAGCGCGACCTTGCCAGGGCTTGTCGTGTTTTTGTTGTTTAACTGAAGTTGTGGCTGCACATTCCCAAGGCTTGGTTAAGCTGCTTGTGCTCATTAGGGAGCAGAACCTCACGCTGCTGCGAAGCTGCACTTTAGCACACTGTACGCGATCGCACCCTACTCTCCCTGCCAGCACGCCGCCCTCAGAGTCAGGACTCTGTCACTGGGTGTTAACGGCAAATACAAGTGTGTGTGTGTGTGTATGTATGTGTATGTGTGTGTATATATATATATATATATATATATTATATATATATATATATATATATATATATATATATATATATATATATATATATATAATATACTCATTTGATCCACTGATCCACACAGGAATTAATCCTCCGTCCACACAGTGACACACACACACACACACACACACGGAGAACGCATGCCCAGAGCGGTGGGCAGCCCTATCCACAGCTCGGGAGCAACTGGGGAGTTCCTGCCAGTGCAGGGATTCAAACCGGCTGGTTCCCAAACCACCAGACTACAGCTGCCCGATGTCTTAATAGAACATCCTGTAGGAAACGTTATCTGACGCCTCCTGTAATGTTGATTGGTCCATACAGTGACGTGTTTTAAAGGGGAATTCTGAAAGCATGAAGTCACGGTTGCTGGACGCAGTGGCAGTATGTTTTGACGGGACAAACAAAGAATCATAAAGTATTCATGTAATAAAGAATAAAATGAAATGACCGATATGAGTAGATTATTTCCGTTTGTGGTTCTGATTGTTGGGTTCGACTCATTTTTGATTAATTGTCCTGCCTTACTGGTGTAGTCTCTAAAGAGTTACAGCCCACCAGCAGGTTACCACTACCAGGCTCCCTCCCTTACACACACACACACACACACACACACACACACACACACACACACACACACACACACGCTGCTTAAAAAGGCACAAATTGTTTAAAAGGCTGTCTCGGAACCATGTAATCAACAAAGTCGTTTCATTCAAACCAACTATTAAACCAACAGGCCACCACACAGCGAAGCTCTGCTTACAGAGCGAGCGCAGTTACAGGACTTACAGGAACGAGGCAGTGTGCCGTTTCCTGACCTGATCTGGTCTATACACAGATTGTGTGTGTTTGAAAGAGAGAGAGTGCTTAACAGATCCTGACCTCTGCATTCCTGAAGGCCTATGTAAGATACATGGACAGGCTTTTTCCTCCGAGAAACAAAACGAGTGAAGAGTTTCAAATGCGAGATGCGAATAAAGGTTGTTCTGTAATATCAGTACAGCGGTATTAAAGTTGTACCGTGATCCTACCACCACCGTGTGTCATCTGTGAGTTTTATGTAATGGTGGTAAAATAGTGCCAAACTCAACAAAGTACGATTTCTTTGGAGGCTGGTTTGCTGTGCAGCACACACTGCACGTTTTATAAGGTTAAACCTTTAAAAAATGACCCCAAAGCTGTGTATCATTCGCAGTCACGTAATGGAGACAGTGTCGGCGATTCACCACACTGAAGGCCAGCTACGGCCCGACTCACGGTCTGGAAGTATTTGCTCACAGGGTCATGTGTGTGACCCGTAACATTTCATAATGGAAAACACGAGTGCAAGCTGCATTCTAAGTATTGCTGCAAGGCGCCATTGCAGCAACTGTGTTACGAAAGCGTAACTTGTATAACTTCTTTCACCCCCGTGGAGTTGTTGTTGCGGGGTTGTACAGCATGACCATGCCTTGCAGAATGGCAGTTCTGTGGCTATGACTACGGTGGGTAGATGGCGCCTCGCCCACATCACGCACAGTACAATTCTGTAAGTACAGACGTTGTATCGAGCGCTTTTCGCCCAGGTCGCTAAGTGCTCCAGCACTGATGCAACAACGGCAGGTCGAAATGAGGTGACTTTGAATGTAACAGAGGAAGCATGTACTAGCGCTCACACTCCTACTGTCATGAGCTTTGTATGTGGGCGAGCAGTTGCTTGCCATCAGCACCGGAGTGAGAGAGCAAAATTGGCCATGCTCTCTCTGGTTGGGTACAACCTTCTCTCCTAACCCTCAGCAGTGGTGGTCAGCACAGGCGTCTGTTAGCTCGTGAAAGGAGCTGAGGTGCTGGCACTGTCCTCCGAGTCGCAGGGTTGGGTAATTGGCACTTCCAGATTGGGGAATGTGGTCTGGTGAGGAGATGGATTTGGGCCTCTTTATTCGCTGCCTGTTCTCCTTTAAGGCTTGGAATGAAACTGCAGTTGGGTAGCCGAAGAGTTCTCCCAATCGCAGATGTCTGCGTAAGGCTTTGTAAGAATATCTGCAGGTCTCTGTTATTGAGTTAACCTGTAGGGCCGGTTTAGCCAATGCAGGTTAGGCCTATTGTTTGTTTACTGTGACACACCAATGAAAGTGCTGCCTGGAGACGATTTATATTTGATTTGCATTCGTCAGTGTGATCATATGATCATTGTTGATCATTAGTGTCGCATGGTTTAAGGCAATTCGTGGGTCAGATTCAGTGGTTTGTTTCAACCACTGAAGTCCTCAAGGTTCCTTGACGCGACGCCTAGGGCTGCTCTGAACGGTGTGTGTGTCACCAGCCTTCAGCTACAGCTATTTTGTGGGTGACTGTAAAGACATACACAATACATGCTGTTCTGTACCAGATCATCAGCCTTTCTTCTCAAATCAAGGGTATCAGTAGGGAGTGGGCCCTCCTCTGCTCTAGTCTTGTGTGGTATATTATACATTGCTGTGAGGAGCATATGGTTGCTTTCTGCCTTATGGGAACATCAGTAAGGTGAAGTGCTGATGTTGGATAATTAGTTCTGGCCCAGAGGCACTGGATGGAGCTCCATCACTCTCACAACCCAGTAGTAGGGCTCTGCTCCCCCAGTCTGGCACGTGACTCAATGTATGCTGCTCCACAGTCCCGTTCTGTTGGTCAGCACTGCTGCATGGAGATCATAAAAGCAGCATTTAAATAAGCTGAACTCACTTATTCGAAGCTTTGATTGTTGTCCTGAGCACTAATGTCCTCTTTCTCCTTCTTTCCTCCAGCAACCATGTTTGCTGCAGATAAGTACCTAAGACGTGACCGTGCATCTATAGTAACAAACTCCACTCACGCAGGCAGACTGGGCCAGTACGAAGCTGGTGTGGGTTCCATCAGAGCGGTTGGGCTTTGAGTCGGGATCCGTGAAGGAGGAGCATGGCGATGAGGTCCTGGTGGAGCTAGCCGACTCCGGCAAGAAAGTGCGCGTCAACAAGGACGACATCCAGAAGATGAACCCACCCGAGTTCAACAAGGTGGAGGACATGGCCGAACTGACGTGCCTGAACGAGGCCTCGGTGCTGCACAACCTGAAGGAGAGATACTACTCAGGCCTCATCTACGTAAGTTACTGCATCTCCACCTGCCGCTGTCCTGCTTTGGACACTGCGTCCTTCGGATATATGTAAATGAGGGTCCTGTTCTACTGGATTGTTCCATATCATTGTGTGTCCACAGCAAATGTCCAGGCAGAAACACTGCTTATAACTATGGTGAATGTGTGCGACAGATATACCCATGTTTATTTGTCTTTTCTGGGTGATTGTATGAAAATTTCATCCCAAAACGGTAGTATTAAAAATAGATATATGGAGGTCTTGGCCTTGATGGAGGAGGGCTGGTGTTTGTGCTGGAACTAAACCTCCACCCTTGTTGCTCACAATGTTGACCCTGAAGTAATTCAGGTTTCTATATCTGCTGTAGCAACAGGTTTGGATAGTGTGTGTGTGTGTGTGTGTGTGTGTGTGTGTGTGTGTGTGTGTGTGTGTGTGTGTGTGTGTGTGTGTGTGTGTTTGTACTGAAGATCGAGTAGTGCAGCTGCTGATGAGATTAGGTGTAGGTCAGGTGTGCTGGATCAGTCTCCTGCCTGGACCCCATCCAGCACTGCAACCCCGGCGTCCACACACACAATCTAATTTCTCTCTCACACACACACACACACACACACACACACACACACACACACACACACGAGTGTTGTGGTAAACAGGAAACTACAGGGAACAATATGTAAAGGGTGGAAGGAGTGAAGGACCTCCTGGAGAGAGCAAAGAGAGAGATGGAGAGAGAGCAAAGAATGGAGATACAAAGGGAGAGAGAGAATAACAAAATGGAAAGAAAGAAGGTGTGAGACTTGAGAGGTAGAGGAGAACAAAAGAAATCGAGAGGGGAAGGAGAGGATAGAGGGAGAAAGTGGTGTGGTAGTAATATTAGGGTTGGGAGTAGTAGTAGTATGGATGGTGGGAGGTTGGAGTGGTGATGGTGGTAGTATTAGAGTTGGGGTAGGGCTAGTAGTGGTGATGGTGGTAGTATTAGAGTTGGGGTAGTATTAGTAGTGGTGATGGTGGTAGTATTAGAGTTGGGGTAGTATTAGTAGTGGTGATGGTGGTAGTATTAGAGTTGGGGTAGTATTAGTAGTGGTAGCAGTAGTATTAGTAGTGGTAATAGTAGTATTAGTAGTGGTGATGGTGGTAGTACAGAGTTGGGGTAGTATTAGCAGTGGTGATGGTGGTAGCATTAGAGTTGGGGCAGTATTAGTAGTGGTGATGGTAGCATTAGGTTAGTAGTAGTAGTAGTGGCATGTAGTATTAGTGTTGGGGTAGTTGCAGCTCCATTCAGGGACACACGTAGACTGCTTTAGAGAGAAAAGTGTAATCAGCTGGATGTGGAGAGATGTGTGTAGGGGTGTAGTGGGGTGTAGGCTGTCAGTCGAGCCCTATATTATGTGTGAGGGAGATGGTCTCTGCTGAAGAAGCGAAGAAGAGAAGGAATGTGTGTGTGTGTGTGTGTGTGTGTGTGTGTGTGTGTGTGTGTGTGTGTGTGTGTGTGTGTGTGTGTGTGTGTGTGTTGAAGGGGATGATTAGGAAATGAAAGAGTAGAATTAACAGTCGTTTCCCTGAATGACTTAATCAGCACTTCTTTTACACCTACTCATCAGAGCTGACCAAGCCGGTGAGCCGCTGGAATTACAGGCTCCCACTGATTTGCGCCGAGCTCGGCTCCAGAACTTCTGCTGTGTTTGGCGTCCTTCACTGTGTGGTTCTGCACTGGTTCTTAGGCCTTAATTACCACATGGTGGACAGATGACTTTACGAATTAACATGCACTCTCCCTTGCTCGCCTCTCTCTCTCTCTCTCTCTCTCTCTCTCTCTCTCTCTCTCTCTCTCCAGACATACTCTGGACTCTTCTGTGTGGTGATAAACCCCTACAAGAACCTGCCCATCTACTCAGAGGAGATCGTGGACATGTACAAGGGCAAAAAGAGACACGAGATGCCCCCCCACATCTATGCCATCACAGACACGGCATACAGGAGCATGATGCAAGGTGTCCACACACTACACACACTACACACATACACACACACACACACACACACACACACACACACACACACACTGTTTACAATCTGCTCACAAGCGCTGTTTATAACACTGTGAAGTGAAGCTTGCACTCAGGATGTGGAGGACCCTTCATTTCCCCACCAGAAAAACATTCCAAAATCCATGTTTGTTTTCATCACAGCCACTCATTAAGACGTGGAGTAGCTACTGCCGTAATGGCACACTTAACAGGCTTGACTGTGAAGATCAGTGGTCTACATCTGTTGCCATGGTTACACGGCAACATGTAAAAAGTCTTTAAGTGTAATGTAGTTTAATGCATGTTTGCATGTAACCTGAATGGAAACAACAGATCATCTAGCAGAGGCTCAGGTGATGTATTAATATTTATATCGGGATATAAACGGGATACTGGGCTGAGGCCAACATTGATATTTCCATAAACAGCTATACACGTGTATTTGGAACATACTTGGTGCAGAATTCCCAAATCAGTACTTTCCAGTTAAAATGCAGAATGGTTCTCAATCCTCCCAACCAAACACACACACACACACACACACACACACACACACAGTCTGAACCCTAATCC
This sequence comes from Acestrorhynchus altus, assembly GCA_034509495.1. NCBI lineage: Eukaryota > Metazoa > Chordata > Actinopteri > Characiformes > Acestrorhynchidae > Acestrorhynchus > Acestrorhynchus altus. Next base: position 2,163,390 of record CM067505.1, read on the forward strand.
CTGGAGTCTGTCTAAGTACACGTGACTTCAAAACAGTTTCAATGCACATTATGTCCAGATCCGATCCGGGATCCCGGCAGCCTGCTGTCTCTTCTGCCCAGTCTTCGTCGGCCACTGCAGAGCAGCAAGAGATACAGAAGGCAAATCTCTCAGAATCCCCCAGGCTTTAATAAAGTTCCCTGTGGACCATCTTGGAGACGAGTATTAGAACGAGACCCTGACCTCGATTTCAGTCTCTCGTGTTCACTGGAGCCAGAGCAAGAAGGAAGGGCTCTGTTTAGTGCAGCTCGTTCATCTGCTCTTATTAGCTGAGTGTTCTGCTGAGATGATCTTGTTACTTTCTTGTTATGTGGAATCGTGTCATGGTTCCGTTTCTCCAGGCACAAGTACTGAAGTATAGTTCTGATGGACCATATGATGCACTGAACCTCCTGGGCAGGATCAGTGTGACTGTGATCAATCGGGTCTGTCCCAGTAGGAGAGCAGGATCGAAGACGTTGATGATGACGATGATGATGATGATGATGATGATGATGATGATGGCATAATTTCCTTTTCAGTTCATACACTCTTATCCAGAGTGACTTACAAGGTTATTCACATGACTGAGGAAGGCCAGAGTAGTGCTCCTTAGCATAGCTTAGCATAGCTTAGCTTAGCATAGCTTAGCATAGCGTAGCGTAGTACAGCATAGTTGTCCAGATTGGGAGACTTGAACCCTACACTCCCACATGGTGTGGTTGCTCACTGGTGGTGTTATCTGTGGCGCTGCACCAACCACCAACATTTCAACTCAAATAATAAATGTTTTCCCTTAATACCAGTGCAAAATTCCTACGTGCAATGGGTCATTTACGACTTCGGTCATCTGTCGGGCGAAGCCTATACAAGTCATGGCGCGGAGTCTGGAGTCTGGAGTCTAGGCATGCAGAATACGGCATCACTTGAAATAAGCATGAAACAAAACTAGGTCCAGACGTCCCAACCACCTGTGATGTCCATCACTGCCTTTATGGTCCTTGTTGTCACTTGCATTCCTCTAACGGCACACCTGACATTGTTGTTGTGTTCGGAAATAGGATACCTAAACGAGCCCTGGGCATTTGGGTGTGGGTGGCATCCTGTGTGAGTGCAAACAGCGTGCAGTTTTCACTTCCTCTGTTATTCATAGTGATGCTAGTTTTACTGGTGCCGGTTATTCTCACACAGTGTTTGCAGTTATGTTAGGGAGCGGCACCATGATGTTCTGCCCTGGAGAGAGGGAGGGATGTTAGTTTGTGGGCCTGTTCGCTGCAGTGGGGAAGGTGGTGTTCGTGGCCCGTGTCGTGGAGGTTAAAGTGATAGTTGAAAGGCTTCTCTTCCAGTCACAAGTAGTCGATATCAATTTCTGCACGTGGGCCTTACACTTCCTGTTGGTGAGACAAAACGTGGGGCTGGTGTGCAGCAGATAACGATGCGTGCCTCTAACGGGCTTTATCGAACAGCTCTGTATGGGATATTTTTTCCTCTTTGCTGAGGGAAGAGCGTGGAGTCATTTAGTGACCGTGGTTTAACAGTGTCCTGAACGTCTTCCTGTAATCAGGGACCTTCTTACCTTTGATTGAGTTACAAAAATTACAAGTGTTATCAACACCATAAGCTCTGAGCTAAGTAACAACCTACCTTGCAGCTTTTGGTTGTTTCATTAGTGTGGGTTTATGTAAAATTTTGAGTGTGTAAATATAATGTCAAGACTGTGATGTAACAGTTTTGGGGTTCTACACATCTACTAGATGTTCTTTGAGCAACAGCCGTTTCAGGCTCACAGATTGGCTCTTCCATGTACATGACTTTCATTATTCAGCTCCACTGACGTAGCAAGAGCCATGGGATATCACACACACACACACACACACACACACACACACACACACACACACACACACACACACACACACATATATGTGGACTCGCACCTCCTGAAGGTTGTGTTTAGCTTGCTTCCTGCCGCAGACAGGTGGAGAGTGTGTGTTATCTGGGCTCCCTGCAGGATTAGACAGGGTTTATCTGCTGCTGAATAATGAAGCACATATCAGCCCTGTCCCTTTAATCGCCACTCAAAGAAGACACAGTGGGAAAATGGGGAAAAACGGTCCTTTTCCATTTGGGCTGAGGGACGTTTGTGCCTATTGTGGTGCAGATTAGGAGTTACGGAGACATTAGTCCACAACACACGTACCGTTCTGGGAAAAGCCTTTAATTGCTGTTCACTCTTTAAAATGAAGGTTTCACAGCTGCTGCACTGACTCTTATTTTAAAGTCTGCTTCATCAAATTTAGCTAACATAACTGTCCATCTGCCTGTCTTCCTGTCTGTCTGTCTGCCCATCTGTCTCTTTGTCCATTCATTTGTATCTCAACCTCTCTGATTCTCTATCTAGGAGGACAGACTGTATACATTTCACTTTCTGGCCACTCATATGTCTCTTTGTCCATTTGTTTGTCTGTCCATGTCTCTCTCTATCCAGCAGTCTCTCTGTCTAGCCATGTGTCTGTCTTTGTCCATCTGTTTCTCAGTCTATCGATCGGTCTCCCTGTCATCTGTCTCTCTGTTCATCCTTCTGTCTGTCCATCTTTACATTCACCTCTATTTGCAACTCTTCATTTAAATCTTTGTCTACCTGTCTGTCTATTCATCTATCTTTCCTTTCTTCCATTAGTCTGCCTCTCTGTCCATTCATTTATCTTCCATTATGTTAAGATGATCATTATTAGTCTTTTTCTCTCTTGTGTTTTGATACATGCTGTAGTGCATCTGTGTGTGTGTGTGTGTGTGTGTGTGTGTGTGTGTGTGTGTGTGTGTGTGTGTGTGTGTGTGTGTGTGTGGTTGTGTGTGGTTGTGTGGTTGTGTTTGTGTGTGTCGGTTTGTCTTCACAGGGGTGAATCTGGTGCCGGAAAGACAGAAAACACCAAGAAGGTTATTCAGTATCTGGCTCACGTGGCTTCCTCTCACAAGACCAAGAAGGACCAGGTTAGTTATTCTCTCTCTTTCACTCTCACTCTCACTCTCTCTCACTCTGTGCCTCTCACGAGCCTGAAGCACTCTTCTTTCTTCTTTATTTCCCCTCAGACATCAGCGTGCAGTCTCAGTTAGTGATGTGCTCAGGAAATATATCAGCTAACAGTTCAGGTTCTGTAGTCTGGCGTACTTATAGTATTTATAGGAGACAGTCACACGTACCAGATATCGTTGTTTTCCGCAGATCTAGGTTCCTCAGACTTGTCTTCAGGTTTGCAGGGAACCCGACGCTTTCGTCAAAGAGCATTGGCTGCCCAGCAATGATGCAATGGCCACAGTTTAATAAGAGGCGTTGGTCAGTGTCGGGAACATCGTAGGTACCCAAAAATTTTATATTGGGGTTAGGATTTTTTCTCTGCATGTTCTACCAGTTTGAGAAACTTGTAGTCTAGAACAGGGGTTCTCTTTCCCACCTGTTTATAACTAGAAAGCGTAACGGCCCACAAGAAAAACAGATTATTTTACATCAGAAAACACGTCCAGTTACAAAACGTGGCCTTTAATTCTGTCTAAAACCTGTCTGAAGCCCCGACTCATATCTGACGAAGGATTTTTTGCGTTTTCTGAGGAACAGTGTCTCCGTTCTTTCGTCCTTTAAGAAACCTCTCTGGGTTGCCATTTGTCTGCATCAGGTACCTGCAGCTGCATCGTCTCAGACTGATGGGTTTTATTTTGCTTTATTCTGAGATTATTTCGAGTTTCTGTTCATGTTAATGCTTCTGTCTTCGTTTGATGTAAAGCACCGTTAACAGCCCACTCTGGACTACTGTTCTGCGGACCACTAGAGAGCATACTGGTGGTCCCCGGCCTACAGTGTTAAGCTAATTTCAGCCTCAACCAGATATACATTAAACACATTTCCATTCATTACTCTTATTAGTACTGAAATAGCGTGATAGCAGAGTGAATGAGGTGGAGTGCTCACCCCTCGTCTCACTCATTCGAGGGGTTTTGCTTTTCTTTTTTTACATTAAATAGAGACTGACTTCCACTGTTTATCTGATATGAGACTGTTTTCCCATGTCTTTGTGGCCCCTGATGGACTATCAAATCGGCCTAACAAAAAAGTGTGTGTAAGTGTAAGTGTGTGTGTGTGTGTGTGTGTGTGTGTGTGTGTGTGTGTGTGTGTGTGTGTGTGTGTGTGTGTGTGTGTGAGAAATCTGTAAATGGTTCCAGTGTGTTAAACTACATGAGAGTTAATGACCGGAGAACCGAGGGTCTTGGTCATTACTCTTATGGGTCAGTTCTGTGTGACCAGAGTAGTTCAGCAGGAGCACAACAGAACATTGTGTGTGTGAGTGTGTGTGTGTGTGTGTGTGTGTTCTGAACTGGGAGCACGTCTCCTCCAATGTTTAGAGTTTGAAAAGCACCTGGAAAATTATCCAATTTTAATAAAATGTATTTGTTTAAATTGATGTCACAGCGCCCCCTCCCCCTCCCCCTCCCCCCCTTTCTCCTACCTCCTCCCTCCTCCTCTCCCTCCTCCTTCACTCTGAGAGTGATTGGTCTACATGTTTCTCTCACACTGAGATCTAATCACTCCCATATGTTCTCACACCACCTCCTAGACTGGCCTCCTATGGTTTTATATCGCTGGTCTGAGAGCACGCTGCTGTTATTCGTACATTCAGCTGCATATAAGCCACACAGACGCTTCCTCATCTCAACAGAAGCTTCTTTATTCATCATCAGTGCTGCTCTTATTGATTCATACACGTTCTTACTTTTTTACATCCTTACTTTATTTTCAATTACGTTTTTATCTCTTTATTTACTTACTAACACTTTATTTACTTTAAAATGAGGACTTTATTCATGTATTTAGTAATTTTCTGCTGTTTACTTACTTGCTTCTTTATTTATATGCATGTTTACTATTTTATTTACTTGTTTATCTTACACATTTACCTACTGCTTTGTCTGTGTATTTGTTTACTTACGTATTTTCTTATTTATATACTACCTCATGTATTTGTTTTCTTACTAACTGATTTGTTTATTTATTTTCTTACTACTTTATTTATGTATGTATTTGTTTACTTAATTATTACTAACTGCTTTGTTTACTTACCTATTTGTTTCTTGCCAATTTATTTGTCATGTTCTGTAAGAGTGTTGATTGTGATACTGAGATTCAGACTGATGATGCAGTCAGGAGTCAGAAGTGATGCTGAATCTGAATTGGAAGTGGCTTCAGTTTAGACTTGGCCTTAATCTGGATTTGGTTCTAATGGATTATTAAACTCTCAGTTTATCAATATAAACATCTTCAAGTTTATTCATAACAGTTTATTCGGCAAGTTTGTGCAGCCACACCTCGTCCCACCCGTCTGTAGAGGGTCTCGGGCCGGTTGACTCGGACTCGAGAGGTTAATTTCTGTCTCAGTTGATTCCAGCGTTTGAGTTTGTGTTTTTTCTTTTCATCAACAGAGCAGCTCGATCCTGACACATGTGAGTTACACACATTCCCTCCACCTCTCACACACTCTCCCCCCTCTCTCACTCACTCTCACTCACTGTCTCTCTTTCTCTCTCTCACGCCCCCTCACGCGCGCTCCCTCTCTCCTTTGTGTGCTGTCTGGGCTAGCTGGTCATATGGACTGTCACATGATCAGGGTGACCACGCAGAAAGCGAGTCGTCGTTCAGACAGACGAGAACGAGAGTGAAGAATCAATACTCGCCCAACAGCTGAGTTACAGCTGGCGACTGATTTCAATTTGGTTAGGGGCACACACACACACACACACACACACACACACACACACACACACACACACACACACACACACACACACACACACACGTGCACGGCTGGTTCTTTAATATGGTTAAAGTAAAATCTGGACTTCCAGGTCATAAGATTAAATTATTGCATCGTCAGTAAGAGAATCAGTTAATTATTAAAGCCCAGTTGTTTATCAGCCTGCTTTACTGCTTAAATGTCTGGAATCATGTTGAAAATATGATTTTATTAAAAAAACAAAACAAAAATAATATTAAATTTACTTCAAATTGGACTTTCTGAAAGTTCTTAAGTTTGACAAAATTTCACAAGGAAAGGACCAATAGAAATGCTTCAAAATGACAAACGAAGAGTAAATATAATATTCGATTTGGGGGACGTATAATATGAAATGAAATATTCAGTAATGTGCAATTTGACGTTTTACATTAATGTAAAAATATCAACATAAAGCTTCCGAGGGACGTTAAAATCATTGTTCTCTGCCTGAAGTTTTGATCCCCACTTGATATTGATTATATCATCTAATATTAAATATTTCATAACTTCATTCTTCGAGTAATTCTGGGTCATTTTATAATAATTTATGACTGTTTGTCATTGATAAACACACAGGAAAACATGCTTTAATGTTAATGTCATTTTGCAGCATTTCTCTGGAAATAAGTTAAAGAACGACTGACAGATTCATACAGCACTATATTTTTAATACAGATGACAATATTAGAATTATTTGTACATCAGAGTAACTGATTCCAGATGTTTCCCCAGCAGTGCAGGTGTGAAGGGTTTCAGAGCAGCTGGTCTTCACTCTCGGCGGGTCTGTCTGAATGGACGGGTGCATCTCTGTCCGATCTGGATGTTTATGCAGGGTTGGGTTGGGTTTGACTGTCTCTGTCGTATCTGACGGTATGTGTGTGCACACCTGCCTGATGTATGCTTCCTCTGCGAGTGTGTCTGCTGTGTGTGTGTGTGTGTGTGTGTGTGTGTGTGTGTGTGTGTGTGTGGGCTTGCTGTATGTGCGGGTGTGTGAGACGACTCATTTAATCATTTTGTCACTGATTGGTTTTCTGATGTGGAGAAATCGGGTCGGTTGGTGGAGCAGTCGGTATGGGATTGAATAGCGGTTGGTGTAGTGGATAACACCACTGTGGCTTGGTTCCCCTTGCTGGTGAAGTTCTTGCCTTACATTAAGAGTCTTTGGGTAAGACACTAACGTGTCTTGTTTGATTGACTACATTTGGAGCGAAACTATCGTCTTTAGATTCCATAAAAAGATCTTCTTAACTGCTAGAGAGAGTGTTCAGTGTGATGCTCGCTCGACCCATTAAAGGAGCAGTTTGTGGACAAATCTAATTAACATGATGACAGGAATGAGATGCAGTTAGTGCAGCTCAGTTTGAAATGACTGAAAATACGGGACATTACGTGAATGATGATGATGATGATGACGATGATGATGGAGTACCAATTTTAGCTCCTGCTCCTTCACTGTTTCTCTTGAAATCGTCCTGCTTGTGTTTGAGTAACCGTCTCTACTGTCCCGGGAAGGCTTTCTACTAGATTTTGGAGCATTGCTGTGAGGATTCGAAAGACTATGGATGTTGGATAATCACGACCCATCCACCTCATCCAGAATTCATCCCAAAACTACTGGATGGAGCTCCAGCATTCCCGAGAACACAGCTCCACTGCTCCACAGCTCAATGCTGGGGGGCTTTAAACCCCTCTAGTCCACACCTGGTATTAGACATGGAGTCCTAATCTGTAGGCAGTACTTCTCTACAGGGACTAGACAAGCTGTGTGCATTTGCACATCTGTGTCAGCAATGGGTGCAGTGTAAAGTAGCGAATGCAGTCATTAGGAGGGATGCCAATAGTAATGTGTATTTGAGTTTGGTGCAGCAGGGGACAGCAGGAGTCCAGGGACTGTATCTGGGATAATCAATCCGTGGAATTTGAATGATCTCTATGCTGAGATGCTTCTGGGAAGCACAGTCCTGCTCTGCTGAGTGAAGACTCGGTGAAGCGAGTTTGGATTCCGGACGTTTTATTAAGTACAGCTGAGGGTCATGTCTTTCCCACATGCTGTTCTCATGAGGGCTTCATGTTCCACAGCCAGTTTTTGGCAGAAACACGGTAAAACTGATGGGTGTAGCAATCGCACTCTCACTGTGTCGGCATGTGAGACCCCCACTAGGGAGATCTTTCTCCAGTTTACAGGCGTCAGAGCTGAAACCACACAGGCCTACGGGCCTCCTCATTACACCATGCCGGAGAAATGCACGGCTTTACCTTTGAGTTTCCTCCAGATGAATCATTTGGAGCAGCTTTTTCTCTGTTTGTAAAACATTTTCGCTCATAAAGAGTCTTATGTAACTGAACCGGGCGGTCTCCAACAATGACCTCACTCTGAGGGGCCACACTTGTTCTGTGTAACTCGAGCATATCCTAGTTTTGAACAGTGCCAGAGGTGTAGGTTCCTGTAGGCCCTGCTGTTGGAAAGCATTTCCTCTGGCAGAACAGAATGAAGTCTTTCTGTCTGTAGGGGTCCGGCTCCAGTCCTCGGCCAGCACTTCCTACTTAAACCTGATTCGGGTCAGCAGTTGGTGCCTGAAGGTTGGAGTTAGAAGGTGTTTGTCACTTAGTCACTGGTTGTGGTGGTGAAAAGAAGCTTCCTCCTGAAGGATATTAACTATGAAATGGTTATTAAAATGCTGCCTGAGGCCACAGAAAGTCCATTCATGCTGGAGGGATAGATGAAGGACAGTTTGATGAAGGACAGTTTGATGAAGGACAATTTGATGGACAATTTGACTCAAATTGTCCCCCAAAGAAAATGTTGTCAGATTTGCCACTAAAGTACAGTCGACATTTCATATGAATCACATGGTGGTGGTAGGTTGTAGACTGATGGGATCGCACAGTAATTACAATGGTTGTTTGTGTTGTCATGACGACCCATGGTTGGATTAACCACCATTCTAAAAAAGAGCTCTGTCTCTACAGTGACCAAAAAAAATATTCATTTATTATTTTACAAAATACATGCAAAGACACTTTGCAATCAGTCATAATATATGAATTGGTATGAAATATTTACTAAATACCATTAAAATTTTACATTTTACAATAAGTTGATAAATCATTAATAATAAGTCATTAATAATCATGAATAATAATAATTGTTTGATAATATATTTTATGTCATAATAATAATCCATGTTACCCTTATAAGGTGTGTAATCTACACTATAGTGCTGGTTAATGAGTGTGTAGTGCAGTCGGATGTAGAACGGACCCCCACCCTTCGTGCAGGCAGAGTGAATGGCCGAGCCGTGAGACTGTTGGTGTTAAAGCTGTGGTCAGGAGACTTTAATTGGACTGTTCAGGTGGAGAAATGCTCCGACTCTGAGCAGCTGCTGTTGATGCTGCTGTGTAGAAGTCTGTTTACTGTATGTGATGTAAATGTGTATGTCAGCAGGGTGGGAGGTCCTGCTGTGCATGAGGTCTGGTCAGGTTGCGGGTTTGGCTTTCTTTAAGGTGACGGGATTCCTGTGTGTTGATTAACTGGTGGATGGCTTTAATGGTTTTGTTGTCTTTTATTGAGTACTAACCTTTCACAGGGGGGTGTGTGTGTGGGTGTGGGGGGGGCCATGAATCGGGGTGTGTGTGTGTTGCGCTGCACTGCTCATTTTAGCTGGTATACGGCGATGGTAAGTAATGGTAAGGCACTGTGGTTCCTGGTGCACTGACTGGGTTGCAGTTGTGAGTACTGTTTCCTTCGGCATGATTAGTGAGTGTACTGCTCTGTGTGTGTGTGTGTGTCTGTATGTGATCGTTAGGGGGAGCTGGAGAAGCAGCTGCTGCAGGCAAACCCCATCCTCGAGGCCTTCGGTAATGCCAAAACGGTCAAGAACGACAACTCTTCACGATTTGTAAGAGCATTCCCCTCTCGCACGGTTTCACAATGTCAGCACTGGGTGGTTTTGTTTCCATAACCATACTCTCTCTCTCTCTCTCTGTCTCTCTCTCTGTCTCTCTCTCTCTCTGTCTCTCTCTCTCTCTCTCTCTCTCTCTCTCTCTCTCTCTCTCTCTCTCTCTGTCTCTCTCTCTCTGTCTCTCTTTCTGTCTCTCTCTCTGTCTGTCTCTCTGTCTGTCTCTCTCTCTTTCTGTCTCTCTCTCTTTCTGTCTCTCTCTCTCTCTCTCTCTCTCTCTCTCTCTCTCTGTCTCTGTCTCTCTGTCTCTGTCTCTCTGTCTCTCACAGGGCAAATTCATCAGAATCAACTTTGATGTTAATGGTTACATCGTTGGAGCAAACATTGAGACCTGTATCCTTTAACTGCCTCACTGCTGTTTCTACTTTCATTCTTAGTAATGGACAGTTGTAAGGGAAGGGATTCTGAAGGTAATGACCAGTGCTTATCTTCCAAAGATAACGGTCAGTTTCTAAATGTATGTATTCTGAAGATAATGGTCAGTTCCGAAGCTGATGTATTGATAATGGTTCGTTCATAAGCTAATAGATTCTCAACATGATTGATTAAAGTGATAAAGTTCCAACGAACGGTCACTTCCTTAGTCAAGGTATTCCAAAGATAATGGGCAGTTATTAATCCATTATATCCCAAAGATAATAGATAATGGTCAGTCCCAAAGCTGAGGCATTCCACAGATAATGGTCAGTTCTTGATCTAATTGACTGCAAAGGTGAAGGTTTTACAAAGGTACCGGTCACTTCCCAAGTTTGAAGATTCCCATGGTAATGGTGAAGCTCTTAGCAGATGTATTGCAGTAGGAGTGAACGATCAGTAATGCTGTCCTTTGCCAACATCACACTGTTCTTTAACCAACCGACGTTCAGACCTGCTGGAGAAATCCCGCGCCATCCGTCAGGCTAGAGAGGAGAGAAGCTTCCATGTCTTCTACTACATGCTGACGGGAGCTGGAGACAAAATACGCTGTGAGTTTGCAAATGTGGCCTTGGTTTTAAGAAATTTTGCCTGACACCGTTTCTCCATCTGGCCTCCAACAGCGTTTGGACATCTCGGAGACCTAAATACATTCGGACATCATACACAAAGATTATAGTCATAAGGTGTTTCAGGTTAACTGGTTTTGAAATTCACAGGAGCTTATGTTGTAGATTCCTTCCCATTATCCTGGGAACTGGAGCAGATGATGGATGTTGACAGGCTCTCTAATGTGGTCAGTTTGGGTTTTAATCCGAGCAGCCTGCCAGAGCAGGTCTGTTCTTGATCAAAGGCCGGTCCTGAAAGCTGACCACGTTGCTCGTTTGCTCCACACTGGCCCATTGTCTTTAAGGAGAAGTGGAGCTGAATGCAGAAATTTGGACAAGTGTTTTAACACGTAAGACACACACAGTGACAAGCTACCAGTGTGTGTTCAGCGTGAGGTCAGCGGTTATGATCCGAGTTTTCCTTCTGTCTGGCTAACTGGTGTGTGTTGTGCGTTGCAGCTGAACTGTGCCTTGAGGGCTACAACAAGTACCGCTTCCTGTCCAATGGCAACGTCACCATCCCTGGCCAGCAGGACAAAGACATGTTCAGTGACACCATGGAGGCCATGCGCATCATGGGCTTCTCTGAGGAAGAGCAAATCGGTCAGCAGTGGATTTAAACCACTTTAAGGTCTTTCTTTTGGGGTCTGTATGTTTCTTGACTGTTTGTGTCTCTGTGTCCTTGCAGGTCTGCTGCGTGTGGTCTCCTCGGTACTGCAGCTGGGGAACATTAGCTTCAAGAAGGAACGTCACTCAGACCAGGCCTCCATGCCTGATGACACGGGTACGCTTTTAAAGTGCTCGCCCTGACCGAGGGCTCCACTCAAATCGCCCTGACCGAGGGCTCCACTCAAATCGCCCTGACCAAGGGCTCCACTCAAATGTGTCCAGATCTAACATTCTAGCCTCCTGATCTAACACTCTTTCATTCTGATCTAATGCTCTGGTCTCCTAATCTCACTCTCTAGTATCCTGATCTCACACCCTAGGTTCCTGATCTAGCATTCTAGCCTCACGATCTAGGGCTCCATCTTGCTGATTGAACACTCTGATGCTCTAGCCTCCCAGTCTAACACCAGAGTCTCACGATCTAGTGCTCTAGCTTCCTGACCTAGTGCTCTGGTGTCCTGTTCTAATGCTGTAGAATAATGCTCTAGTGTCCTTATCTAATGCTCCTTTGTCCTGACTTAACACCCTAGTCTAACCTCAATCCTTTTCTCTCTCTCTCTCTCTCTCTCTCTCTCTCTCTCTCTCTCTCTCTCTCTCTCACTCTATCCTCCAGCGGCCCAGAAAGTGTGCCACCTGATGGGCATGAACGTGACAGACTTCACCAGGGCCATCCTGACTCCTCGGATCAAAGTGGGCCGGGATTACGTGCAGAAGGCCCAGACGCAGGAGCAGGCCGAGTTTGCCATCGAGGCTCTGGCCAAAGCCACCTATGAGAGGATGTTCCGCTGGCTCGTCATGCGCATCAACAAAGCCTTGGACAAGACCAAGCGCCAGGGAGCCTCCTTCATCGGCATCCTGGACATCGCCGGCTTTGAGATCTTTGAGGTGCGAATCTGTTTAGAGTTAAATTTTTGCTTTGATTTTAAACGCGTGAAAACACTAATTATGCTTTCTCTGTTCTTTCAGCTGAACTCCTTCGAGCAGCTGTGCATCAACTACACCAATGAGAAGCTGCAGCAGCTCTTCAACCACACCATGTTCATTCTGGAGCAGGAGGAGTACCAGCGCGAGGGCATCGAGTGGAGCTTCATCGACTTCGGGCTGGACCTGCAGCCCTGCATCGACCTCATTGAGAAACCTGTAAGACGTACAAACACACACACACAGCAGAGCAAGCGTGCTTTAGGACCTTAACCAGGATATTTCCTCAGGAAATCTGGACCCTGATCTCCTGTGTCTCCCTGTGTTCCTCATTTCCAGGCAAGTCCTCCTGGTATCCTGGCTCTGTTGGATGAAGAGTGCTGGTTCCCTAAAGCCACAGACAAGAGCTTTGTGGAGAAGGTCCTGCAGGAGCAGGGCACACACCCCAAATTCCTCAAGCCCAAGAAATTAAAGGACGAGGCCGACTTCTGCATCATTCACTATGCCGGCAAGGTAAACACACACCAGTACGGTCAGAGATTCAAACACCTGAACATCTCCGTTTGGTTGTTGTCGAATAGTGTTAACATTAACGGTGTTTCCAGGTTTTTGATAGTGGTGTGTATTTTGAAGAAGGGTTGATGTTCCTTTTGCCCTCCTGCCGTTCAGGTCGACTACAAAGCTGACGAATGGCTGATGAAGAACATGGACCCTCTGAACGACAATGTGGCCACGCTGCTCAACCAGTCCACTGATAAGTTTGTGTCCGAGCTGTGGAAGGACGGTGAGTAGAGCCAGCAGCTTCACCAGCTTCAAAATCCAACACAGAACGAACGTATAAGAAGTTTGATCGTTCATGTGCTTTCTGACAGAAGTGCTTCTTTGATCTTTAGAAACCTGGACAAAAACAGAAGTAGACTTTAAAAAATGAAGGTTCTACAAAGGGTTCTTTCATAGAGAACCATTTGCGTCAGAGAGATGTGTGTGAAACACCTTTTAATATGGTTTACATCAGTGTTTTAAACCGTTACAATATGAGTTTGTGTTTGCATTTAGTCTCCCGTCCACAGAAAACGGACTTTTTCATTCTCAGCGCTGCGGTGACACTGACGTGGTGGTGGTGGTGGTGGTGTTTTCCTCTCCTCCGCTTTCTCTCCCTTTTCTTGGAAGTGTCGTGTGGCACATTCCGGGTCGCCTTCGTAAATAAGAATTTGTTCTTAATGACCAGCCTGGTTAAATTAAAGGTGTGTTGAACTGGTACCAGTGGCTCGGACACCGCAGTGCTCCCCTCAGTGTCACTGCAACCAGTGAGTGGACACAGTGTTTAAACCAGCAACACACACTAACACACCACCACGTCAGTGTGACTGCAGTGCTGAGAATGACCCACCACCCACATCATAGCTGCTCTGTGGTGGTCCTGTGGGGTCCTGATCATTGAAGATCAGGGTGAAAGGAGGAGAATAAAGTCTGCAGAGAAACAGATGAACTACAGTCTGGAACTATAGAACCACAAAGTTCTCCTGTGTGATCAGAGGAGCTGATAGAGTGGACAGTGCTTTGGTCCCAGTTTTTTGTCGGGAACAACTTGCAACTTCATTGCACAAATCCAATCGAGACCACGGGTGACCTTGAGATTCACTCTGCTCGCTCGTACGTCTGTGTCTAAATACTTTACCGACCCTTCCTCTCCACTCTGCTCTCCCGGATTCTGCTGCTCTGTGTCTCATGTCGTGAGTAAATGCCCTGGAGGAGCTGACGAGCTGATGGATCCACATGAGTACCAGATCAGCAGATTCTAGGTGAGGACGCTTCAGTAAAGTATTCAGACGCAGCCGGCCGCCAGCGGTTCACGCCCGTAGCTCTGACCTAAACACTTCCTCACTGAGCTCCAGAAAACAGCAGGGGTGGGTTGTGTCAGAGGGTCTGTAGAGGAAGGAGCTGTTTGTGGGGAATGTTTAGGGAATGTCTGGGAGCTGCAGCTCTGGGAGTTGTGGAATGAGGGGTCCGGGTTGCAGGAGCAGTGAGTGACAGCGGTCCATTTCCATGTTGAGTTTTCATGTTTCTCTTTTCGTTTGCTGGACCTCTGTTCTGCCCCTCCTCTGTCCGTCCCTCCTTCTCTCACTTTCCCTCGACCCCCTATACCTGCCCCATTCCTGTTTGACTCTCTCTCTCTCTCTCTCTCTCTCTCTTTCACTCTCTCACTGCTGTGCTGTCTCTAATATGCTACTGCTCTCGTTCTCTCGTACTACTTTCTGTCTCTCTGTCTACTTCTCTTACTCTACTGCTCGCTCTCTCTCTCTCCGGCTGTCTCTCTCTCTCCCTCTCCCTCTCATATCCCCCTGTTCTCTCTTTCTTTTATCCGTGGCTCTCAGAGGTGCAGAGTTGTCAGAGAGCTTATTTTTATCAGCGTTTTCCTTTCCTTCATTCTGAACCAGGTGAACCAGGTTCTTTTCTGTTTTCTCTCCTTTTCTTGTTTTCTTTATTCCCCCCATCCAGCATCTCACTCTCTTCCTGTAATCCCCACATTCCCAAATGTTCCTCTGGTTGTGCTGCTGGAAGTGTGTGTAAGTGTGTGTGCGCTCATGCTGGAGCTCATCTCTCTTCCTCTCTCCCTCTCTGTGTAATAGTGTGGTTGAGGCTCCCTGCTGTCGGTCTTTGGTACTGCAGAGATGGGTATAAACTGCATGGGTTTGGCTCTGATATCACTCCAGATACACTACATCTCTCACACACTCACACACACACACACACACACACACACACACAATCACTGAAGCACAACTAAAAAGATATGCTTCTTTTTATAGAAACATATACTTTATTACAAATTTAATTAATGAATGAATTATTTAAAAATAATTGCAAAATAAAAGTCTTGAATTAATTGAAATTATTGTTTCATTATTTCAATATTTCATTTGTTCAAGTAAGCATTAACCAAGTACTAGTCTGAATGCTGGCTTACGGATTAACCCACACACACACTGTCACACACTCCCCAAACATACGTGAGGCACCACAAACAACCACAAGCATCCACACATACAAGTCGTAGGGACATGTAATGCATATGTGCACACACACACACACACACACACACACACACACACACACACAGACAGACATGCACACAGATCACACTCACTGCATTGAACTGGTTCCATGTTCCCATGTATGACCCCCTTCCTTCCACACTTCACTGGCATCGTGTGACTCTCCTTTCGTCCTCTCAACCCCCCCCTCACCTCCATCACTGTGTGGTTGTGTGGTTTGTCACCAGTTTTGATGAGTCTGTTGTTGTTGTTTTTGATGTTGTTGTTGTTGTTTTGGCTGACAGGATTGTGGATAAAAGTCTGCTGTTTGTGAGTTCAGCTTGTGAGAATCTGCATTAATAACCAGTTTTCTCTCTACCTACCTCTCTCTCTCTCTCTCTCTCTCTCTCTCT
>CM067505.1:2179593-2304593 GCA_034509495.1 Acestrorhynchus altus
TCTCTCTCTCTCTCTCTCTCTGTCTCTCTCTCTCTCTCTCTCTCTCTCTCTCTCTCTCTCCCCTTTCAGTGGACCGCATTGTGGGCTTGGATAAGGTGGCCGGCATGTCGGAGCTGCCTGGTGCATTCAAGACTCGTAAGGGCATGTTCCGGACTGTGGGTCAGCTCTATAAAGAGCAGCTCTCCAAACTGATGGCCACCCTGAGGAACACCAACCCCAACTTTGTGNGTGGGCTTGGATAAGGTGGCCGGCATGTCGGAGCTGCCTGGTGCATTCAAGACTCGTAAGGGCATGTTCCGGACTGTGGGTCAGCTCTATAAAGAGCAGCTCTCCAAACTGATGGCCACCCTGAGGAACACCAACCCCAACTTTGTGCGCTGCATCATTCCCAACCACGAGAAGAAGGTACTGTGCTGCCTCAGGAGCCTTCTGTGTCGGTCCTGCCTGAAGGACCTAACTGTGGATCTCATTTGCCCTGTGTTTTCTCTCTCAGGCTGGTAAGCTGGACCCTCACCTAGTCCTTGACCAACTCAGGTGTAACGGTGTCCTGGAGGGCATCCGTATCTGCAGACAGGGCTTCCCCAACCGCATCGTCTTCCAGGAGTTCAGACAGAGGTGTCTACACAAATCACAAGAGTTATTAATTATGCTCTTTCTGTTTATGCCTGGAAGTTCACGTAACTGAAGAGGTGTTTTGTTTTTCTGCCCCTCAGATATGAGATCCTCACTCCTAATTCCATCCCCAAGGGATTCATGGACGGTAAACAGGCCTGTGTGCTGATGGTAAGAGTCTTTTGGTGCTTCACTACCACTGCATGATACCGACACTACTCAACTCCATTGCATCCACCTGGCACCACTATACCACCCATCTAGCAACCAATAACGCAAAAAAAATGCCGTTAATTACTACATTTTTCATATTAATTCAATAAAGCCAAACCTACTTAAACTTAAACCATGATTTCATTTCTTTCTCAAATAAAAACAGTGTTTTGTTTTTTTTTTCGCTGCAGTGACTTAATAAACTCGCTTCTCTCTCTCAGATCAAAGCTCTAGAGCTGGACCCTAACCTGTACCGGATCGGGCAGAGCAAGGTGTTCTTCCGGGCTGGAGTTCTGGCCCACTTGGAGGAGGAGCGGGACATGAAGATCACTGATGTCATCATCAGCTTCCAGGCCTGGTGCCGCGGCTACGTCGCCCGCAAGTGAGCATCATGACATCACTACACCTGTCAATCAGCGGCAGCCAGAACACAAGGATTTAGAAATCAGTCATACAGTTGTGTACAAACCTGTTTTGCATGAATGTGGCCTACTGAACATCTGTGTGTGTGTGTGTGTGTGTGTGTGTGTGTGTGTGTGTGTGTGTGTGTGTGTGTTCGTCAGGGCATTTGCTAAGAGGCAACAGCAGCTGACGGCCATGAAGGTAATCCAGAGGAACTGTGCTGCCTACCTCAAACTCAGGAACTGGCAGTGGTGGAGACTGTTCACAAAGGTAATGCTCTCGCGTTCTCTCTCTCTCTCTTTTTCATCTTTACTCTCACTCACCCTTTTTCACTGACACATGCAGCGTCTCACACTTTCTCTCACTCTCTCACATGCATGCTTTCTCTCTTGCTCTCTTACACTCATGCTCTCTGTCACACTTTCTGTTGGGCTCTCTAGTTTCCTCTTGCTCACCTTGCTCTCTCTCACACATGCAATCTCTCGCTATCTCTCTTTCTCGCTTACTCTCTAGCTCCCACACTTAAACTCTTTCACACTCTTTTTGTCACAGTCTCTCGCTTCTTCTCGCCATCAGTCCTACTTGACTGCTCACATGTCTGTCTGTCTCTCACTCTCGTATGTGCTCTTTCTTTCTTGATCTCACTCATTTTTGTGCTTTTACTCAACAGCTTTGATTATATAAAACTGGACACCTTGTGCGTGTGTGTGTGTGTGTGTGTGTGTGTGTGTGTGTGTGTGTGTGTGTGTGTGTGTGCGCGTGTGCGCGTGTGTGTGTGTGTGTGTGTGTGTGTGTGTGTGTGTGCACGCTGACACTGTTTCCTCCCGCTGTGCTGCAGGTGAAGCCTCTGCTCCAGGTGAGTCGGCAGGAGGAGGAGATGCAGGCTAAAGACGAGGAGCTCACCAAGGTCCGAGAGAAGCAGCAGCAGGCCGAGAAGCAGCTGGAGGAGATGGAGGTCAAACAACAGCAGGTAGATCTCTCTCTCTCTCACTTACTCAGAGAGTTCATGATTCCGGACACATCTGACCTCACATCTGACCTCTCTGCGCAGCTGAACGCTGAGAAGATGGCTCTGCAGGAGCAGCTGCAGGCCGAGATGGACCTGTGTGCAGAGGCGGACGAGATGAGGAACAGGTTGGTGGCGAAAAAACAGGAGCTGGAGGAGATCTTGCATGACCTGGAGGCTCGGGTGGAGGAAGAGGAGGAGCGAGCCAATCACCTTCTGACAGAAAAGAAGAAGATGCAGCAGAACATCACGGTACGACCTGCACCGGGGTTATTCAGAGTGTTCTGTGCAGACAGAGATGGGACACGTCTCCCAAATGCAATGTCTTGTCGTCGTTGTGTTTAAAATATATGTTTAACTGTATAATAAATTGGAAAAAGAGGAAATAATTGTGTAAAAAAAGTAAAAGTATCATAAGTTATAGTTTTTAAAAATAGAATATCAAACGTTTTTTGATAAATTTTCCCATTTTGTCCAACAGGATCTGGAGCAGCAGCTCGATGAGGAAGAAGCAGCCCGTCAGAAGCTGCAGCTGGAGCGCGTCACTCTGGAGGCCAAGATGAAGAAGGTGGAGGAGGACGTCATGATGCTGGACGACCAAAACAACAAACTGAACAAGGTCGGTCTCAGTGTGGCGGAGGAAATGAATTTGAACCAAATTTAAAGCCAAAATAATCTGAATTATTAAATAATATCTGAATTATGACCAATAAATATTAATTGTAAGAAAATAAAATCTCGCGGGTGGATCATTCAGAAAATCATTTTCCATGATCCTGTTATCACCGCTGTCACACGCAAACCTTGTATCTCCGTTTATTTTTTTCATTTTTTGACACCATGTGACAGCTGTTCTTTATATTGTGTCAAAAGCTGATGATGAATGGATTGATACGCGTTTAACAGGAGAAGAAGCTTTTGGAAGAGAGAATCGCAGAGTTCACCACCAACCTGGCGGAGGAGGAGGAGAAATCCAAGAGTCTTCAGAAACTGAAGAACAAACATGAGGCCATGATCACTGACCTTGAGGGTAGGCCTTCAGCTGTGGGCTCATTTATTAGTGTCCAGTTTTTATATGTGTTTGAATGTGGTTTTGATTTTCTAATTATGATGTATGACTCAAAGACATGTACTAGACTAACCGTGCACATAACTGAGATCTGAACGTCTAGTGATTAAGTGAAGTGACGTGAACTGTGTGACAGATCGTCTGCGGAGGGAGGAGAAGCTGCGGCAGGAGCTGGAGAAGAACCGCAGGAAGTTGGAGGGCGACTCCACAGAGCTTCACGACCAGATTGCTGAGCTGCAGGCCCAAATCGCTGAGCTCCGAGCTCAGCTGGCCAAGAAGGAGGAGGAGCTTCAGGAGGCTCTGGCCAGGTCTGGACCATAGATACTAAAACATCATTGTGTGTGAAAGGTGTCGCCTCCTCTATGGGATCTATTTTTTTATATTGTCCTTTAATCCAGTTTGTCGGAAACCCTGACCATTCAGTTTAACTTTTTCAAAGAAATTCAAACATAAAATCAACTTTTTGGCACTTTCTGAATTTATCGTCTGTCATTGGGCAGAATCGAGGAGGAAGCAGCACAGAAGAACCTGGCCCAGAAGAAGATTCGTGAGCTGGAAGCCCAGCTGAGCGAGCTACAGGAGGATCTGGAGCTGGAGCGCGTCGCTCGCACTAAAGCAGAGAAACACCGGCGAGACCTGGGAGAGGAACTGGAGGCCCTGAAGACCGAGCTGGAGGACACACTGGACTCCACCGCTGCCCAGCAGGAACTAAGGTACAACAGCTCTTTTAAAGTGGTGGTTAAGTGGAGAGCATGTGGTTTCAATCGTCCAGATGCGTCTGAATCCTTTGATTGATTGATTGCATTTATTTCATTTGGATTAACGTCAGTAGGTTCAGATCAGGTCTCACAGGTAATACATTACAGCTCCGTCAGAACTGGACCCAAACTGGAGGTGGGCTGCTATGTGGAGTTGGATGCGTATTGTGAGCTAATTGTGTGTGTGTGCGTGTGTGCGTGTGTGTGTGTGTGTCAGAACGAAGCGTGAGACAGAAGTGGCTCAGCTGAAGAAGACTCTGGAGGATGAGGCTAAAGTGCACGAGCAGGTGGTGGTGGAGATGAGGCAGAAGCACAGCCAAGCCTTTGACGAACTCAACGAGCAACTGGAGCAGGCCAAGAGGGTAACTAACACACACACACACACACACACACACACACACACACACACACACACACCAGCACGTCCAAACTTCATCATGAAACATTGATCCAGTAAAAAGAACAGCTGCCCAAATCACATAATAAAGTATAAAAATATCAAAAGTACATGGATAACAATACACATAAACAAATATTTAGGTGGGGTTTATTAGTCCCTCTGAGATCCTTTTATAACATTTTGAAAAATTCAAAACAACATTTATACATTTGTTTAATGTCTTTAAGGCTGATGAATACAAATGAGCTTTGTTCTGATTGGCTGATTGGCTGTGCCTTGGCAGCCCAAGCTAAAGCACACTTTATAGTGTTTGTTTAAATGGGCGGAGCTAAGCAGCTGTTGGCTAAAAAAGGGATATTTTAATATGTTGGTCTTTGTGACGTTTGTGCTGTGGAGTGAGTGACAGAACGTTTTAATTTCAAAAGGAAACGTTGGTTTTCTGAGAAAATTAAATTAAATTGTTAAATTGTTCATCGCAATAGTTTACATTATCAGCTGAAATGTTCATGAATATGTTGCTGTTTTTCACTTTTTAACGTAACGTGAATCAGAGGTTCTTTGCATTGTGTCCAAAGTTGTCATGATGAAAGGACCAATGGAAATGCTCCAAAATGACTTCGACCTCCATTGAAAGTAAAGAAGGAGTTTTCCTTTTAGGAAATACGAGGTTTTTTCATGATGGCAGTGATCGACTCTTGTACCTGCTGCTCATCTGCCTTTGATTGCCGTGTTTGTCTTCACACTCTCAAACACCCAAACACAGTAGCCCTAAGCCAGCCCTCTTCTCCCTGTCCATGCAGAACAAGGCGTCTGTGGAAAAGGCTAAGCAGGCTCTGGAGTCGGAGAGGAACGAGCTGCAGATCGAGCTGCAGACGCTGATGCAGGGGAAGGGCGATTCGGAGCACCGGAGGAAGAAAGCTGAGGCCCACGTGCAGGAGCTGCAGGTCAAACACGCAGAGAGCGAGAAGCAGAGGGCCGAACTGGCTGAGAAGTTGGCCAAGATGCAGGTACGTCCCTGTTAAAGCAAGCTCTCTCTCACACACACACACACACACACACACACACTCTGCACTAGTACACTCGTGCTGTGACATGGTTCACACATTTAAATCTGCAATGTGGTGGTGGATGTAGAACAGCTACTACTGTTATTACCACGTATAATAACATTGTAATTACTGTGCTGTTACAACTATTGAGATGCACCAGTGTATTTACACTGTACTGTACTACTGTAATTCACCTGTCACCGTGCATGATTGCGAGACTTGAGCCTGTTGCTGATGTTTTGGCTGCTGTTGTTGCAGACCGAGCTGGACAACGTGAACAGTTTGCTGAGTGAAGTCGAGGGGAAATCCATCAAAGCAACCAAAGACTGCTCAGCTGTGGAGTCCCAGCTGCAGGACGTCCAGGTACAGTCCCGACACCTGTGTAGCCCACCTGTATAGTCCGAATGGGAGTCCCTATACCCTGGTAGCTTTACCCTTTAACTGCACCGGAGGCAGGGTCTTCCCAGGGTGTTTCGTGGTGGTTTTTTCATCTGATCTAATCACTCAGATCTCAGAACTGTAAGCTTCTCTCTGTGTGATGCTGTACAGGAGCTGCTTCAGGAGGAGACCCGCCAGAAGCTGGGTATGGGCACACGGCTGCGGCAGCTGGAGGATGACCAGAACAGCCTGAGGGAACAGCTGGAGGAAGAAGAGGAGTCCAAAAAGAACGTGGAGAAACAGCTGCAGGCTGCACAGGGACAGGTATGTACACACAGTGCAACGCATCATAGGACTTTTCATCATCTTAGGGACGTTTAGTTTCTGAGACGTTGGTCCAGGACCCCCCCCCCAGAAGTCCAAGAAGTTAAAGCAAGGGGTTCTGAATTTTCCTTGACCCCCTTCCTTCAGAAACACTAACCTCTCTTCTCTCTCTGTAGTTGGCTGACTTGCGTAAGAAGATGGAGGTGGAAGCAGGCTCCCTGGAGAGCGCGGAGGAAAGCAAGAAGCGTCTGCAGCGCGACCTGGAAGCCGTCACTCTGCGCCTGGATGAGAGGAACCTGGCCTACGACAAGCTGGACAAAACCAAGACCCGTCTGCAGCAGGAGCTGGACGACCTGCTGGTGGATCAGGACCACCTGCGTCAGATCGTCTCCAACCTGGAGAAGAAACAGAAGAAGTTTGACCAGGTCTGTGAGATTCCATCTGCTTCTGGGTTTATCTTGAGTTCATAAATCTTGACCCCACGTCCAGCCAGAGCTTTTTGGACTAGATTTTTCTATTCGCACACAAATTGACATTTTCTGACCCCTCAAATCACACGTCTGGGATGGGGTCACTTCCCCGTCCCTCAGCACGATGTATCTCAGTGTTCTCCGAGTGTAGAACAGTGTTGATGAAGACAAGCATGACTTTCCAGGTGTACCTGTCATGGTAGTTCTAGCTGTGGTTAATACAGCCCTGTTTTCTGTATGTAGATGCTGGCAGAAGAGAAGTCCATCTCTGCTCGTTATGCAGAGGAGCGCGACCGGGCCGAGGCTGAGGCTCGAGAGAAGGAGACACGGGCATTGGCTCTGACCCGCGAGCTGGAGACCATCTCAGACATGAAGGACGAGCTGGACCGCGCCAACAAGCTGCTCCGGGCAGAGATGGAGGACCTGGTCTCCTCCAAAGACGACGTTGGCAAAAGCGTAAGACTGCTTTATTAGACACATGACCTTCTACACCGTCTCTATGGCTTCAGTGTCTCC
The DNA here is from genome assembly GCA_034509495.1 of Acestrorhynchus altus. NCBI lineage: Eukaryota > Metazoa > Chordata > Actinopteri > Characiformes > Acestrorhynchidae > Acestrorhynchus > Acestrorhynchus altus. The sequence continues at coordinate 2,186,791 of CM067505.1, forward strand.
CTTTCTAATGAATGCATTGCTGGCATGGATGTGCAAATGCACATAGCTTGTCTAGTGCCTGTGGAGAAGTACTGTCAGAAGTCAAGTTTTGTCTGGAGTGATGGTGCTCCTCACAGCAATGCCGTCAGTGTCCCCTAGACTTTGGACTTCTCCCTCATTGTCTGATTCCCACTCTCCCTCAGGTTCACGAGCTGGAGAAGTCAAAGCGTGGGATGGAGCAGCAGCTGGAGGAGATGCGTACACAGCTGGAGGAGCTGGAGGATGAGTTGCAGGCCACCGAGGACGCCAAGTTGAGGCTGGAGGTCAACATGCAGGCCATGAAGGCGCAGTACGAGCGCGACCTGGCTGGCAGGGATGAGATGGGCGAGGAGAAGAAGAGGCAGCTCGTCAAACAGGTACGCAGCCTGGAGAGGAGGATGAGAAAGCTCAGACTCCCTGCTTGTTGCTGCTACAGCTGGATGCAGGACCGTGCATTGTGAGTAATGGAGTCTCTGATTTCAGGTGCGGGAGATGGAGATGGAGCTGGAGGATGAGAGGAAGCAGCGCTCCCTTGCTGTGGCAGCACGCAAGAAGCTGGAGCTGGACCTGAAGGAGCTGGAGGCGGCTATCGACCAGGCCAACAAGAACCGCGACGAGGCTCTCAAACAGCTCAAGAAGCTGCAGGTATGGAGCAGCAGAACCAGTCCTGAGGACCTGAACTTCACTCTGACTGAAATGTTCTTCTAAATAGAGCTGCTGAATAATTTGAGTAAAGAGCATGGGTGGGTGTCTGTGTGCATGTAGGCTCAAATGAAGGACCTGCTGCGGGAGCTGGATGAGACACGTCTGTCCAGAGAGGAGATTCTGGCCCAGAGCAAAGAGAACGAGAAGAAGGTCAAGAGCATGGAGGCTGACATGATCCAAATGCAGGAGGTGCTCATATAGTTTTCTCTCACTGGCTTGCTTTCTATATACCGGTCCCACTGAGTGTGCATCATATTCAGTGTCTGTGTGTCTGTGTGTCTGTGTGTCTGTGTGTCTGTGTGTGTGTGTGTGTGTGTGTGTGTGTGTGTGTGTGTGTAGGAACTGGCTGCAGCAGAGCGGGTGAAGAGACAGGCTCAGCAGGAGAGAGACGAGCTGCAGGACGAGATCAACAACCAGGCCAGCAAGACGTAAGATAACAAATCACAGAACACACTCTCTCACGTAGAACACACACTCGAATTGCACGAGACGCGCTTCAGTCTGTCTGTCCAGCACAAACCTTGGTGACCCCTCCAAATTCAGCTGTTCTTATAATAAAAGCCTGGTCCAGCAGCTCTTACTGGGGGATTACGAGGCAAGAAAACACGTTAAAACACCCATTTTACTCCTATAAGGGTCGTTTTCACACATTATTATTATTATTATTATTATTATTATTATTATTATTATTATATAAACATACATACTGTCCACTCAGAGCTCTGGCTGTGGAGGAGAAGCGCCGTCTGGAGGCAAGAATTGCTCAGCTGGAAGAGGAGCTGGAGGAGGAGCAGGGCAACACCGAGCTCGTCAACGATCGACTAAAGAGATCCCTGCTGCAGGTAAGTACACCGTTAAGGCAGGCACACACACACACACACACACACACACACACACACACACACACACACACAGTACTCTCATGATTGCTTTGTTAAATTGAGCAAATTGTAAGGATTTGATTGTAAATTTTTTTTAAAAAATACCCCCCCCTCTCTCTCTCTCACTCTCTCTCTCTCTCTCTCTCTCTCTCACTCACTCACTCACTCACTCACTCACTCACTCACTCACTCACTCACTCTCTCTCTCTCTCTCTCTCTCAGGTGGATCAGATCAATGTGGAGCTGACTGCCGAGCGCAGCACCTCTCAGCGTTTGGAGGGTGCGCGGTCGCAGTTTGAGCGCCAGAACAAGGAGCTGAAACTCAAACTGACAGAGATGGAAGGAACAGTGAAGAGCAAGTACAAGGCCACCATCACCGCCCTGGAGGCCAAAATCGCACAGCTGGAAGAGCAGCTGGATGTTGAGACCAGGTCAGAAGAAATGAATAATAGAACAATTATTGCCATCCTATCACATGATTACTGGACCCCACGGGATTAAATACAACACAGGTCATTACACTTAATACACTCGAGACTCAGCAGTACTGGTGTGTGTTTGTGTTCAGAGAGAGGCAGACAGCTTCTAAGATGGTGCGCCGCACGGAGAAGAAGCTGAAGGAGGTCATCCTGCAGGTTGATGACGAGAGACGCAACTCTGAACAGTACAAAGACCAGGTCAGTGCGAGACTGTACTTTACTAATACAGACCATGGCTGTATGTTCCTGTGTGTCTACTGTACGTTACGCTGTTCTACCTACTTCACTGTTAATACAGTGCAATGTTCTATGTTTCCAGTGCATTACAGTAATGGCATTAATCATTACATCACTAGTACAGTACTTAATCGTGTGTGTGGCTCTGCAGTCGGAGAAGCTGAACAGCCGTATGAAGCAGTTGAAGAGGCAGCTGGAGGAGGCCGAGGAGGAGGCTCAGAGAGCTAACGCCAACCGCAGGAAACTGCAGCGTGAGCTGGAGGACGCCACCGAGTCAGCCGACGCCATGAACCGCGAGGTTTCCTCGCTCAAGAGCAAACTCAGGTAAAGTGTCCATCAGCGCCACAAACAACAATCAGCCCGTTCTCATTGTATACGTCCTGTACAAGTCCTTTTATGAACATTTATGAGAGTACTACGTTCTCAAACAGCAATGCAGTACTGACGAGGTGCATGTACCTGACGATACGCTTCAATATACTGTGATTTGATACAATGTTAGTATGAAAATACATTAAAGTAGCTTTTTTGATCAAATAATAAGTGTGAGATCTGAAGACAGGACAATACTGCTCTCTAGTGGTCACAACACAAAACAACACAACACAAAATGAACCACTGTCTGACCCCAATCTTTAAATGTATAGGATTCCTGAAATCAATACGGTGTTCTTGTACCACAGAACTTAATAGTGCGATATTCCGATATTGATATTTTCTTACACCCCTACTAATCAAACACTAAAAGTCTTTTTGTGCTCCAGGCGTGGCGACCTGCCTTTCACCATGCGCCGCATCGTCAGCCGTGCCGGCATCGATAGTGACGAAGAGACCCCAGACTCCAAGACTGAGACCCCCGAACCCAAACCAGAGTAAACAAAAGCTCACAGTGCCACCTGCTGGCTGCAGTGTTGAAGAGCAGCAGTTTTTTTTGTTTGTTTTGTTTTCTTTGTTTTTTTTTTTTCTTTACACACACACACACACACACACACACACACACATATTCGGACCCCTCTGTCCACTGGACCTCAGAGGTGCACATGATTTGTTAGTGCCATAGCAAAAATTTTAATACACACACACTTTTGTTCTGTTGACAATCAACACTTTCAACACAGTTATTCGTCACTCAGCCAAGGACCAAATTTTTTCGTTTTGTTTTGTTCTCTGGGATTTAAAAGATACTGAATGATATTTTTGTAAGGAGACGTTCCGGTTCTCGGGGGGCTCGTTCCTGGATCTATTTTTCTAATTGAAGTCAATGGAAAGCGAAGAAGTGTTTAAAATGATAAATGAATGAATGAATTAAGTTGGTTAAAGTGAAGAACAGAAGCTGTTGGGGGACCAAAAAATGTGGAGGATCTCTATAGAAGTGTATTTTATTCTGACATTTTTTATAATGGTATAAGGATGAAAGTATACTACCCAGTTATAACAGCTGCATTCTCTCTCGCTCTCTCTCTCTCTCTCTCTCTCTCTCTCTCTCTCTCTCGCCCATGTTGGTAAATTAGAGGCACTTGTACTGTGTAGAAGTAGCTGCACACAGCATCTTCCACTTTTTTGTGCTTTTCTGGGCTTTATGAAGGTCGACACATTTTCTGTCTTAAAAGTAAAGGTTCTGCAGAGGTACTTTGAGTGATGGAAGAACCCTTTCTGTTCCATAAGGAACCATAATTTTGGAATTGTAAGATGTGAGCGTGCTCTTAACATACAGATGAAACGGTTCTCTGCCAATGTAAAGGTTCTTCAAGCTCACACACATCTTTTGGACCATAAAAGGTTCTTCTAATGTGTGAGATCACTTAAGGAACCCTTTGTAGCTTCTTTGTTTTTATAGAGTATATTTACTATGCAACCACTGACTGCACCGCAAAGCGTAACTGATGTGCATCCATAGCAGGAATAGGATTCCGTACGTCTCCGCACTGAGCAATACCACTGATCAGATGGGATCAGGTGAGGTCGGATCAGATGAGACACACACACACACACACACACACACACACACACACACACACACACACCACACACCACTGCAGTGGTGCGAAGGATCAGAAGAAATAAGGAAAAGCCAGGCGATGCACACACTTAGAAATGGCACTCTGCACTCTAGCCTTAAAGTCGGATGTGTTCTACTCTTCCGACTTTTCCGATTTCCATTTCCGAATTATTTTGTATGTCGTATTTTTGTCGTTTGGAAGTTTCCAATAGTCTCTTTACTGACGTGCAGGGAAAAGCCAGGGGTGGCAGGTGGATCTGTTCCCTCTCGAAGCACACTGTAATCTGCTTTTCTTGCTCACACTGCTGGGAAGTGAGAGGAATTTATTCTAATGTTGAAGACGTATGAACAGCTAACAAGTATTTCTCTCTGTCTCTCTCTCTCTCTCTCTCTCTCTCTCTCTTTCTTTCTAGAAAGTTCTCTCATTCCATACACAACCACACAGAAAAAGAGAATGCAAAAAAAAATATTAATTTTGTACTATTGTTTGTCTTTTCCTACAACTCTAAGATGATATCCAGAGAGACGAGTTGTGGACTGTTGGTATTATGCAAATAAACATGGCTTTCTAAAACGGCTACAGCAGACTCTCAGCTTCTTCATTTCTCACACATGTTCATTCATTGTGTCCCTCCAGACTGCATGCAGTAGGGCTGCATTCTGTGTGTGCGTGTGCGCGTGTGTGTGTGTGTGAGAGATATATCACCAGATATAGAGTTGTATATGTGAAAACTTTGACAGTAATTGACTTTTTGTCCCCTTAGACTATAAGGTTCTATCTGACATTTGTATTTTAGTCTCTTTATGTAGAAAACAGAAAGTTTCTGTCTCCATAAATGTCAGGGACACTGTAAAGACTTTGAGGCTCAGTATCTGAGAATGCAGACAGAACGTTATGGCTCCAAGGGACGATATTTGATGATGCTCGTTTCCTTTAAGGAGAAACTCAAAATGGGGAAAAAGACAAGAAATGAGAAATTTGGTGAAAAACAGATTTCATGGAGCCCTTTAGGATCACAAATCACAGTGTAATGATAACTGTAAATAATGCTGTATATTAATAGAGCACTGTTTCCCATATTGGAGTCAAATTAAAGAAGCTGTCTGTGGTAGATGTGGAAAATGAGGACAGTGAATAATGCTACATCAATTGCTATTAATTACACATAAATGATGTGGTGTTAAATATGAATTACATTGTCATAAACCCTTTTCACAGTAACTTTTTAGATGCATATATGTGTGTGTGTGTGTGTGTGTGTGTGTGTGCATGCACTGACATTCAACATTGTAGGATTGTTGAGCTGCATAAGCAACTCTCACAACATGCCATGGACGCAGTAAGACCATCATTTTGCATTTCTTAAAAGATCCTGGTGGTCATGGAACAAAAACATTAAGTGGTAGACCCAAACAAATTTCACCAGCACTGAGCCGCAGGATCTGATTGGCTGACCGTCAAAACATGGGACAATCCTCGACCCAAATTAAGGCCAGTACTGTTGCTGACAGCAGCTCAATAACCATCAGATCTGCGAAAGAGGAGCTTCAGAAACCAAGGACAAAGGCCACGTCTCCTTCAACACCACAAAATTGGCCATTTGGACTTTGTAAGGAAGCACCAAAGATGGGACATTGAAAGGTGTCCATCAGACACACACACTACTGAGTGTTCTGGTCACAAAGCTGGTCCCTCCAGGGGCAGCGAGCATACGTGAACCTTTTTTTAAATTATTATTATTAATTTATTTATTTAATCCAAGCTATGAAAATGTGAACCTCCACAGGTCTGGTATCTTCTCAGGTCTTCTATCTTCTCCAAACCATCATACAAGCAACCTTTAGACACTGGTCCTCAACTACAAGCCATGCCTGTGTAGCTGAGCGCTGCAGTACCGCTGTTTCGCCGCCAGATGGCTCTGACTCTTAACTGGACTGGATCGGTTCAAACCAGTTGTGAGCGGATCTGTGGTTTGTGTGGTTCAGCCTGATCCTCTGAACGCCAAGTTCAGCTGCTTTAGGTTTGATGGACGTTGTCTGATAGTTATTCGATCGTTTTCGGCCTCTGCTCCTGTTCAGACCAGGTCGGTGAATAAACTCCCTTTTCTGTGCAGTTAAAAGTGTCAGCCGCGGGACTCGAGCCGTATCAGACCCTGTTTTTATTGGTTTTAAGACATTAAAGCGGTGAGAAGCTGATTAAAGCTCTTGGTTTGGTCTCTGGTCCTGTTTTCTGACTGATGCCGCGGCTGTCAGCGCTCCGCCAATCAGAACCCGCGGGATCCGCCCAAAGGGGAGCGTGAGCCAATCAGTATCAGCGGGCATGTATATCGGGGCTTTCCTCGACCAATCACATTCCACATGCTCACTTTAAAAGGCAGGAGGGACGCTTCAGGAGTCTGTGCTGACCCACAGCTGCAGGACTGGCCACTGACTCCTCTGAAGGTCCATCACCTCATCCAGCAGCTCTGCTTCATCTGTGGAGATCTTTTCTGACCACTGATCTACGGAGAGGTGAGAGTCCCGCCATCACACTGGACCACCTGGAGCCTCTGTGATGGTCAGATCTACACTTGTTTGGTTATTTGATGAAACATGAACAATTATTGTAGACAAAATGCTGATAAGAGGTTTTGTATGTATTGGGTTTGTCTATGATCAGTGTAAACACTTTATTATATATATATATTTAGTGGAAATGGAAATAAACATGATTAATACCTTTTAAAAAAGCATATTATATTTAATATTATAATCCTATTAATATTATTAGTATTGCAATTGTTTTGTAGTTTGATGCACTTTTATTTACCATAAAAATAAGTATTTATAGGAGACGGTCACACAAACTTGATATTGTTATTGATTTTCAGGAGATCCTAGACTAATGTAAAAAAAAATTAAGACTATTATAATATATAGTTTTTTAATGATTAGATGGGTAATGATATTTATAATAATAAGGTCTTCAAAATACTTGAAATTGGTGCAAATAAAGGACATTTAGTTTTGTTCATTATTTATATATGGTTCAGCATTATCCCACCTCAGGACTTTTATTCTGAAATGTGAACACTGAGCAATGAAAGAGTGCAAACAGCCCCTCCCATTTTCCTCTATAACCCAATATCTTGGTCAGTAATGTCATTAACCCCGCCCCCCATCAGTCAGATTCTGTATGAAGGTTGAGCAGAGCAGTAAACATGCACTGGAAGCTCCTTTGGCATTTAAACTGGGATTTAATTGGGTTGGAAACCAGTGAGCTGTAGCTGTTTTTCGAGGTGCATTACTCGCTGATCATTCGTGTGGGGTTAAATAGGTTAAGTCTGTGATATGTGTGTCATATCTGTAAGAGAGAGTGTTCAGGGTGACACTCGCTCAACCATTTCAGAATCATCTTTGTGCTGCAGTGAGCAGTTCGGTCCGTATTACACAGGTCAGACATTTAAACAGACGTCTGATACTGGACACTGTCTAGCCCTAGTTAGAGGATGGACACAATTCAGTGCACACACACACACACACACACACACCTGTGCAGTTCAGGGCTGCTCCAGGAGCAGGATTGAACAATGTGGTGCTGGTCAGTTGAATCCTCTGAATGTCAAAGTAAGCCGTGGTTAAGCAACTGCAGATGTAGGTCTAGCAGCTGCTGCGAGGTGAAGACCTGCTGTGTAATCACTGATCAGTTAGATCACCAGCGTTTCTCAACTGCGTCCTGATCTCAACTCGTCATATCTGGTCACAAGTGGTCAGTTACTATGTCACATGTACCTCAGTGCAGCGTTGACTGATTTATACCTTAAATTATACCTTTAATCAAACTTTAGCTCTGAATGGACAAAAGTATCTGGACTGTATTGTTTCTTCTGACATCAAGGGTATTAAAGAGTTGCATTGTGAGGTTTTGACTGAGCATTAATGAGGAGATGATCACCACCCCACCTTATCCTGAAAAGATTAGATGGAGCTCCATCATTCCAGAGAACACAGTTCCACTGCTCCACAGCTGAACGCTGCGGGGCTTTATACCCCTGTCGTCCACGCCAATAGGGTTACGTCCATCTGCTTTATCTGACTAGACAAGCTGTGTGTGCGTTTTGCATATCTGTGTCAGCAGTAGAGACAAAGGAACGGGTTGCCAACAAACATCTGGCTGAAATAATGTCAATTACATGTTTCCGATAACCGTGTCCCAGTCTCTGACATCGACTGGAAGTGAGAATGTCCCACTCCTCTGTTCAAAACAGCGTCTGTCTTTGTACAGATGCATGTCTCAACTGTGTGAAGAGCTGCCGGTACCTCGTCATTAAAAGCACACCCTCAGTAGGCCTGTCACAACACCCTTTTTCCTTATGAACGCTAAACTGCCGCAGAACTTACAGTGATAAACGATATTATATAAATATATACGAATTATAGAAATATTACTGATATTAACGCAAACATACCAGTAAACACACTGGCCAATAAAGAGGTCAGTAAAAAACCTGAGGTCATGTTCATACATTGAAGGATAAGTCGATAATGTAATTATCGTGACAGGCCTTACGCTCACGTGCCCCAAATGGTCATCACGAGCGAGTCACTTGTTCTCTACTATATGCATGAATGAGCAGAGTCACGTTCACCGATTGGTTAATTGGGAGCACTGTGTGCTGCGGTGTGCTCAATTTAGTGGTGGGTGCACGCTGGGTGGGATGACCTCATGTAGCCTGTCTATACTCATGACACTGGTTGTTGTCTTCTCCGCAGGCTTCAGAAGACCTGTACTGAACTGGGAAAATCAGCTTTGTCATCCACAGCAGAATCATGGAGTTTTCTCTGGTAAGTACTGAGCTCAACTCTTTCTTCACACACCCGGGTCTACAGGTCTGTTCAGGCCGGACTGAGTCGTCAGCTCCATACAGACACTGGTTTTTGGCGAACGAGAGTGTAAAAGTGCTTACATTTGAGGCATTTATCTGACGCTCTTATCCAGAGGAGTGTTAGGAGTCTCGTCCAAGGACTCTTATTGGTGTAGCACAGCATAGTTGCCCAGACTGGGAATCAAACCCAGTCTCCCACATCATGTGGTGGCTCGCTGGTGGTGTTATCTGTTGCACCACACTAACCAAGTGTGATAATCTGGGGAGCCATTGCATACTCCACTCGGTCACCCCTAGTGATACGACACTACGGGCGTGGTTATATGTGCAGGACATCCTGCGGTTTTCCCAGGAATGTCTCCGCTATATTGCAGCACGTCGGAAGAGCATACTCGCCAATCGAATATTTATGGGACCAACTTGGACACTAACTTCAGCAGCCTATGAGTGTGCAGGATCTACAGGCCCAGCTGCAACATCTGTGGGCAAATGAGCTACAGGTTGCCATATGGAACCTGTATACCTTTGGACATCACCTAATACTACGGTTCCACTGTTGCGGTGCTTTGCCAGGACTCACTACAGCTAAAGATTCTTGTTTGTGGCTCTTTTTGCCTCAGCTTTGTCTTCAGTAACTGAATAGCTGATCAATTGCACTGACTACTATTTAGAAATCTTCATTTTACTGAATCTGAGCTGAACATGGAGCTCAGTGCACTTCAGAATCCACCCTGCTACCACTATCAGCCGTCAGATCATCAACATCAGTTTTCTATTAAACCTATAACCATCACTGTGTTCATAAAATCACGTTGGAACCATTTTACTTTCAGATTAGGCAGTTTGGGGGCGGTCCAAAACCAGACTCACTCTGCTCCACACTGCTCCCTCGCATACAGAGTGGTCATGCCAGAGTCCCTCTGAAAAAGCCGGACTCCGGCAAGTTCTAGAAGGTTGCTGATGCTGTTGTTGTGGGTGGTGGTGTTTTTTTTATACTTTCGGTTTCATGTGTTTACACCATTCACCAAATCTCCTCACGAGAGAATTGGGTCGGGTTCCTTAGTGAATGCCCAGGAAACAAGGATGACTGCCAAGACTCAAGTTTCCCACCTCCTCTTTGGTTCTTGTTGAGCTGGAACCTGTGGAAAAATTCCATTACGTAAGACAATGAAAGACAGGAGAGAGAGACAGACAGACGGGGGGGAGACAGAGAGACAGGTGGGCAGTCAGACAAGTAGGGAGACCAGTGATTAATAGCTGGAACCATGAACACCTGATTTAAAGCAAAGCTCCAAAATCGAATTTACACAACTTTCGCCCTTTCAGACAAGACCGTATATGATACAGAACTACAGTATATAGGGGTCTATACAGTACTGAAAAACGGAACCTATACAGTACTGAAAAACGGAACCTGTACAGTACTGAAAAATGGAACCTATACAGTACTGAAAAATGGAACCTATACAGTACTGAAAAGGATTCTACAGTATATAGGGGTCTATACAGTACTGAAAAACGGAACCTGTACAGTACTGAAAAACGGAACCTGTACAGTACTGAAAAATGGAACCTATACAGTACTGAAAAATGGAACCTGTACAGTACTGAAAAACGGAACCTATACAGTACTGAAAAACGGAACCTATACAGTACTGAAAAGGGTTCTACAGTATATAGGGGTCTATATAGTACTGAAAAATGGAACCTATACAGTACTGAAAAGGGTTCTACAGTACATAGGGGTCTATATAGTACTGAAAAATGGAACCTATACAGTACTGAAAAGGGTTCTACAGTATATAGGGGTCTATAAACTACTGAAAAATGGAACCTATACAGTAATGAAAAGGGTTCTACAGTATATAGGGGTCTATATAGGACTGAAAAATGGAACCTATACAGTACTGAAAAGGGTTCTACAGTATATAGGGGTCTATATATGACTGAAAAATAGAACCTATACAGTAATGAAAAGGGTTCTACAGTATATAGTTTTCTATATAGTACTGAAAAAGGGCTCTGTGTAGTAATCTGTATATTACTCTATATTGTATATATACTCTATAAATAAGCATACAGTACATTTTGTTGTTACAGCCTGATTCTTAAATGGATTTAATTAATTTTCCCCTCAAAATTCTACACACATTACCCCACGATGACAAAGTGAGAGACACGATGACAAAGTGAGAGACACGATGACAAAGTGAGAGACACGATGACAAAGTGAGAGATTTGTTGGAATGTATTAAAAATAAAAACACAAAAAAATATAACGTACATAAGTATTCACAGCCCTTGCCGTGACACTCAAAATCGAGCTCAGTTAAGTGGAAAAATTTTGGAACAACCAGGACTCTTCATTGTGCCGACCGCCCAGCCAAACTGAGTGATCACGGTAGGGAGGTGAACAAGAACCCAATGGTCACTCTGAGAGAGCGCCAGTGTAGCTCTGTGGAGAGAGGAGAACCTTACAGAAGGACAACCATTCCAGCAGCAGTCCACCAATCAGGCCTGGATGGTAGAATGATGGACGTCACCTCTCAGTGAAAGGCACACGACGGCACATCTAAAGGACTCTCGGACCAAAAACTAAATGATCTGGTCTGATGAAACAAAGATTGAGCCGAGCATCATGAAGCCAACCATGCTCATCATCTAGCCAATACCGTTCCTACAGTGAAATGTGGTGGTGGCAGATTCGTGCTGTGGGGATGTTTATCTGTAGCAGGAACTGGGATGTAGAGAGACTTGAGCACTTTCCGGATGTACTGTTCAAAGTCTTGGAAAAGAGTACATGGTAGTGCACTATGTACATGGTAGTGCACTATGTACACGGTAATGTACATTGTACTGAAAAAACATATCACAACATATCGTGGCTGTTCGACTAAATTTGCCTTTACCCCCTCGTGCAGTTTGGTTTGTTCACTTGTGTGTACGCACACATAGTAAAGGAGTGTGTGGAGCATGTTAGGGTTGTAGCGAGTGTGTTTGTTTGAACACGTTGTACCTGTGCGTCACTCTTTACTCACAGAGGAGCTGTTCTATTGGACCAGGCTTCTCAGCCCCTTCTCCTCTCTGTTACTGATTAATTAACTCTGATTGCTGACTCGCAACCAATTCCTCACCATAAACCTGACTCACGTACCTGTGGGACACCATGTGCCTCGTATAATACAATCAAACAGGTCTCCAGTTGGCCAGATGAAACTGATATGAGAAGTGAGAGTCAATGTTCTTTATAGACATTGTGGGATTATGGTTATATATTTGTGTTATGCATTGACTGTGTATGTCGTTGAAACAGGCTCACCCTGCAGTTAAAGCCTTCATGTGCGGTTCTCTGAGTGGAACCTGCTCCACTCTGCTCTTCCAGCCTCTGGACCTGGTCAAGACCCGCCTGCAGACCGTACAGAACAGTGTGCAGCCTGGGTGAGAACCACAGCAGATGCACATTTAAACGTCCCGATATTTCTTCGGGGTGTCCTGTTTCTATATGAAATCGTTGCCTTTCGCTGAATTGGCAGGTGTGTCCAGGGTTGAGTCATTTGGATTGTCTTTGGTTCTTTTCAGTTCAGGACGAGTTGGCATGGTCACTGTTTTCCTCAGTGTTGTGAAGACTGAGAAGCTGCTTGGACTGTGGAAGGGGGTCTCGCCAGTGAGTCAAAATCACACACACACACACACACACATTGGTTAACTCTATTCCTCATGTTCTAGTCCCTCATGTTGTTCCCTTTGTCCCCTCAGTCATTCGTCCGCTGTATCCCAGGAGTTGGGATCTACTTCAGCACCTACTTCAGCCTGAAGCAGCACTTCTTCAGCGACAGGGCTCCAGCTCCTGTGGAGGCCGTGTTGCTGGGGGCCGGAGCCCGGAGCGTGGCAGGAGTGTGCATGCTGCCCGTCACTGTCATCAAAACACGCTTTGAGGTCAGTCTGTATACGTGTAGATGTGATTGAGGACATGTTTGTGTTTGTGCATCCTTGTGTTTTATTTCCACTCATAGCATTTCTGTGGCTTCATGTTCCAACAGCCTTCACAGTGACCGTTTCCCAGCCTCTCTTTAACCCTTCGAATCAAACTCAACATCTCACAGCCTTAAAAACAAAGCTTCTAACTTGTTTTTTGGCCCTTTGGTGGGTATAGAACCTTGTGCTTAGGTTCTGTCATCTGAACAGTTGTCCTACAAGCCAAGGACCTGTTCTGTTTAGCAGATTGTCTGTGTCTGAAGTGTCTGAAGGCAGCTGAACAGAGCTGAATCAGTCACTCCAGGCTGTAAACTTTATTACTGAGTTATTACTATTTTCCGTAGGTGTTCCGTAGGTTCTACCAGTGGTACGTAATTTATACAAAGGGCACATCCTTGTCTTATCTGGTGGACAAAGGACCTTTAATCAAAAATTGATACCAGAGCTGGTATGTCTGTAGCAATGGGCATTGATATTTGGCCCGATTTCAAAATTTTAAAGCTGATTTGCTTTTAAAGTAAAACTGCTGTATCAGCTGATATTCATGATGGTGCAAAGGTATCGTGACACCTCTAATTTGTAGTCTTTGACAGTCTAATGTTTAACACAGTCAACAGTCGCTTAAAGCAACATCATGTATCAATTTTACATTGAAGATGCTGCTTCTGTGTCTCTCAGCTTGTCCACAAATGTATGTGTACAGCTGTCCTTGAGGCCGCGCTGGAATAACGAAGGCAGTCGAGTAAAAGTAAAGTGGGCCAGCTGTTCTTACAGAATTTGCATGTGTGTTACAGAGTGGTCGCTACAACTACGGCAGTGTGACGGGGGCTTTGCGGAGTGTGTGTCAGACCGAGGGGCCGAGAGGACTGTTCTCTGGCTTGACAGCCACCCTGCTCCGGGACGCACCCTTCTCGGGCATCTACGTGATGTTCTACAGCCAGGCCAAGAGCACACTGCCAAACGGTCAGTATGCACACATATGGGTTTGTGGAAGGCAAGGCTCACACTACAGGTCAATCCAGACAGATACTGTCTCATTGAGTTCGGGCCATCGCTTGCGCGAAAGCATTACATAAGGCCTGAAAGCCGGTGTTCTTCAGCATTCGCATATCTGTTTGCTCAATTTGTCAGCCTGTTTCCATCAATGAAACTCTCTCTCTCTCTCTCTCTCTCTCTCTCTCTCTCTGCAGAGATAAGCCAGTCAGGTTATGCCCCCTTGGCAAACTTCAGCTGCGGGATTGTGGCCGGTGTGCTGGCCTCTCTGGTCACTCAGCCTGCAGACGTGGTTAAAACGCAGGTCCAGGTGAACCCCCACCTTTTCAAGAGGACCATGGACGCAGTGCACTACATCTACATGGTAATTGACGTCTTCACTTCGGCTGCGAAGTTATTAATGTTGGTGTAGAGCTCTGCCTCTCCACCCACACCCTGCTGGTCTTATCTGTGTGGAACACATGGTCTGCTGATATATGTTTAATATGATCACAGCCTTCTCTTCTCTAATGTCTGGAGTTATTGCTGGACTGAGTATCAAACATTCCGTAGGGACAAAAGTATTGGGACACCTGCTCAAGTATCTGTTTTCGAGAGGTCAAGAGCGTGTCACCACCTCACCTCATCAACTCCACAACTCATCCCGGAAACACTCGATTGAGCCCCATCATTCCAGAGAACACAGCTCCACTGTTCCACAGCTCGATACTGGGGGGATTGATACCCAGTATATAACCAGTGTTCCTTAACCCTGATTCAGGATTCCCTCCTGCAACTCCAAAGATTTGATTAGTTGAAGTGCTTTGATAGCAGAGAAAGCACTAAAATGTGTAAACCAGGGCTGCCTTCAGGTTCCAGGGTTGACAAACACTTTCCACACCTGCTAGTAAGTAGGGTGACAGTAGGTTCATGTTTATCTGCTCCCGAGAGTTCTACTCTGTTGGCAGGCCAGACAAGCTGTGTGTGCATTTGCACACCTGTGTCAGTAATGAACCCCCTGCAACTAGCAAAGGCCCCAAGAATGAGCTGATTAGTTGAATCTGTTGTGTTGGGAGCAGAGAAAGCACTAAAATGTGCAGAGTCGGGGTGCCTCTGGGACCAGGGTTGAGAAATACTCAGTGTATGTTCAGGATTAGTTTGTTTGTTTGTTTGTTTGTTTGTTATCTCTCTCTACCCTCCCAACACATTCTTATCCCTTGTTTTTTGGGTTCGGTTTAACCTTTGTTTCATCTCCAATGATCCTGTCTCAAGATTATTCGGCTCTGAGCTCAGGGTTACTTTAGCACATCTCCACACAATGGTTGATCTATTAACGCTCTTTGACTTCCAGTCTGGTCCACTGGAGTTCACTGGTTCAGTCGTTTTTCCGACTGACGTCACACCTTTCAGTTTGATGTTTTCGTCCAAGTTATTGGAACTAACGTGGATCATGAATGAATCACTGCGGTGGCCTGCGGGGTGTTAACTCCCGTGTGTGTTTGTGTGTTTCAGGAGCACGGCGCGGTAGGGTTTTTCCGTGGCGCGGTGCCGCGCTCTCTCCGGAGGACGATGATGGCAGCGATGGCCTGGACTGTGTATGAGCAGCTAATGGCTCGGATGGGCCTCAAATCCTGAGCAGAATGCTGGTAGCAAGACATCGAGGAACTCTTGGATGAAAGGGAAGAGCAAAAGAAGAGAAAGGAAAAACAGCGATGAGAAAGACGATGGCCTCGGAAAGTATTAGGAAAGTAGTGAAGGGAGAGAATTTTCCAAAAGGACTTTGTGCTTGCTGTTTCAGAGACAGTGGTGTCTATGCGGTTCTCGCTCTGACAGGTTCCGTTCACACTGGAGGAAGAGAATAAGATCAACAGACTGCTTTAAGAACAGGTGAATCCAGTAGCACAGCTGGGCACGGGATCAAATTCTAATCCCCCTGGATCAGAATCGCCCCAGGAATTTGATTCAGGTTGAGAACACTCTGATTGTTCACAATTGACTCCGATTTAAAGTGAAGTGTGAGCAAGATGTACAGACACTTTTCTTTATACTTCAAAGTCAGTGCCCAGTTAGAGTTCTGCCCATACCTATGGCACAGAAGCTGAGAATCTTCAGGAACGCATTTGATTCAGTTTGAGATTTAGAACACTTGGCCTGTTCACACCTAAATTAGATCAAAACGTGGAATCGAGAACAAGCAGCAGCATTTTTCTTTGTACGCTCGAGTCAGTGTCCAGTTAGAGGCCTGACCAGGTGTATTACACAGATCGTCCTCAAAGAAACTTTGTAGATGTTTGTATTCAGTGCTACCTGCTGCAGATTTCTAAAGAGTAAAGATTTCTCATATTGTTCTGCTGTCAATAATGACCCTTTGCTGCATTTTGCACTTAAACTGGAATAAGATGAATATGTCTGTATATGTATTTCTAATACCTGATTCTTTTGGATCTGCATTATTATTGACCACACGTTTTCTAACATGTCTTTTTATAATAATGTTTATATTCATGTTTTAACACAAATCATTTAAGTTCTTTTTGAAAAAAATACCTTTATGTAAGAGCTGTATTTCAGGTTCATTTGTTCACGTTGAAAACGATCATAGAATTAAAGTGCAGATGGCAGTTTTTTATTTCATTATATGTGTTTCATTTTCAAAGCCCGTGAGCTCAGTAAGGACGTGGCATTGTATCGTCCCAAGAGTTCGGAAGACATGGTCTCGTTTATTGTTACCAAATAAATGTGACCCACAAAAAAGCCCAAATTGTCTGTATTATATTTGTTAACATTGTTCTAAAAATGTCAATGGATGGATGGTGTTGCAGGTTGATTGTCACTGAGGGAAAAGTATAATAACACGTTCAATTTGACTGTGAGGTTAATTAAGACCTGGTATGGTATTGTTCTGACAGTTCGGGAGACATTATCTCCTTTATTGTTCCCAAATTTACCATCATTTTTTGACACTGACACCCTGTTCTCTACAAATATCGTCCAATAAATGGTTAAAAACACCATTTGCCACCTTAAATCTGAATTTCACTACTGATAAATGTCTCGTCAGAGACCACATAGGAATGTTGATAATGAAATGTCCATTAAAATCACAGACAACCTCAGTTCGGACATCGTTCCAAGAGACATAATCTCACCTATTGTCATCAATTTTACCTCAAAAAATCTCATTAAGACACTGAATGTCATACCATTATTTACCAAAATGGACAAAAGTAGCCGGATAAAGCTAAAATCAGCGTTTACAAAGCCTGAGTAAATAAGTATACATGACGTGAGGAAAACAGGGACATTTTCACAGCATTTTCTTTTAACCCTTGTGTTCTAAGGGCACAAAAATGACCCGTCACCACATTTAATCGCACAGAAAACCACCTTAATGATCTGTTTCAACATGAAATTTGATCACTTTTCCTAAAACGTCTCCAAGACTGAAAAAAAATGAAAAATAATGTTCTAATAATATTTCTGTACATTTCTGCTGCTTTCTGAAGCTAAAGAATTGCCATCCCTTCCTAAAATCTTAATGTTTACAATGATGCAGAATATTAAGCAAAAATTATGATAATAATAATAATCTTTATTGTAGAAAAAAGAACAGGTGTGCTGTAATAAAAACGAGTGGTGACTGATTAAATGCAGTCTTTCTGTAATGAATATTCATAAACACAGACTTGTTTGAATATTGTTTTAGATTAGTGGGGTTAAAAACTCAATTAAGCTATTTATTTTAGACGTTTAGTGAAGGCCGGTCATTTTTGACCCTTAGGAGACGGGGTGAATACGGAACGCTGTGTGCTGAATGTTGCAGACCACCTACTGGACCATCACAGCCAGAAGAAGCTGTAGTTCTACATTTATGAAGATCCATCTAAAGCCTGCTAAAGGAGAGCCGAGCGTGATTAATAACTGAAATGTTTGAAAAGCTCGGCTTGATCTGGAAGCAATTACTGCTCCAAGGAATCTGTTCTACAAGACATCTTTCCTGAAGACTGCGTGACCCAGGTTCCTGTCTCTGACACTTGGCACAGAAGGGCTGAACCTTATCTGGTGTTCAGGCTTTTTACTGGTGGTGATAAGAGAGGCCGGGAGGGAACTCTGAGCTTTGATGAAACTCAGTACAGGCCAGAATTCTATGAATTTTAGGCATCAAGCATTATCACCATCACACGGTTCTATTTACTTTATAAAAACAAGCGAATGCGGCTATAAACGAGGCTCAACTGAATACCGATACTGAAATCTTGAACAATAGGATTTGTTTTTTATGAACCATCAAATAATTACCAAAAAATTGTAATTCTTTGAAATTGGGGAGCTTGTATGACTTTTATTTTGTATTTCCAGGTGATTCCTTTTGCAGTTTTGTTTTTAAAAACTAAAATACAAAACACAAAATTATTCAACCCCATAGTCTGAGTTGCCATAGACGAGTTTATGTACCTTTTCAGTGCACGCAGAGAGGAATTACTGTTCATTGAATTAAATTCAGCACATTATTTATTAATTAATTTAATTAAACACTGCAGAGGTTAAAATACACAATACAATTGGCTCATTTTTATCCTCAATTTGATGTGAAATGTAGAGAAATTTACCAATTCCAATGAAAACCCAAAAGTGGGCCTAGTTACGAGCTATCATGTCCAATGATTTTTACCATGTCCCAAAGCTAAAGAACGATGTAGTGGGCTGTGGCATGTGTGGGTGTGATTTCAGCCACATAGACAAATCTGGCCAGACAACGATGGTGACATTCATTAAGCACTAGGAGGCAGCCACTGTACTGTCCACTGTGGGTGGTAATGCCTTCTGTGACATTCCCAGTACACGCGGGCTGGAATGCGACCAGGTCAACTTCACTCCAATATAACAATTCAAAACTTATACAGGTGTGGACATTCCCAAGCTGTCCCCTGAGGTAAGGCCACACCACAATCAATTTACATACTGATAACCACACCATGACTGGTGTCCCAAAACTTTTGTCCTGCGCTTGTGTGTACGTCGCCATCATGAATATTTTGGGCCAAAACTGCATTTCAGAGATATCCTGCAGCACATTCATAATAATTTATGGTTAATAACTTTCTATGAAAGTAATTTAAGACATTAAATGTAATAATGGTTCTATATCCTACCATTATGAACCGTTTTACTACATAAATTCAGGATTAAAGTAACTTTAATCTTACATATACAGATTTTATACATATTTAAAGGTCAATTCCACTATAAATGATTCCAGTTTTTAATAACTGAAGCTGGATGGAGTTTGGATGATCAGAGTAGCTCTACTTGTGTAGAAAGAGACGGAGACTCAGAGACCGAGACAATAAATTCAACAAACTCACAATAACCCACAGTTATCTTTACAGCAGTGCTTCTACCGAAGGCCCGTCTGGAACAGCAGTTTATTTAGACATGTGCTCATAACCTGTTTACCTGTCCTGTCCCATGTCCCCAGCCCTAGCCTACTTAATCTGACCTGTGACCTTGACCCAAGGACGAGGACTGACCCCCCTAATGGTCACACTGGGCTAAGTCACATGTTCCGTTTCTCCTCCTGCTTTCCGCACTCAGCAGAAGAGGCTACCTCCACTCCGACCCCTCAGTGGTCTCCTACCTGATCTCTCATCTTATCATATTTAACATTAAAATGGGATTTAGTGGTGAAAGTGCTCCGTCACTGTGCACATATTATGATCAGTTTACTCTGAACGTTCTCTGCTCGGCAAACAGAAGTTGCGACAGAGTACACAATCTTTACCCCCGAGTCAACATCTCCCATTGTCTTAATATGGTCTTTGTCTTAATATGGACACTCCATCCCTTGTCTTAATATGGGCCACCCGTCCGACAGCAGGCCAGAGAGCGCAAAGCGCACACAGCACCCCCCAGCGAATGGACCTGTGCACTGCAACCAGAGGACAGAGCTTGCAAAGCTTTTGTGAGCAAAGTGAAGACATGGGTCATGTGTGTATGAGTCCATCTGTCCCTGCAGTGATGATCGGTTTCCCACAACTCTGAATCAGAATCTTTCCAACTCTTTTGCTGAGATCATTTTTATTTATTGAAATAAGTGAGCAGTTCAAAGTTCACGTTTGCGCCAACCTGCTTAAAGAGCAACACCCGCACCCTTTTAGCACCATCTCCTTTCTTTGCGATGTTTGGAGGTCTGGAAGAGTGGACGCTGATCTTTATAATATGATCACAAGTGGCTCATTTCACAGAAAGATGGTACCTAAGTGAGCCATTATCGATCGCAGCCCCCGGTTGCCCTTTAATCTGATCCTTGACCTCGACCGTCCTTTCCACTGGTGTCACTCTGGCTTTTATCACGCTCTTCGTTCCTGCTCTCACTTTCCTCACTCAGCAGAAGAGGCTACCTCCACTCTGACCCCTCAGTGGTCTCCTACCTGATCTCTCATCTTATCATATTTAACATTAAAATGGGATTTAGTGGTGAAAGTGCTCCGTCACTGTGCACATATTATGACCAGTTTACTCTGAATGTTCTCTGCTCGGCAAACAGAAGTTGCGACAGAGTACACAATCTTTACCCCCGAGTCAACGTCTCCCATTGTCTTAATATGGTCTTTGTCTTAATATGGACACTCCATCCCTTGTCTTAATATGGTCCACCCGTCCGACAGCAGGCCAGAGAGCGCACAAACCTATCATTACTGACACACAGCACCCTCTAGTGGCCAGATCATGGCTCATTGCAACCAGAGGGCAGAGCAAACAAAGACATGGGTCATATGAGTATGGGTCAATGTGCCCCTGCAGTGACCGATAATCAGTTTTGTTGGGTCAAATCAAACTCAGCTTAAAACCACAGAATGGTTTCTTTCCAGAACAAAAACAATATCTTTTTTTTTCCTTTTGCAGAGACCATTTTTATTGATTAAAACGAAAGATGAGTCAAACGGCTAAAAGTCCACGTGTCTGTAATGCAGTACCACACCTCTCCTCCTAGAGGCAGCACCGAACAGATCGCTGCCAAATTATTTCCTTTTATATCCTATTCTTCAAGTGCTCCACGGCTGAGCTCATTTAAATCCAGTATTTAAGTCCTGGCAGGGATAGATGAGCACAAGTCCAAATGTTTGTCAGCTGTGTGTGTGTGTGTGTGAGGTGTGTGTTGACATCTTTTTAGCTGTCTGGCTGGAGTCTCTGCAGTGTGGATCTCAGGCTGTCTCGAGCACTGATGCACATCTCCAACGACTTGCTTGGTCTAGGAGAATAAATACACAGATTATTGTGTCTCTATGTGTTTAACTGGTGTGTGTGTGTGTGTGTGTGTGTGTGTGTGTGTGTGTGTGTGTGTGTGTGTGTGTGTGTGTGTGTAAATATATATGAACTGTGTTTATACCTGGCCAGAAATGCATGCAGCACAGCGATGTGCTCTCGGGGGAAGTAGTTCTGCTTCACTGCATGGTCTAAACACTGCAAATGTCCCGCTACTACAGGCACTGGCTTCACTTTGTCCTCACTCTGCACACACACACACACACACACACACACACACACACACACACACACACACACACAATGAGAGACAATTAAGCAAATATTGATATTGTTACATCACTAAAGGCATGTGTGCATGTTTTGTTTTTGTTTTTTGGGGGTTTATTTTGGGAGGGGGTGAGGATTTACCTTCAACAGGCCAAGCATCACCAGCAATGTGGAGATGAAGCTGAAGGTTTGGGCAGAAGGCAAGGAGAAGGTTTTCCTCAGAACAGCGTCTACAAATGATAAAACAACGTTTCTGCTCACCCTTAAAATAGACTTCTTCTGTATAGAAATGGGTTAATGGTTCTTCATGCACAAGGAAAACCTCCTTTTAAGATCCGGTTCTAAACCAGCACCCGAGGGTTCCACTATTGAGTCAAAGAACCAGCTGTCAGTACTACGTAGAACTCTTTCTCTCTTAGTCTGTATCACTACATGCACTGTATGGAAAATATATATATACACTGTATATGAAAAATGGAGAGAGTGGTGGGCATTGATGCTAGTGTGTGTATTTACTAACTACAATGGTACTGAGGTCTTACGGTGTGCGATGCTGGGCTTAATAGTAGAGACTCCACAGTGATTTATTTTTTTTATCCAATATATCATATATTGTTTGCATTTTTCCTCAAATATGATAACACAATACATTATTATTATCATTATTGTTGTTGTTATGACATGATAGCAGCTCCTGAATCTATATGCAATATACTGTATAGCTTACAGTGCCACATTATACTGAACCGTAACCCCGGTTTCATGGTACATATTGTATCACCAGGTTCTCACCTGTGCACAGCCCCCCTTAACCACGATGGACAGACGTCTGTCTTTATTAGGGAATAATGTGTGTGTTTGAGATCCTTACCAATACTGTCCAGCACTGCAGCCTTCACCTCAGGATCTTCCTCCTTATACACAGACGAAATCTTCAGGAAGGCTTCCACAGTCTTCCCCACGTCCGTCACGTCCACCTACACACATTGTAGCGAATGGAAATGCAGAACCATATCTATCCATCCAGAATATAAATTTAAGGTAACTCAGAACAGTCCTTACACAAAACAGCATTAATAGCTTAATTAATTAGACTTTCAGGTTCAGAACTGGGGTTCAAATGGTCTGCTCTGATGCTTCAATGGAAAAATGGATGAGAAGGTATCAAAGATTAGATTCAACGTTCTGCAGGTCTGACCTGCTGTTGGATGAGCTCTGCTCTCTTGTTGCCCAGTCGGAGCAGTTTGTCTGGTGACGGAAAACAGAGGAAGGATGAGACGTCTGGAGGACGGGGGGCTGACGGAGGAGTCAACATCTGCGAACACACACACACACACACACACACACACACACACACACACACACACACACACACACACACACAATCAAGGTAAAACAGCTATTTTTTTCAAGCAGAAGAAACAGTGAGAAGAATGTATCTACAAAACCCATCCAGCTGTAAGAGCAGCTATGCTGGAAAATACAATTAAAACTCATTATCATCATTCAATATTGATCATAACTGATGTCAGATGTGAAGCACCTCCTGAATCTAGCAATTATGCTTAGCAGGCTAAAGATTCTACCAAATATCTGGGTCAGTGATATCATTAGCCCCGCCCCCTCTCTCTGGTCAGTCAGAGTCTGTATGCAGGTTGAGCATCAGCCCCGCCCCCTCTCTCTGATCAGTCAGAGTCTGTATGCAGGTTGAGCGTCAGCCCCGCCCCCTCTCTCTGATCAGTCAGAGTCTGTATGCAGGTTGAGCATCAGCCCCGCCCCCTCTCTCTGATCAGTCAGAGTCTGTATGCAGGTTGAGCATGTACACATGAAACAGAGCAGTAAACATTCACTGGAAGCTCCTTTGGCATTTGAATGTGGATTTAATTCAGTTGGAAATGAGTGAATTTTAGCCATTTTCCAAGCTCAATTACTCACTGGTAATTGGTCACATGGTTAGAAAAGGTATCTGTATGTGTATCATATCTGTAGGTTACTCTGATCCTGAAATATGAAGCTTACAATACAGGCATGTACGTACACTGCCTGCAAAATGCTGATCTCAGGTTGTAATAGTTAAAGCAGCTTTATGCAAGATCTGGGATTGTTTGCTCATGGGCTCCCCCTACAGTTGGATACCAGAAGACTAACCTTACTGGGTACTGAGGTCACATAATCTCCCTCTTCCTCATTTTCCTCTTCTTCGTCTACATCATCTTCTTCGACATCATCCTCTTCTTCTTCCTCCTCCTCCTCCTCCTCATCATCATCCTCATCCTCATCCTCATCATCATCATCATCATCATCATCTGGCTCTCCCTCATCATCACTGTATGTGACACAGACGTTTGTTAAAATAACTACAAATGACTGTGTTAACACTACCTCCACCATGCTACACAGATGTTAATCTTGGTACCATCAGTCCGTAAAATACTGCTCTTGGCTTGTTTTGAGGCAATTTATCCATTTTCTAAACTTAAAAATGCCTTACATTTCATTTCAAGTTGGTTTGCTGTTCCAATCAACAGTTTTTTAATACAAACCCAGAGCTTCAATGGGATTGAAGGATTATGGGATGGGATTAAACCACTTTCCACGTTGTTGAAGACATTGAGGTGTAAATATCAGTCAATTAGAGCTGATTTTCTGTTCTGTTGTTTCCTGTTGCATCTAAAACCAGAGTATTCAGTACCTCAGAGACCCCAACAGGTCTCCCATATTTATGCTGTCCATCAGCTCCCGAAGGTTCTGACACCCGTCCTCACCGAGACTGTTACCTACAAACACACAGCCAACAGTACAGGAATTTTAATACTTATGAGTGTGTAGTCCAACATTCCACTGCCACTGCTACCACTCTATGCTCCTCGAAGTTACATAAGGAACCATGTTTGTGAGTGTGGGCACCATTGAGGTCGAGTTTCTCAAGTTGATCTTTGTGCTCGACTGCTTTTGCTACAGCCAGAGCGGCCTCCTCTGTGATCTCCCCGAACGACAGATTCAACTCCTGAGAAAAGCAGGGAAATATACATTGTCTACCACGCATTGACTTTTCTATACACTGTTCCGCAGTATGTAATTAAATCACACAACCTCCAGTACCTTCAGAATGGGAAGCCCCACTTTTAGAGTCTCAGCTATAGCCACAGCCCCCTCAGACCGAACCAGGCAGTCCCCAAAGTTTATGACCTGCACACTGCGTAAGTGTCTCAGAGCCTGAAAGACACAAACACGGACAGAAGACTGGTTATATACAGTGCAATTGTAGCGACTCTGTTCCAACCCAACCCTAAAATTAATCACTGCTAGTTTATACACTGTTTACGCCAGGACTGGTGGTGTTTCACTGAACTAAAGTTATGGAAGGGACAATGAAGACAAAAAGGTGTCTCGGGGGTGTTATCTTTCCACAACTGTATATAGAACTGCGGCAGCTCTGCTGATTGGCTGGCTTCATTCAGACCCCTCCCCTCATCAGAAGCTCAAATGCTTGATGATGTCGGTGTTCAGGATACAGCAGAAACTACACACCTGGGCCATGGCGATAGCTCCTTTCTTAGTGAAGGTGTTGTCGTTGAGGTTGAGCACTCTGAGCTGGGGGTTGTGCTGCACAGCATTGGCCAATGCCGTTACTCCGGGATGGTTGATGCCGTTCTGAGGCATGTGGATTTCCTCCAGGCTGCCTATTAACTACAGAGAAGCATGTAAACTGGGTCAACATATTGGCACTTGAACCTGTTATTTGAGGGTTATTAGAGAAACGGCAGTGTTTTCACACTGATTGTGCATCTTCACCTGAAAGGCTTGTGCCAGTGCTGTGGCACCATCATTCTCCAGCCTGTTCCGGCCTGCAATGAAGATCTTGAGCCTCAGGGGGGCGCCAAGCTCACTCGATTTCTTATGGCACTCCGTTAGTGCCGCTGCCAAGATCTAAGGTGTACAACATTATGACGTTATTTTAGAACATTGCTGAGAGGATTTGATTGCATTAAGACAATACTGTGGTCAAATTTTTAACCACAGAACTTCAGGTTATCCCTTCAGGTACTTGATGAAGCTCTATCTTCTCCACGGCCCAATACTGGGTGCTTTTATACTACTACGGCTCACGAGCTTTGGGCATGGAGACGTTTGGTTTGTGTGGGGATGCTCCTGAGCGTCCTGTTCCATCGGCAGGACTGTTTAGAATCAAATGTATTGCTCACCTTTCCCCCACCGATGCCCATGCCACAGTTGTTGAGACGTAGCTCTTGCAGCGTGTGACAGGCAGAGCTCTTCAGCAGCTTCTCAATGCCCTTCACACCATCAGGCCCAAACGCATTATCACTTAGATCCAGCACCTTCAGTCGAGCTCCAGCTGTCATGAGAGCATCTCCTAGCGAGATCTAGGAAGATGGAGAGGAACGAAAAACTAAGAAATGAACAGATAGAAAGATCGTCATGTTAAACCCCTAAACAAAAACAACCAAATCTACATGATCTTTAGATCTTCTCAGTCCAATGGAAAGAATTCTGTATTACAGTGAAGAACCATTTCCTCCAATAACATGAGATCTCTGATTGCCGTGATGACACATCATTAATGAAGCACTGAAAAAAAGAAACACCTAAAATCCAAATTGGGAAAGGAGGAGAAAGAAGAGAGGAAATTACATCCTGAGCACATGTTGAAATGACACACTGCATCCTTAAATAGTCATATAACACTACATTATATTATTACATAATATTAATAATATAATAGAACATCTAACATCTCAGCTTACCAGTGCAGGAGGGATCTCTGAACGCAGTCGGCCAGTGAACATATCACTCCAGTAGCAGCACTGAGAACAACAGAGAAGCACATCCCCTTTATAAACACAGACTGAAAACCAAACCAATCAGCTGCCTGGAACCACATCATATTCAATTCTGGTGCAGAAATGAATAATACGCATTAACAAAATTCATTAAAAATTCATAAAAACGCTCTGAATGGCTCAGAAGTTTAACAGACTAGAACTTTGAACCGGGGATAGCAGGTAGGAATCCTGGATCACGCTGCTCGACTGCGATCAAATAAGATATAAAAGTGAATCAAGGTAGATGGTGCTCTCGCCAGCACGATGCTGGTCCTCACGCTGGTCATACAACGTTGTATCCGAGCGTTTTGGTCGCCTAGCCAGCAGCAGTTGGAAAAGAGGAGGTGGCTGGCTTCACACATATCGAAGGAAGCATGTGTTTACCCTCCTAGTCTGGAGGAGCATTATGTGGGATATGTGACATCGACTGTGGGGTCACATTGCACAGTGTGTACCTGAAAGTCACTCTTGTCCTCCAATGCTTTAGCAATGGCCTGGGCTGCCTCCACTCCAACGGTGTTCCCCTCCAACCGCAAGGCCTTCAAACCCTCAAAGTCCCTGATAGCCTTCACAATGTCCTCCACTACGGACGGAGGAAACAAAGAGCTTTAGAAGAGATAAAGGAGCAACAGAACATTTTCTAAACAGCCACACCTCAAGACTTACAACGTCTTCCCCAATGAGGAAGAAAAAAAGTGACCAAAGTCTAATAAATAATAAAAAATATATAAATCTATTATCAATTTTTGGTTCTCTCCTCAACGAAGCAAACTATAGTTGAGTCTCTGAGTAATTTAGTAAATCCAAGAGTAATAATAGACCCAGACCTGAAGATGATGCCCTGATCTATTATAACCATGATAATGTTCATTATAGATTAGACCTCGGCCAAGCTCTGTTGTGTTTACTGACTGACTGATTGTGTTGTAGAGTATTATCAGAGCTTACCCGTTTGGGCATTGTCCAGTTTCAGTCCCTGCCCTTTATAGCTGAGTTCAGCCTCCCCAACCTGAGTCCTGGCCAGTGAGTCAGCCAGCTGGGCAACATCATCTGACGCCATCCTGACACCTACAACAGACAGAGGACAATAAACACACTGTCATTTATAAAGTCTCTATAAAGGTCACAGTGAGCTCCTCATGAGATGTTTGAAGGTCAAGCCGGTTGACCAAAAAAAGAACGGGTTTTTTATTCAGGTATTTGCACCAGAAGTCTGTATATCAAAGATAAAAAAAAAATAAAGGATACTGGGCAGATATAATCTGACTCTGGTAGATGGTGTGGAAAATGAAAACAGTAGGTGTGTAGGTGTGTAGGTGTGTAGGTGTGTGTGTGTGTGTGTGTGTGTGACAGGGTTCATTTAGTATTGCAAATTCCAGTTCTGTGGCCATTATCAACCATTGTTTTCAGACATTAACGTAAACGATAATAAAAACAGCAATAAGAAGAAGAAGAAGAAGAAGAAGAAGGGTCCCTCTCCGTGCATTCTTTAAGATTTGTTTTGAAGGACTGAAGGTGGGCAGGAACTCAGAGGAATGAACTCCCCTGTAAGGAGATAAGAGCAGGGATGGTAACCGGATGCAGCTGCCTGCTATCGGCTCCTGAAATATTTTCTTGGGCAGGAAAGAAATCGCGTCTAACCTTGAGAAGAGCTGTTATTAGTTAGGAAGGCGACAAAGCTTCTATTCTTCAGCCCAGCAAAGAGAAATTTACCCACTCAGATTTCTTTACAGTGGAAAGAAGGAGTTGCCATGACAACAACACAAATACAGCCTCAAACCAGTCATCCTACACCTGTTTCATTTTCCCGGGAATGTAAGAGGATACGATTTCCACTGAACACCTGATCTGTCATTATGAACTGCAGTGTTACCTGCATAAGGTTTATGCAATAACATACTTTAATAGAGAGAGAGAGAGAACGAGAGAGAGAGAGAGAGAGAGAGAGAGATAGAGAGAGAGAACAGAGAGAGAGAGAGAGAGAGAGAGAACGAGAGAGAGAGAGAACGAGAGAGAGAGAGAGAGAACGGAGAGAGAGAGAGAGAGAGAGAGAGAGAGAGATAGAGAGAGAGAACAGAGAGAGAGAGAGAGAGAGAGAACGAGAGAGAGAGAACGAGAGAGAACGAGAGAACGAGAGAGAGAGAGAGAGAGAGAGAGAGAGAGAGAGACTTTGAGACCAGCTTTATTGGACCAATTGTTCAGCACATGAAAGAGACAAAGTCACCTACATCAAAAAAAATAAAAAAATAATAATAATAATAACAATAAAAACATAATGATAATAAACTTAATTAAATGAACAAGATAAAACAAAACAAAAGCCATGGATAAAGTCATCATCAACAACAGAGTGAGAGTGAGAGAGAGAGAACAGAGAGTGATAGAGAGAGAGAGAGAGAGAGAACAGAGAGTGATAGAGAGAGAGAGAACAGAGAGTGATAGAGAGAGAGAGAGAACAGAGAGTGATAGAGAGAGAGAAAGAAAGAGATAACAGAGAGAACTGAGAGAACAGAGAAAGAGAGACAAAGAGAGGAGAGAGAGAGAGCGAAAGAACAGAGAGTGATAGAGAAAGAGAGAGAGACAGGGAGAAAGTGTGTGAGAGAGAGAACATAGATATATAAAAAGAGAACAGAAAGAGTGAGCAGAGAGAACAGAGAAAGAGAGAAGAGTGTGAGAGACAGAACAGACAGAGAGAACAGACAGAACAGATAGAGAGAGTGAGAGAGAGAACAGAGAGAGAGAAAAGAGAGAGAGAGATAACGGAGAAAAGAGTGAGAGAGACAAGAGAGAGGAGAGAGAGAGAGAACAGAGAGAGAAAACAGTGTGTGAGAGAGAGAGAGAACAGAGAGAGAAAACAGTGTGTGAGAGAGAGAGAGAACAGAGAGAGAAAACAGTGTGTGAGAGAGAGAGAGGTTCAGTGATTAAAGCAGATTCATAAACAGTGTTTGACTTAATCGACATTATTATTAAAATCTTACTTATATACATAAAACTGAGCGAACAGAAGCTCCTTCATCTCTGCTCGAAAGTACAAAACCTCGTATGAGACAGCGTTTGTTCAGTTTCTGTCATTAAAGATGATAAAACCCATTTCTTTACCTGTAAAAGACGCTTTAATTCGGCTTTACCGCTTCAGACGCGACCGGCTGCCTCCCGCTCACACCAATGACGTCACCGCGGTTCAAAAAGCTCCCGGTGCATCATGGGATTTGTAGTTCCTCACGCTAAAAGTAAACCACTACTCAGTTATCAGTAAAATATTACAGTTTAAATTCCCAAAGTAGCTCTTAATTTAACTTTAGCTCAATTAAAATGCAAATATTTGTTTATGTTACATATTAAACACAATGATAATACAGTGTAACTGTTCTGTAATGGTTTCTTACATCACTTTTCATTATTGAGGATTTTTTCTAAAATACAATTAGAAACAAGTGAATCTTTTCACTGACGTAGCGGACTATTAATGGGACACTAATGGGACACATGGCCAGGTGGGTTGGGAACCAGCCTGTGACTGGATGCTGATTTGATTCCCTGAACTGGCAGGACGTGACTGAAGTGCCCCTGAGCAAGACACTCAACTCCCCAGCTGTATGGATGGGTTAAATGCGGAGGACAGATTCCTACACCAGACCACATCAGACATGCTGCGATATATGTGGACAGACTGTCAAAACGGGGTCTGACGCAGACACATAATTCTAGACGTGCAGATTTTGTTCCTAGACGTGTCGTCTGATGTTAGAGACACGTTTGTCCAACTTAGTTTTCGTGAGGCATATTCGTGACAGGTGCTTTAATGATGACATGCTGTTTCTTTTAGGCTCAGACACGTATTCTGTCGTTTTCAGTGTCTGTGAGTGAAAAAATAAAAGACAAAATTGGAAAAAGCTTCATTTTCTTGTGGACGAAGTTATGAACATGTTAGGAACGTTGGGCACTGAGGTGGGAAAGGGTAGGAAGGTTAATAAATTATATAAATGAGCAAATGCCAAATTTCCCACAAAGCAGTGCTGTGGTGAGGGACGGGGGTGGGGGCTGCCTGTGCTGCCTGAACCCGGCGGTGTTTAGGACCGGGCAGCCGGCTGTCCGCTCGGGGAGGCACACATGTTCCGCATAGTTAGCGCTCGAGCTGCAGCATAAAACTCTGACTTTTACAGAGAATTGTGCTTTAAAGTGTGAAATAGCAGCACCGCGGGGTCGTTGAGGCCGCCCTGCCCTCTCTGGAGCACAGGTGAGCTACGACTCGGGCTGTTTACGGCCGAAATCCCAGCTGGACTGAGCTTCGTTAGCTTAGCCGAAGTTTGTTCTGCGCTGCTTTTGGCTTCGTTTAGTTTATGATTTTCAACTCTTTATTAGTTTGAACACAGTTTACATTTGTTACTCTGACTGCTTAAAGCGCAGTCGCGGACCCAGACACTGTTTCTCAACCCTGGTCCTGGGGGCACCCCTCCCCCGCACCTTTCAGTGCTTTCCCTGCTCCCCGCCCTCCTCGTTCAGGCAGTCGGCTCATTAACCAGCCCTTTCTGGGCAGCAGGGGGCGTCGAGCAGGAGATTCGTTCAAATGTGTAGGGGGAGGGGTGCCTCCAGGTCCGGGTGGGAAAACACTGCCATAGCAGTCTATAGAGGGGGTAACGCCAGGTCCAGAACGTAAAAATCCACCTCAGGATTTTGTTCTGACTACCTGGGCCTGCCCTGCATTAAAGTATGTAGGGGAGGGGTGCCTCCAGGTCCAGGGTATGAAAACACTGCCATAGCAGTCTATAGAGGAGGTAAAGCCAGGTCCAGAAAAAATCCACCCCAGGACTATCTTGGCACATATATAGTGAACAAATACTGATGATAAAATACTTTCACTTTCAGGTTCTCACAGGAACCTGGCTTGTGCCTGATGAGCTGCCATGAATCCAGACAGACAGAAGCGAAAGGAGGAGATTCAGAGGGCCCTGGCCTTCATTCAGTAAGACCGCCGTCCTCACCACGCGTACAGTACAATACAGTCTGTGTACAACTGTCCAGCAGCAATAACCTGTTGTGGTTTGGGTTTTCAGGTCATCACTGCCTTTCCCTGACCCAGATGGCTATGAGGTGGGCTTTGTGTTTGTGCACTATGGGTGGGTCTGTCAATGCTGAAATGTCATGGGATATCTGTGTGTATCGGTAATTATCGGAGTTCGAGCAAGGCATGATGGGTGGGTGCCAGATGGATGGGACGTTCTATTTCCGACATGTGGGCATGTAATGTTCCTCGATCCACAGCAAATACGTCATGCTACCAATACTGGTCCCAATGGCACGATGCATGATCCTGTTGGAATATCCCATCATTGTGGGCATATAAATGGTCACCAAGCAATGCAATGTTTAGGTGGACCAGTGGTCCGTGCTACAAGACTCCATACCAGTATGGAACCACCAGAAAGGGAATGCCCCCATTAATCTGACACCTACTATCTTGCTCAAACTTTGATAATTCATGACTCCTTACCAGCACCACACACTTCATACAGGTGTGTGTGTTCCCAGGCCGTCCACTGACGTAATGCCACTTCTCAATGACTGTACATACTGCTGTCCCATGACATTCAGCACATCATTTGCACAGTGTAACATAACATGATACCATACAGCATATGAACCTTAGAGTTGAAGTTTGTTCACTCCTCTCCTCCCTTCCTCACTCTTTCCTCCTCCCACCTCTCAGGGCTTCCTGGTGCAGCTGGTATGTAACCTATTGGACGAGGGAAATGCAGCGTTTCGTGAGGGGGAGTGGATGCTGGCTCGTGGCCACTTCAGCGAGGGCGTCAGTGTAGCTCGCTACTCCCATGCAGAAGGAGTGACCGTCCCCGCGGCACTGCTGGAGAGTCTGCATGTGAACCGGGCTGCAGCGCACCACAACATGGTGAGTTTCCTCCAAGAACACTAATCTATTCAGATAGTTCGGGCGTTTTCAGGAGGGTGTTCCTGCGGTTCTGGATATCCTGCGAATCGGTGAATTTGCTGAAGAAGAGTTGTTTTCTTTCTCTCTCTGGTGAAAGATGTGACGGGTTTCATAGTGTATTCGTAGGGTATGCAGTACAATAGTCCACGTTTGAGGTGCTCCTAATTTGACAAAAAATCGAATTAATGTGATTTATCATTGACCTCAAGTGTGGTCAGTCGGCCAAGACTAGAAAACATAAACATATTTGTAAAGAAAATGGAGTAAAAAAGCTAAAATGATAGTGTTTCCTGTTATTCTTGTGTCCTGAACCATATCAGGTTTTCTGCTCCCAACAAACAAATATCTGCTTTTGAAACAGCAGAGAGATATTTTTGGGCCATTTGTTTTCCAGTTATGCTGAATTGAAGAAACGACCAACAAATGCAGCTTTAAATGTGACCCAGTTACAGTTCAATGCCCCTTTTTTCTTTCCCCACTTAATAGAAAATGACAAATACATGCTGAAGGTAAAACACAAATGGAGAAAAGGGGATTGTTTAACGGAGCAGTTTTGTCTGGAGCGACTCTCTTGACCCTGAGTGCAGACGGTTCTAGATAAGTTATAGCAAGAAGAGATTACAAACAGTGCTTGTGTGACAGACTGTAAGGAACGCTTTTGACATCAACTGACCAGTGTTCGGACTTTCACTGCCATCTGGATGAACATTGTTGTTCATAGCAGACGTCAGGTCTTTAACCAGAACCTGAAACTATAGTCTAATAACCTTTGCATTTGAGTTTCAGGATTCAATCAAATAAACTATAATAATATAAATAATAGTTAGATCTGCAGAAAGACAGTCCATAATGTTATAACCACCTCCTCGTGTCTCAACTTACAGGAGCACGTTGTAGTTCTATAAATCCAGACTGTAGTTCATCTGTTTCTCTGCAGACTTTGTTCTCCTCCTTTCACCCTGATCTTCAATGATCAGGACCCCACAGGATCACCACAGAGCAGATATTATAATACAAAAATAATTTTGTACTTTGTTGTTATGTTGTCTCTCTGTCTCTCTCTCTGTCTCTCAGGGCGAGTTTGAGTTGGGTGTGAGGGACTGTGACGCTGCATTGAGTGTGTGTAAGGACAGTGGGAGGGCGCTGTACAGGAAGACAGTGTGTCTGAAGGAGCTGGGCAAACTGAAGGAGGCTTATGAATGCAGCACGGTCTGCATGCTCATGTCCCCACAGGTAAACACCTTCAGAGAGTTCATAACGTCTGAATAACACAGACCCAACATTGCGTGAACGGGACAAAGCACTGCTGCATTTGTTTGTTAGATAATCCCGTTCCTCTGAACCTCCGTCTCTACAGGAGAAGGCAGAAAAGGGCAGTTTGAGTCAGCAGTTCTTTGTGTCAGACAGTGAGCAGTTAGCGTTCTGAATTATTGAGCTTTCTTTCTGTTTTATCAGGATAAGAAAGTGAGCGAACTGGCTCAGGATTTGGCCGTCAAACTGGAACTGAAAACCCGCAAAGCCTACACCGGTCTGCAGGTCAGTAACATTATTGTAACTGTCATTTTGTTACGTGAAGAATCTCTAAATTCTAGATAAGGATATTCCAAGTGAACAGCAAAGCACGTTTGTACGTCTGTCTGGATAAGGGTCTGACAAATGCCATGTATGTAAATGTAACGTTACAGTTGATCTTACCTGATAACTAGTATCTAGTCTTAACCAGCAGCCTGAGTACTCTAATGAACCCGGAGACAGAGTGGAACTTTTGACCTTGTAAGTTTACGTCCCTGGTTGTTGGTGGGTCTTATAGAAATGAAAGTATCTGCTGTATCATTCTGGTGCCAGATTCTACAAGAAGCCTTCAACGGTCTTAAAGAGGGTGCAGCAGATCAGGCAGAGTGATATCAAGTGTTTTTAATGCTTCAGTGCTTGAATCTGTGCAGAGCTTCTTCAAGCCTGTGAAAACAAATCTGAAACGTCTCCTCATTAAGCTGTTAGAACACCAAGGGTGTGTGGAGCTGCATCAGGACAAAATAAAGTAGAACCTTGTAGTATATTTGAGTAACTTTGCACAGACCTTTCATTGGTTCTGGACGGGGGGGCCTTGGTTACCTAATGTGAATATAATTTAGTGGGGTGTGTAGGATGTGCAGTCTGACCTCATGTTTCCTGTTGTGCTGGCAGGCTGTAGCCGATGACGGTGGGGACAGTCTGCCTCCTCTAGAGCCGGTGAGACTTTTTCAAGCTTGGTTTTGTGGATATAATGCTGCCCGACAGTGGATTCAAAGCTCTCAACGTCTGTTTCTCCCTCTCTAACACAGATATCTAATGGGCTGGATACCTTGTGTGATATTGCAGGTGTGTTTGCATTTTATTAATTTATTAATTGTTAATAGGGACACATCATTAGGGATATGTAAGATATGTGCTGTCCTCATTTGTTTTAACCTTTTTCCTAAATTGCTGCTATTTGTACGCCACCCTCACCGATACTGTTAGATATACTACAGACATATGCCTTGTTGCACTTGTTAAAGCAAAAATATAGAGCATCCAAAACCCCCTGTAATGCTTTTATACAGAAATAGAGAACATAGTAGATGATACTGATGATTTTACTGTAAATAGTGTGAGCGTGAACACAATGTAGCTCCTCTGATTTCAGATTTAAACAAGTTAACAAAAAATCAACCCGTCAAATTCCTTTCTGAAGAATGACCACTAGGGGGTGACAGATTTGTAGTGTGGTTGGACTGCTATCTATAGATCTGGGCATGTTTTGTTCTACTTTCTCAGTAAGCATGCCCGAGTGCATATCTCCTGTCCTGCCTGCTCCGGTTCCTGTGAGCGATGCCTGTGAGGACCCCCAGGATGTGTCTCTGTCAGTGCCTGTCTCGGAGCCAGGAGACTGTGAGCTGATGGGAGATGAG
The DNA here is from genome assembly GCA_034509495.1 of Acestrorhynchus altus. NCBI lineage: Eukaryota > Metazoa > Chordata > Actinopteri > Characiformes > Acestrorhynchidae > Acestrorhynchus > Acestrorhynchus altus. The sequence continues at coordinate 2,222,176 of CM067505.1, forward strand.
CTGGACACCCTGCTGGACTCCTGTATCTCCAAGCAGGAGGAGCTTCCACAGGTGAGTGGGGTGTGATGAATGCGCAGGTGTGGTCCATTTCTGAAAGTAACACGGTGTTTGAACCCAAAAGTCACGGCTGAAGTGCCCTTAAGCAAGGCTACCCACCACTCCAGGCACGTGTGCCTATTGTTCGACTGGGGTCAGTGGGATCAAAATTCCACCTGTGTCCAACACACATGGTGATTTGACTGTCTTGTCTCAAGAAGTCAGATTTGCAGTGTCTTGTGTTTGCAGTGTCTAAGTGCTGTAAATGTCTAGTCATTCAAGGTTAGGAAGATGGTGATAATGCTGTTGGTCTCTTTCACAGACTCCCTCTAAAGGCAGCGTGGTTCCCACTCATGTGCCTGCTGTTGATGTGATGGGTTTGAGTCCGTCCTTCCCCTCTGTCCTCCCTGTGCCGTCTCCCCACCTTCCCCCTGCATTTTTCCCGTCTGCAGTCAATCAGCTCAATGCTCTTGACTCGTTCCCTGAACCAAGCTGTGACCCCTCCCCTCCCGTCAAGCACCTGGATGCACTGGATTCCTTCTCCCCACTGGAGACCCTGTCACACTGCTCTGTGGCTCAGCAACCACCTCTCGTGGTGGGCGGAGAGGGCTTGGACTCCCTGTCAGAGTTCACTCTACCTGGTGAGTGTTTTAGAACTGTTCAGTGGAATGTAATGGAGCTTTCTATGTGTGAACGTAATGATGGTATATTTAAGAGGCTCTAGTACTGTTCTGCGGCACATTCGCCCACAGATGTTACAGCTGGGCCTGTAGGTCCTGCACATTCATAGGTTGCTGAAGCTGGTGAGTGGGCAGAGTGGGAAGTCCTGCACATATTGCTGAGCTGTTATTGTCCCTCATATCACTACTAGGAGTGACTGACTGTCATATGCGATGGTTCCCCAGATCATCACACCAGCAGCTGGGGACAGGCAGCATTGAAGCATTCACAACAAGGCCTCCATAATCAAACCTGACTGTCGTCAGATCACAAACAAAGCCTGAATACTTTGCTAAGGACCATACGGTTCCAGTCTGTAGCAGTCTAGGCCAGTGTCTAGACCACACCTGTGATCATTTATAGATCTTCCTGAGACTTCAGCTGAGATTTGCAGGAAACCAACCTTTTTTTCCCCCAATAAGTTTGTGTGTATTAGTTAACATTGTATTTAAAGTTTGGATTAACATTGACATGCTGTTTTAAGGACCGTTGAACGCTCCACCCCACCATTGGCCAGCTCTGCTCATAGGCACATTTTCATTTTTCTCCTCAGGTGGTAAGATCTCCCATAGCTTTCTTCCTCCAGTGAAGATCAAAAGCTCCTCAGATGGCATCAACTCTACCGTGAGTCCTGTCCTCTCCTCTTTTCTAAGTGTGCTTTTCAAATACGGCACCTTTTATATTTAGACAGCGCGGTTGTGCTTGTGTTTTTCAGCAGAATGGTCAGGTGACATCCACTCTGTCCCAGCTGTCCAAAAATCCTCTTGATCGCACACATGACTTCGAACAAGCCTGTTCAGCCTGTTTCACACGCATAGGTAAAATCACACACACACACACACACACACACACACACACACACACACACACACACACACACTCTCTTCCCTCATAAACCAGTGCTATCAGTAGTTTCCCTCCTAAATAAGCATCATCTCCTCTTCTGCTCAGGTCCTGGAGTGCTGGATCGGGAGTTCAGGACTGATTTGGCTCATAGCTGTAAGAAAGACATTCTGCTGTGCAGGAGAAAAGGAGACAATCCATGGAGACGGGTCCGACCCCGCCCTACTCGGAACAACTTCCTGGGAGCCTATGTACTGTGCAAAGGTGAGCTGTTAGCTCTGTTAACACAGGGATGTTGTCCAAGTTCAATCTACATCCCTGCTGGCAAACAAGACCAGCGTGTTGTTTTCTGGCGTGTCCTGGGGTGTCTCGCGCTCATTGACATATCTGTGGCAGTCGAAGTAATCTCCCTCCTGGTGTTCACCTTAAAGCAGTGTTTCTCAAACCCGCTCCTTACAGTCCCCAGCTCTGCATAGTTAGTGGGTTGTCTGCTGCCAATGTTCATAACGCTGCTACTGCACTATGAATCTTTGGCATAATATTAAAGGATTTTACACCAATATGACTCTAATTAGACTCGCTTTCAGCTCCACCCAAGTTTCATAGTGTAGTTTGTCTGTATTCACTGCTGTCAATTACAACCTCCACCTGTAGAGGGAGCCCATGAGCAAAGAAATCATTTCTGCAAAATGCATCTTTAAGTGATCAGTGGGTTTGATTCATATTTCAGATGATCTCTCGTTTACTGTATGTTCTGACTCTGTGTGTGTTTGTAGAAGTTCTAGAGCGGCAGGAATGTAAATATGGTGAGGCTTGCACATTTGCTTACTGTCAGGAAGAGATTGATGTGTGGACACAGGAGAGGCGGGGTTTACTGACCAGGGAGCTGCTCTTCAACCCTCTCTCCACCAATCAGAGACAAGCACTAAGTGTCCTCAGACTGCTGAATATACACAACGGCATGTTCATGTTCCTCTGTGAGGTACGGACACACACACAAACAGTACCTATTCCTATTGTCTTATTCTTCATTTACTACCTTTTTAGTAATACCATGTGTGATCTCTCTCTCTCTCTCTCTCTCTCTCTCTCTCTCTCTCTCTCTCTCTCCTGTCTCTTATACACANCTTATCTTTCTATTCTGTACTGTACTGCTGGAACCTTCATCTATCTTATCATCACAATAATCATCAGAATCAGGTTTGCTATCTACATTCTGTATATAGATATCCAGTCAAGTCATATTAGAGTAACCGAGGATCTTTTACCTTGGGGCAAAGACAGATTCAAAAGTGAATATGTTTTTGGTTAATTCTCCCTCCGTTCCTCATTTTACTTCCTTGAGCTCTTGGACTTGGGCAATGTTTAGATAAGTACAGACACTAGTTCATGTTATGACAAGGGCAGAGTGATGACTCGCATAAGTACATAACTGAATACTAATAATGTTCATTTAGGAGTCCAGACACACTGCCATGCCAGGTCAGCTAATTCAGATGCATAAATGTCCAGTTTTTCCTTCTCTCTCTCTCTCTCTCTCTCTCTCTCTCTCTCTCTCTCTCTCTCTCTCTCACACACTCTCTGTGTTTCTGTGTGTGTGAAGGAGTGTTTTGACAGTAAGCCCAGGATCATCAGTAAGCGCTTTAAGGAGACTCCGTCCTTGTGCTCCAATGTGGTTTCGCACCATCAGTTTGACAAAAACAAGTTGGTGTATTTTTTCAGCCCATTTTAAGCTTCACTGTGTTCAGTTTTTCATATCCCATTATTTCACACGGGTTACCTTTATTCCTGGAGGCTGTAAACCAGAATGGTCTGATGCTAGTTCTGTATGGATGCAAATGCAATTAAATATTAATACATTTATTGAAATGTAGCTGAATGAAGGACAGCGTCCGTTTAAAGAGCTCATATAAGTCTGAATTTCCCTCACTTTTATAACATGAATGAGGTTGAAGTAATATATTGTCACTTATTTACATATAACTCCACCTATTCAGTCTACCACAGTTTAGCCCCGCCCACTCAGCATACTCCAAGGCACAGTAAAGGACAGCCAATCAGATCACAGCTCTTATATCAGTCATAAAGGCACAGTAACAAAAATGCACTCTTAATTTTCAATTATTTAATATCTTTAAAACGGTACTGTAGAATCTCAATCTCTCACTCTCACACTCTCTCGCTTTTGCATTCACTCTCAATCTCTCAATTCACTCTTTCTCTTGCTCTTACCATCTTTCTCTCTCTTGCTCGCTCTCGCTTGTGCTATCACACTCTTGCTTCCTTTTGCACTCTCATTTCCTCCCACACTCTCACTTGTGCTCTTGCTTGCATGCTCTCTCTCTCTCTCTCCCTCCCTCTCTCTTCCTCCTATCCTCCTCTCTCTCTCTCCCCCCCAGGTGTCTGGTTCATGTGATGAAGAGCAGCAGTATCTGCTACAGTAAGGTCAGGCCGCTGAGCACCCTGTGTCAGTTTGATGTTTGTCGTCATGAGCTGCGTTACGGCTGCCAGCGGGAGAACAGCTGCTCCTTCGCTCACTCTTTTATTGAGCTGGAGTGCTGGATACTGCAGAAGGACCATGGTAGGCAGGCACACAAACACACACATTGTTGATTGTCAAACTGGTCATTTTTGAATCCCATGATTTCACAGATGACTGAGAGTCCAGCAGAGGGTAAATGTTAATAGGAAGTTTTATATTAATTTACATAATATTAATTACATAAATGTATTATTATAACGTCATTCTACATGTTCTGCAGCTCTCCCTTATAAAACCATCACCCTGGATCAAATTAATCAATTAATTAAGTGATGAGTGTAGAAACCCTGTTAGAACACATCTGTTGAGCTATCTGCAGAACAAAGCTTGGTTTCAGGTTCCTCTTGGATGCCTCCAGCCAGCGCTTGTTCAATTCCATCACCAGTGCAGCTGATTTTACATCATTAAGTACTGATTTATCAAACCAGGTGTTGGATGTATAAATAAGAGACTCCCATGAGGAGAGCTTTGGAGATGTTTAAATGAACACAGTGATGGACGACCACTGCTTTCTGCAGGAATGTCCTTCGTGTTTATTCTAATATCAGAGTTTCAGACACACAGACAAATTTTGGGAGGGTTCTTCAGGGAAATTACTGATGTATTAAACACTTACTGACCACATGAGAGGCTGTTCATTCTCATTGTAACGGCCGGTGAAAGCTTTTGAACAGTTATATACAGTACATGTTCATGCATACACAGATCATGAGCTTTCTAGCAATCCAAGATGAACCACCAGGGGGCACCATAATCCTAGCTGTGTGTTTGTGCATGTTTGTAGGCACCACTCATGAGGAGATTGTGCAGGAGTCTAAGAAGCATTGGCACAAACAGAGAGTAAGTTGCTTTTTTTTGCTGCATAGTCACTGATCCTCCATCTGTCTCTCAGGCTCAGTCCCGCTGCCACACAGCCTTCAGTACTGCTGCTCTGCTGACTGTACTCGCACATTTTACAGAAAACGACAAACCTCAATTTCACTTTGTTCCTAAACATCAACCTCGGATCTCCAAAAAGCCAAATTTACAGAAGGAAAAACCTTTGTAGCTTTCAGTGGACGATGTCAGTGTTTTTCTATTGGACAGTTCATCATCTAATTCTGACACAGTGTGAGGAACATCTACCAAATTCACACACACGCACTCTCTCTTTCATTCGCACTTTCATTCACTCTTGCCTTCTCGCTCACTCTCATTCTCTCTCTCTTCACTTTATGCCAAAAAGTTAGAAAACCACATTTTTATGTATTATGCAGTGTTTGCATCCAGTCAGTCAATGTCATTTATTCTATTAAAATAAAAATAAATAAACAAACTGCTTTGCTTTTTTTTTTTTTTTTTTTTTTTTACATCAGCCAGGGAACCCGGTTCCGTCCCAGACCAACGGCACTGTCGCCAAAAGCGAGGGGGTGGGCAAAGGTGCGGAGACGAATGGAAAAGCAGGACCTGTTCAGTCAAGCAGCAGTGCGGTACCCGGGTCAGGAGACACATCAGCGGTAAAGGATCTGCATCTGGTGATGAAGTTTGTCTGTGGTCAATGCTGGAGGGACGGACTAATGAGCGAGCCGGACCGAATGCAGAAATACTGCAATGCTAAAGCGAGACACAGGTGCACACTCCAGTCAGCCAATCAGAGCCTGTAGCCTTACTTTGACCATCACTGTTTGAGGGGCCACAGCAGGGAATGTTGTGGTGTCACGTTTCTCATTGTTTTTACAGTATTTCAGTCTGTTTTTCTGTCTCTCTTTAGCTGGACTAAGGAACGACAGGTGCTGTTAGTGAAGTCACTGGACAGGGAGAAGTGGGTGACTGTGCGACCTTTGCCTTTTGCAAAGACCTACCCTCAGCAGTATGACGTGAGTCTATATTTCTGCAGCAAAAACACTCCCTGATGAACGGTCTTTAAAATTCCTAGATTCTCATGTTGTTCTCAAAACAATAATGTAAAATTATTGATGACAAAAAATTCCAAAATGTCAACTTAACAAGTGACGGAAAAACATTCTTAACCCCTTATGGTGCCCTCATACCTGTCTTGTTTGGCCCAGACTTTTGGACCTTTCAGTTTGATGGTGTGAAATGTTCCACCTTTGGACCAATGGTGGACCAATGGACCAGAATCTGGTCTGAAGTGCTGGTCTCAGTCCAGGTCTGCTGAATGGTCCAGTTCATTTGCTGTGTGAAAACACTGGATCAGATACTAATACTCGTAATAAATTTATCAAAGACATCAAGCCTGTAAAAAGTGTCTGTGTCCTGTGTTCTGCAGATTTGTCTGCACGTGCTGAAGCAGAAGAAGTGCCACTACATTGGCAACTGTTCCTTTGCCCACAGCCCTGAGGAGAAAGACCTGTGGACGTACATGAAGAACACTGGTTGTGAGTTTTTACTCTGTGTGCTTATTTATATTTGTATTAAATGCATTAAGATTGCTTTTATCTTATGCAAAAGTTTGGATGCCTCATAAAATGGTACGTAATCATTTATACTCGTTAGATGTTTAACGTTACAGACCTGACTGTGTGAATCGTCTGTTTTGTAGTGCGGGACTTGCAGCAGGTCTATGATGTGTGGCTGACGGTGGAAAATCAGAACAAGCGTTCCAATGGCACGCCTCTGTCACACCAGGCCGCAGAGGAGAAGCAGATCACCATGCCGACAGACTTTGCTGAACCTATGGTGAGTAGGGTGTGTATGGTGGGCTTTTTTCAGGATTGATAAAGCATGGAAATTTGATTCTGCTGGTGCCTCAGGCCTCACGGGCTTCTCCGAGTCTGAAGCTACATCGGGAAAAATCTGAGCCACGTTGTGATTGTATTATATTAGAGTTACTACAGTAACTTCACAGCTGCGGACGCTGTGGTTACGTGTTTATATTCTGTCTGTAAGCCTTGTGTTTGTGCGTCTGTCAGGACGGGTTCCACTGCCGGCTGTGTGGTAAACACAGTAACAGCGAGCGGCAGTGGCAGCAGCACATCTCGTCTGAGCGCCACAAAGACCGTGTGCTAAGTGGAGCAGGGGAGGAGGAGAGCCTTACCTGGACACACCGCTTCCCTGGCCATTGCTTTGCACTCTGTCCAAGGTAAACACACACACACACACACACACACACACACACACACACACACTACTTGCTTTTTAAATCGCTCTTGGTGATCATTTTCAGCTCTTTGTTTTACACTCTACATTTTACTCGACTCAGATCTATTATGGGTTGTAAATCTGCATATTTGCCAGGGCTCGAAGGACTCTGCTGAGACAGGAATTAATTAGTGTCACTGACAGAGAGGTGAGAATTGCAGGGCTTTTTGTTTTCAGTGTGTTTCCAGCCTCATTAATGTATTATGTAAGCAGAACAGGCCCGAGTGCAGTTAATGCTGCTAATACTCCTCTTATTGTCCCCCGAGCTTTAAGAAATTCAGCAAGCCAAAAAAAGCAAGCTGCAGACACCTGGAGGGTTTATGATGATCACATAAACAGTGTTGTATAGAGCAGCGTCGAAGCTTTGGACATCACAGGCTTTCTCAGGACACCATCCACTGGGTTTTCAAATTGTGAATGTGTGTTCGCTAGCTTGACAGACGATTCTTACACGCATTCTTTTGACACAACAATGTTTTTATTGTTATTTTTCATATAAAACCAGAGGCATCATCTGGTCTGCGCTTGTAACGAGACCCAAACCTTATATTATCAGCCCCCCCTCACCCCCCTTTCTTCCTCGTGTTGTCAGGTAGTGGTGGTGTAATACTCTCATCATTAAAACAATAGCTGCACCCAGAAGGAAGTGTGGGAGAGCAGTGCTATTGGGAAGGATGATGAAGGTTATCAGGAACAATAAATAAAAATCTAGAGTAATGTTTTTGATCTACACATACAGAGGTCGTGTCTCTCAGTACGGTGTCGGGTTCAACGCAACATGCCAGACGTCTCCTAATGGAGGTTCCTAATGGTGTCCTGTGGGAATCCATCCCATGTGACTGTTGGAATAGCACACACAGATTTGTTGGTAGTCGGGACGTCACTGAAGATGACCCGTTGCTATTCTGAGTGACTCCATGACAGTCTGTAGTGACACCATTGCAGTCTTCGGCGAAGTTCACATGGCACAGGCCACCGATTCTCCCTCTCGTGGTTCATGTAGGTTTCCCAGATCCTTCCTGTCACGTGGCCTTTTTCTGTCCACTGCTCGGTACATGAATAAGGCCCGTTAATTATGTCAGTTATACTTTATATATATTATTTTCATCATATTTAACTGTATGTCACAGTTTCTCCTAAGATATATTGCCAGTGTCTGTATTAACGACTCGGCCTATAAGACAATAGAATTGAGAAATTTTATGTAATGTATGTTGTAGTGACAATCTGTGATTGTCAGCTTTCATAGTAGATTGATGGATGGATTGATTGATTGACAGGTTGGAGACTGGCTGTGATGAAGGCCTGGGCTGTGACTATGCCCACAGTGAGGAGGAGCTTCAGGAGTGGGAGAAGAGGCGTGACTTCCTGCGAAGGAGGCTAGACAAAGCTCGCGCTGACATGCTGATCGCCCCCACTGACAATGACTTTGGGAAGTACAACTTCCTGCTGCAAGACTGAACAAATATTCACACACACACACACACGCTCGCACACACACTCTAATCCATCTTTTGCTTTGAATTTCCCTGCATTTATCTCAGTTATTCTCAACTAATTGACACGTGATTTATGTTCTTTTAATTTCTAAATATCTTTCTTGCACATTCCTTCAGCTTAGCCATAGCCAGTCCTTATAGCATCCCCTGACAGAATCAATCAGTCACTTCTTCTCGAGAGCCTCAGCAGGCTTGGAGGAGAGCTCTGCACACTGCAGTCGGCGATTATCAAAGGTTTCCAGTTGTTCCAAGTATTTGCTCGAACCTCATTTCCAGCGGTGGTGTTCTTCTAAACGCTGCTAAACAACTCCAAGTTACACCATGAGCACCACCTTCAGTGTTAGACCTTCCTTGCCCTGATTACCTCCTAGTAACACGAATGCGCAGGCGTTTCGTTTGCTCATCGTTTTAACATCATCCATCGTACGAGACAGATCTGTGCTGAGGACACAACTGCCTTAACGAGACCTGAGTGGGTTTCATTTCTACTTTTCTGTCACCTGTTTCACGCCAGACCGCTGCCGGGTGAGAAGCAGGGAGGAAGCAGGTCGTGTGTGACGGCAGGCTGTTGTGTTTAGAGCAGTGTTTCCCAACCCTGTTCCTGGGGGCACACCTGCGCTGCATGTTTCAGAGCTCACCCTGCTCCCCACACACCTGATTCAGCCAATCAGCTCATGAACAAGCCCTTCAGAGTTCCAGGGGGTGTGTTAAAGCTAAAATGTGCAGGGGAGGTGTGCCTCCAGGAACAGGGTTGGGAAACACTGGTTTAGAGTGGTGTGCGAGATGCAGGGAGTTGTTCACAGTGGTGGTGAATCAAATGAGACGTACAGACAGTTTAACATCTCCAAAGGTTCCCTTATAAATTCGCTGTGTGATACCTGAGGCAGAAAATGGAATTCAATTAAAAATCAAATAAATTTCATAGGGCTCTACAGAAGGTACCTGTCAGCACCTGATTCAAAAAGGGTCCAAAATTCCTGAGTTTTCCCTGTTTCGCCGACTGTTGTCCAGCTTTGCGACCTGAATCAGCCAAAACATTAGGACATTAATGTTCTATAGGCCTCTTCATGCCAACAGAACAGTTCAGATGGGTCCCCGGGCATCCATAACCCTGTTCCCAGTTCACTGGTTCATTGGAGCACTCACCGTTGGGTGTCTAGCTTTCAGCATTTCAGTTATCTTTTAAAAAATTCAACACATTTGAACCATATTGTACGTTTGTGGAAAGATTGTGTAAATCCGATTTTTTTTCTTCTTCTGTGAATCTTCAGTGTTTAACTCTTTGCCACAAGGTGTTGAACAGAGCACTCACATTCTTAGAGCACTTCTTCTACTATAGTTATAAGGTTCCTCTTGATCCTTAACAGTTAGAACCTGGTTCTAAGTGCCTCGATTATATGGTAAGACACTTTGCTCTCCTGAAATAAGAGCGTGTGAAATCCAGCTGCGTTTCCCAGTGTTCTGTTCAGGTCTGGTCAGGTGTTGCTTGAGAAAACACTCTCTGAAAGCTGGTTAAAGGTGTCTAGTTGAGTCGTGCTTGCATTGGAGTCGTTTCAGGTGGTCAGAAGCTATGCACTGAACAGTTTATCCTCTATGTTGGTAAGAAATGAGAACCAAAAAAAGGAAGGTTAAGGAACACCCGCCTTTTCAGGCCTTCGTACAGACCGCAGTGTGCCTTCAGTGGTGATCAGTGTGCCTTTGAAATCAGTATTAGCCTCGTCCTTTGCTTGTTCCTGTACCAAGTCCCAAAGGCCAAGGAGACGTTGTTCTATTTAATCATAGGTTTATCAGTCTCCCACTCTTTACTGACATCACTGCTGTTCCTAAATCAAGATAAAACTTAATTCTAGTTCTGTTTCAATTCTTTATGCGCATAAACCCACTCACTGCTTCACCACAGTATATTAAGATTGAAGTCGGTATCTGTACGTTGTATTTTTTGGGGTGTAGTATTGCCATTATATTGCTGCGTGTTCTGATTGCGATACATATTGAGATATATTAAAACACACCTTTGAGTCCGATAAGCGGCATTGTTTAGCATTAAGCCGTTAATATTTGACCAAATAACCTTCTAATGTTTGATTTCATGAATCTAGAGCTGTGATTGGTGAGAAACACACACCAGTGTTAATACAGCAGTCTGTGTATCCCGTGTTTTGAGTAAAAATAAATAATGCTGGGCAGATGAATCTGCCTCTAGACAAAATGTGATGGAAAATAAGAACAGTGGGAATTTTCCTTTAGAGTCAAACGGCGAAAAGCAGGACAGTTTTGACATTGGACGTCCTGCCATGTGACCATTGACAGTGCTGAAATGATATATGGCCCTAATATCAAATTAAAATGGGTTTACTGGGATATAATTAATATAATTCTTTGGCTGTGATGGTTTTCCTCGACCTGACGTAGGGCTGGGCGATATGAAACAACAAAATCATATCCCGATATATTTAGCTGAATGGCGATTATGTATAATGTGAATAAATTAGAGACAATAAAATACTATATTTAACCAAATGCTCGGTGAGAAGGTGACTGGGGAGGAGCTGTTTGTTCTGATACAGATATAAGTATCGCCCAGCCCTAACCTGAGGTAACTGAGACAATATAACCTGAGAATATCTTTACCTTTTGTTTTACAGGAGCTGAGAGCACAGTTTGAAAATGTCATGGCGCATTCAGACGAGTCTAGTAATAATCACATTTCCCGTCTGCCATGTTAAACTGATCCCGTCCAAATAGGGTCGTTGGCTTGTAGCAGTAGTAGAACACTTTTTGGTGATCTATACAGAACCTCTAAAAAGGGTTCAGTATGTAACGAAGCCTTTGAAAACTGGTTCTATACAGTGCTGAAAGGGTTCCACTGATGCAGAGAACTGCGAATCTGCACAGAACCATTAAACCAGCCGTCAGTTTATGTATTCAGGCAGCTCTGTGCGTCACTGCCGTCTTTTTAGAACAGTGTACCTAATATTACGGCATCGTCTGGAAACATACTCCTGAGAAATATTCGACGTGTGCCCGTGTTTTAGATGCCGTCACTCTCTGATAGATCACTTGATCACTTGAACAGTTTGTCCAGATTTCCCTTCTTTGTGGTGTAGCCGAGCAGTGGGTGTTGCTCACTGTGTGTCTGCAGAGCCAGCAGACCCAAACACAGACAGGCTGGTGGTCAGGTTACAGTCTAATTCAGTCCAAACTCTGTCTGACCCAAATAATCATCTCCTCTCGGGGCCAAAACTCGCTCAGTATTTGGGCCACAGGGACCGGGAGTGCCCTGAATAGAGAGGTCTGGTGATGAATATGGAGTGATGTGCTTAACCGAGTTGGGTCAGTCTGGAGACTTTAGAGAGACCACAGGAGACCATCATCTTTTTAACTGACCAAACATTGAGTATCGGCTGATTCTGATGCTTCAGATGAGCATCTAAATTAGGTTATGATGTGACAATCCAACACCGCACTGCACTGTTAATCGTTAGTGTGTGTTCAGAATGGTGTGATTGTGTGAGTGACGTTAGTGCGAGTGTTCAAAAATAGATCTCCACACCATCTGGACTCGCACACAGTTCCTGGAGAGAAAAAAAACTATAAATCTTAAACTTTTGTTGTCTGTTGTTCTGGTATAACAGTGTCTGGTATTCGCCCTGGAAACGTATGAATCGGAAGTCTCTGATTGGCTCCTTTCTGTGAGGATGTACTCGTTTTTTTCTTCATTTTTCATTTGTGGATTATTTAATTCTGTAGATCTAGAAGCCGGTAGAAACCAACAGAACAATTGGAAAATATAATTTCTTTTATTCTGGTCTGTTTTTTATTACATTACTTTTTATTTTGGAATTTTTACTTTCTGGAGCTGAATTTTCCAAAAAAATCAAAATAATTTTAATTATTAAACTTTTGAACTATTAAAAAAATAAGTATAAATCTGCTCCTGGAGTTTGTTCAACTGCAGCAGATTCTTTTACTTTCTGGAGGTAAATTTTTCTTTTCTATTAAGAACAGTCTCCACCTTTTAGTTCTGTGAAATTAGAAATTGTGTAATTGTTCATTCAGGGACTGACTCTTAAGGCCATTATAGGTTAAGAAAATATTTAAGAACATATTTAGACGTAAGAGATATGTTAAGGAAACAAACAAGAAAATAATTTATCTATATCCTGAACTTTATTTCATAAATATGTTTTGAAAAGTTAAGAAAAAAACACATCCTGAGACACCGTTTGTGAATCCGGCTCCAGATTCATTAATTTTTTGTGTACCGTCCAACGTGCTGTTATCAGTCCCAAATCCCAGCTACTCTGACATGCCGTCTCTCGTTTGCTGTGTTCCAGTAACTTCAAACTCCTGTTATTTTGGCAGCGACTCTCAGAGATTCACAGAGTAAAGACTGTTGGGGAATGAATTCAATTTAATGTCTTGGTAAAGAAGAGGAACCTGAATGAACATAGATTAAAAATCCAAACGTTGTTGAGTGGAGCTGGTAATATTAAGCACCAAATAGAACAATGATTCTGAACTTTGTTGCTGTTCCCTTTCCCTGTTACTGTTCTCCTTCCCATTCCTGTTAACATTCCCTTTTCCCATTCCCAGTTCACTGGCTCCTGGCTATGACTTGAGTGCAGGAGAGCAGATGGAGAAGAATTGTGTTCTTAGTTTTGCCCTCACTGTAATTCTGTATGGTATTAAAATCACCATGAGCGATGGACCAAATAATGCCAATAAATATTTTTCTAAAAGGATCAAAACTGTCTGCAGTTTTTTACTCATTTCTTTTAAAGAGACGCCTCTTGACTGATTCAGTGATGGAGGTCACGTTTCAAGGCTGTGGTCAGACTGCCAGCACAAATCCAATTGATGGCCTGTTGTGTCTAGATTGATTTTTGGAAGTCTGGACAGCACACAGCTACACAACATCCTGAAACCACATTTGAAGGTGGTTTGAAACGTGATTAGTATCGGATATGTGTAGCTGTCTGGACACTCTGACCACGTCGAATCCAGAGTGACGGAAGGACAGGGATCCGAGTAGAATGTGGCGCCAGCATGGTTCTGTAGATACTGATGCCTACACGGTTACCACAGCATCCCATGCAGATAGGTGATACATCCAGTTTGATCACTTTTAAAGGTTATATAGAGTTAATTACAGTTAGACAATCGCTGATCACTGACTTTGTTTATTTGGGTTTATTCTAATGTTATATAGAGTTAATTACAGGTAGACGCTCTCACTGACACTGACTGTATTTGGGTTTATTCTAATGTTATATAGAGTAAATTACAGGTAGACGTTCTCACTGACACTGACTATGTTTATTTTGGTTTATTCTAATGTTATATAGAGTTAATTACAGGTAGACGCTCTCACTGACACTGACTCTATGTTTGTTTGGGTTTATTCTAATGTTATATAGTTAATTACAGGTAGACGCTCTCACTGACACTGTTTATTTGTGTTTATTCTAATGTTATATAGAGTTAATTACAGGTAGACACTCTCACTGACGCTGACTTCGTTTATTTAGATTTTTTCTGATGTTATTTAGAGTTAATTGATGTTATATACTGTGTTAAATACTGTCAATTTCAGGTATGAAACGTGGCTTTACGTTGAGCTTCATGAGACCCGCCCCTTCCTTCATTATGACTCAGGTCTTGCATATTCATCTAAACACGTGTGCGATTGGTTGAACCAGTGCCTACTTTGAATATTCATGAGGCGGTGGGCGTTCCCGCTTGCTGAATAATGTAACAGGCGGCGCTGCCGCGTGAGTTTTGTTTGCTGCGTCGCAACTTTAGTCTTCAACCCAAAACATCCAGCATGTTCTCTGTAAGCGGACTGAAGGACATCCAGCAGGTCTACAGGACTGTTCTGGACTGTCCTCTGCTGTGTTTTGATGACAGCGGTAAGAAAACTCCTCCAGATCTTCCTCAACTTGGCTTATTTCATTTGTTTGGGCTGTTAGTTTAATCACTGTGCAGAAACACCCAGGAACATATAGTGCTGGGTATTTTCAGAGTATATATATATATATATATATATATATATAATACAAAAATAATACAAAAGTCCTAGATTAAATTATCTAGATTTTATATGGAGTGTTTATTTGGCTTTCTGGTGAAATTATTTAATTAAAAAATGTTTTATTTATTTATATACTGTTTAAATACACTTTTTTTTAAACCTAGGACTTTTATTTTGTATTTGATGCATTTCAGTCAGGTGTGTTTACAGCCAGCGCAGCACCATCTTTATGGTACCCTAATGACTAGGGATGGGCGATACCACCGATTTTCCAAGTAATACAGAATTAGAAGCAGAATCGATCTTGATGATGATAACGATGATGATAACGATGATGATTAGTTTGTGAATATTAGTTGATTTTAAGGCCGACAGTTTGTGTGTTACAGCACCGATGAGGCTCAGAAAAATATATCACATTTATCAGCATATTTAACATCACATTTTTCACTCCCAGTGATCCAGACTGCACACGTTCTACCAGACGCCACTTCCTTGAAAAAAAAAAAATTGTGCTCATTTACCCTCATATTGATTGCAGTGTTTTTGTGCGTGGCTGTTCTGTATACACTGATGGAAAAGGCCTGAGTCAGTGTTCTTGAGAAAAGCGTGATGCTTTGGCCGGCAGCCTGCCGGACTGTGATAAGGCCGTGAGATGTGGAGCTGGTTCTGCAGAAGGTTGTCAGAGGAAACGGGGCAGATCAGGGACAGTTTAATTGAGTGTAATGCATTAAATCATTTAAAGTTAGGCGTAATAGCTGCTGAACTGCTGCATCATACGTGAAATTTCTGTTGCAGTGCATGAACTTTGCCTTTGCTCTGTAGACTTTGCTCTTCATCACTATTCAAAGAGATGCCTGGATTGTAGTATTGAGACTAAAGTCAGCATTAAAGGTTAAAACACGACAGCTTGCAGGTCTGTCAGTTGGCAGAGTTATACATCCTGCAGTTTTTCCACTATTAGCAGAATTAAAACCTCTGATTACACTGTGTGTTTGTGTTGTTAAAACCATTGTTCCCTGCCGTGTGCAGTCCTGTTGCCATGGTGATAGTGGTACCAGAATAACAGTGATAATCTTCGCTCATATCTTTGTTGTCATGAGCATTTGAAAATGGTTCCTTCAAATGTATATTGTTACTTAAGTCACCGATCAGCCGCCAATCGTGAGGTGTTGGAAGCAGGAACAATGGGCAGCTATAAGATACTGACTTTCTCAAGAATCCGACTGTAATGGCTGGATGACTGGGTCAGAACATCTCCAAAATAGGTCTGTTCCTGGTATGCAGTGGTCAGTACCTCCCAGATGTGCTCCAGGCAGGGACAATCATGGGCACCCAAGGCTCACTGATAATCATGGATGTCCTAAATTACAGGACTGAAATATCTTGGTGCTAGATAACACAGGACACCTTCAGATTGTGGAGTCCCTGCCTGGGGAGGTTGTTTAGGCTGATGGGTGTGAACCCCTAGTAGTGACACAAGGGACACCAACAGCTCAGTGACCATGTGTTGCCTCTCATGGCAGGACTTCCCACTGGCATTTGTCAGCAGGATAATGCTCCCACAGCAAAGATTTTCCCAGGAATGTCTCTGCCAGATTGCAACACTTCCTTGGACTGCCAGGTCACCAGATTTATCACAACCTATGATGTACAGGATCTACTGGCCCTGCTGCAACATCTGTGGGTAAATGTGCTGCAGGATGCCGTACAGAACCTGTAGCTCCAAGCCCAACCATATCTCATCTCGTAGCCAGAATAGAGGCCCAACAGGACGCCAGAGGCTTTCAGTTGTGCAGTTTTCCTGTACAAAAACTATAAATATATAATCATCACATCCACACACAGACAGCTTCATTCCATTCCAACAACTTCCAACTATTTTGTCATTTATTACGTCAATGAGTGTATTTTACAGCACAACATATTAAAGTTTAATGTAGACAAATCTGGTGACTTCTGCAAAGCACTTCTTGTCCATTAATATTTTGGTTGAAGCCACAAAAGGTGTGTATGAATTTAACCAGCCATTGTTTGAAAACCAAACATGTTTTGAGTAAATTCCAGGAGGCAGGTTAACCTTTGGACATCGCTTTATCTGTTCATTTCTTGCAGCTCGTAGTGAAATGTTTCTCAACTGAGAGACGAGGAGAAATTCCCCCTGAGATTCCTAACTTTCAATCTGTTCTAGATGTGTGTTTATAAACAGGAGATGTACTGCAATTAAGTTTGTTGAAAGGTCACTGGGTCAACTGTCCTTTTGCCAGGGCCTTATGTCCAGTACAGTGTGTGTGTGTGTGTGTGTGTGTGTGTGTGTGTGTGTGTGTGTGTTTATGGTCATCAGTGTGCGTGGGGATGTGAATGCTGAAGCTGGTGAGTGTAGTGCTCTAGTAAACCAGTGATTAGGTGTAATGGAGTCGTGCAGAAGGACTGCAGTGCAGAACAGTGTCTCTGCTTTTAAAGGCTTTGAGGCTCTGAACCCACACACATGCTTCTGTGCACGTGCCCATATGCATACACCTCTGTGTGTGTGTGGGTGTGTGTGTGTGTGTGCATTTGTGCATTCATATTAATGTCTGTGCATGGCCATGGACCCCTGTAAACAGCATGCACACGTTTATTTATACGTTTGAACATCATCTGGGTAACTGAGTCTCACATGCTCGCACTCTTAACACTTCAGTGTGAGTTTTGGTGTCATGCTGCTCATGCATTGTTTGGTGCAGGCAGTCAAAACCCGAGACACACGCTGTCTGCAGGCATGTGCTGAGGTCGCTGTGCTGCTGGTGGGGAGGGAAGCGCTCGAGAACAAACTGTACTCAACCCTCTGACTCCTGCCGGAATCGACTCTTTAGAATCGGTTCTTTTTGGGAACCGATTCCCCAATATTATGTTTTTTCAATTAAATTAAAGGTGAATTCCTCCATTTCTCTTAAATATCTGTGTATATGTCACTTGCTGAGATGTAAATAAGGTTTTGAGAAGAGTTGTTTAAATCTGTATATGTTTCCAGAGTTTATTCTTATTGATTCAGAGTGTTCATTCTGCTTATTCTTTGAATTACTCTGTTATTTTTATTTTCCTCTTTCTGTTTTCATATTTTAGATTTAATTTTTAATAAAGTGAGTCAGTTTTAGAGAATTGTATTGATTCAATGACAGTAATATGGTATATAATGTCTAATACAGTTATAGCCTTACATTTACTATCCAAATCCACCTGCAACCCTATATGTTTAAGGATATATTTCACAATATAAAATCATATTATTACAGCATAAAACACGCTGTAAGATATTGTCAGACTGTATTTATGCCATAAACTTGGGAATTTGTACATTTAAACTCTCAGTACTGCTGCCTGAGTGGCTGCCCTGCCTCACCGACCTATAAGAGCTCTGTTTGATTCGTTCAGCCAGTTGGTTCGAACGAATCGGTTCATCAAACCAACTCACGACTCGGCTCCACTCCTCTGCGGTCCGCGTCACGTGCGCTTGGTGCCGAACACTCCGGGTGAGCGTGACGCGCACGTGCCAGAACACGAGCGGGGAGGCGGTGGAAAAACACGGGCGGCGTGCAGCACATTTATACTCTAATTTATACTCTGATATACAGATATATCACAAATGCACAGCATTAATCACAGCTAAACCGATTCCAGTGAACAAAACGTCCATTCTAAAAATAAATTATAATTCGCATTATTTCGTTAAAAGCATTAAAATCGTTTTAAAATTATAAGTTGATTTTTTTCAGATTATTAAGTGCGTAAAAAAATAAAATAAAATAAAATAAACACCGCGTTCCCTTTTGCGCACTTTTAGGGGTCCGGGGTCCTCAACCAATGGGAGCGTATTGAGCGTGCCTTTGTCCCGCCCTCTTGGTAGATTCATTGGGTTGGGTGAACGCTGCCTGCTTAATATTCATGAGCTCGGTCGCCCCTGGCCAATAGGCGCGCCCGCCTCATTAATATGTGATAAAGTTGGGGGCACGGCGGTGGAGAGCGACGTGACGGCGTTGTTTTCGTTGTTCGGGGCGAAATAAAGCGGGTTTGTCGGTGTTGGAAGACAGACGGCGTCAGAACGGGTGCGTTTTGAGTGTGTTTGGACTTGAATTCGCCGTAAATTTAGAGAAAATGCCCGGGCAGACGGCGCTGGACGTCACGCTGGCTGTCGGCGGTGATGGTGCGCAGAAATCCTTCCCTTTTGTTTTGAAGAAGATCATGGACATCCCTCCACCCAATATCCTCGACGATGGGGACGACGGTAAGAGCCTCTCGCACACTATCGTGGTGTTTAGGAGTAGGGACCATGGGTTCAGCACTGTGGTCAACTTCCCTTGCACGTGAAGCTGTGTGTGCTGGGCTTATCTGTGTCCAGCCTTTCAGTGAAGACACTTCCTCCTCCTGCTGCTGAAAGAACACAAAGTCCTGTCTGCAGGGTCCCTCCACAGCCTGGTCCTGGAGATCCCCCCCCTTCCCCTTCTCCACAGCAGTGGTCCCCAACCCTGGTCTTGGAGACACCCCCCACCTCCCCTCCCATCCCCCAAAACCCTCCACAGCAGTGGTCCTCAACCCTGGTCCTGGAGACACCCCCTCCCCCAAAACCCTCCACAGCAGTGGTCCTCAACCTGGTCCTGGAGACACCCTCCACAGCAGTGGTCCCCAACCCTGGTCCTGGAGACACTTTCCCCCCTCCACAGCAGTGGTCCTCAACTCTGGTCCTGAAGACACCTCCTCCTTCTCCTTCCATTACTGTGGTCCCCAACCCTGATCTAGCCCCCCCCCCCAGACTAATCAGCTTATTAACAAAGCCATCCTGGGTTGAAGGACAGACTGAGTTTGAATCTGATCTACTCTTAAGTGAGAGCCAGGCTGAATGGGAAGTACAGCTTCCAAACATGGTGGCGGTAGGTTTAAACAGCCACGTGACCGGGTGAGGGTTTGCAGGCACTTCTTTAAAGCAGGAACTGGTTCTACTGCCAAGAGAGATGATTGGAGTCCACATTGTTATCATTCTCTGCGGTTGGGACTTGATTGTTGTTCTTGGTCCTGGTTTCATCCCGCTTGTCTATACGAGATGAACGTTGAGTAACCGCAGTAGAGCACTGTTTTGACGCTAACCAGACTGAAGTGCAGCTTCCAAACATGGTGGAGGTAGCTTCACACTCACATACTGTGCCTACAGACAAGGCAGCTACTGTAATGCCTCAGTTTTGTACAGTTAACCCTTTCTGTGGGGTCAGTTTTACACGCTAATGACTGTCCGTGACAAAAGCACAGCCTGCCGGCTGGTTCTGTGTCTTTTGTTACTGTATGTCTTTACACCAATTCTGTCTGCTTTCCAGAGAACCTCAGAAAAAGCCTCAGGATGGTATTAGGGTTACTTACACCACCTCAGCGTGGATAGGGTGCCCGGCTTAAAAACGGCACAGCAGCGACATCGTCTAGGCCTGTAGCCAGCATCACAATGCCACCGTGGCAGTGTTGCACTGTCAGGTTCAGAGGGCAATCAGCTTTACTGACATTTAATCTGTCTCATTGTCTCTGTCTCATAGTGTTTACATTGAGTTAGGAATTGAGCCCACCTTTGCCACAGTGCCCAGTGTGTGTGACTGTTGAAAATGCTCGGGGCATGGCTGCAGTGGTGCACACTTCCAGGATCCTCATGACCACAAAGCAACCTGACTCAAACATTCACGCCTGAAACATTTCGGGTGTAGGTTTACTGAGTTTGCCTGCTGGGAGCAGGAGTATGCTAGGATACAGTGACGCAACATCGCAAACCTGAAGCAGACATTCCTGATCGCAGCACATTCTCAGCCCTGTAAAGTAGTTCTTCTACATCCTTTACTGGAAGAATATTGTTTGAATCTTGCTTTTATTACTTAATCACAGTTTTAAACTTGGCTGCTAATTTTAAAAGGCCTATATTTACATGCTGTTTGTAGCTTCTGCCCCCTCAGATGCTCTTATAACACGTGAAATCAGGTTTAATATACAAAACAAAGCTGAAGAACACTGTAAAGAACCTCCCTGTATTTAAACACTGTTATTGTGTCTTTAAGACTGACATCATTCATCTCAGTTCTGATTGGCTGCTCTATTGCTCTGTTGTTTAAAGTCTTGCACTCAAACTTAATTTGAGTTATTTTACTAATTGTTTACTATTTTTTCGGTCATTGTTCATATATTATTGTTAGTTGCATTTATTACTTTATTTTATTTTAATCATTTTAAATAATTCATGTTTTAGTTTCATTGTCTGCTCTTACTTTGTTCATTTCCGTTTGGTTTGGCTCTTTTAAACACTTTCTTCGACCTATTTATATATTAATGTTTTATTTTCTTATTTCTGGTTTTGTTTGTGTTAGTTTGATGTGTTGCTTCTTATTTTAGCTTCATATATTTTATGTTTTAAATGTGCTTTTCATTGCTTTTAATTGAAGCTGATTAAATATTAATTCATTAATAAATAATTTTTTTTTAAATAAAATGTGGGACATACAGTTTATTATGCAGTCCATTTAATGGCTCTAATTCGCTCAGTCTTTCGTTCACAGAAATCGAGAAGGAGAAGTTAAGCTCCATTGGAGACGGACAGTCTCGTGAAGATGGAGGTGGTGGAGGTGGCGGCGGCAGTGGAGGGTCTGGGGGTGCAGGCAGCGTTTCAGCCTCCTTAACCCCTGCCATCTGGGACAAGACCATCCCATATGATGGGGAGAACTTCCATCTGGAGTACATGGACCTGGATGAGTTCCTGCTGGAGAACGGCATCCCTGTGGCTTTAGAGGAGGAACTGCAGAAGAGTCTAGACCAGGAACGCCGTGGCAGCCAAGCTCGGGCATCCTCTACAGCTGCCCCGGCGGCCCCAGCTGCTCCAGCAGCTCCAGCAGCTCCAGCTGCCCCAGTTGCCCCAGAGGTGACGCCAAAAGGGGTGGAGGTAAAAGAGAAAGCTAAAGAAGTGGAGAAGGAGAAGGATAAGGAGAAAGAGGAAGACGAGGAGTGTGACAGCGATGCGGCCGAGCTGCAGATCATGGAGAATGTAACGGGTGAGTGGGATTTAGATGTTTGGACTTCGTTTTTGAATGTAAAACGTTATTAATATACCACGTGATTCCAAACGTCCAAACCCAAATGGATTTCTGTATCCATGAACTGTTCTTTTCCAAGTTGATAAAATGGAACAATGTGTTTAATTAAACACTCTTCCCTCCAGAGCCCAAAAAAGACTCAGACCGAGTGACCCCTTCCCCAGTTAACCCTGAGGACATTGAAGTCAACGTGAACTTCCAGCCAGACCCAACAGACCTGGTTCTGTCCAGCGTTCCAGGAGGAGAGCTATTCAACCCGCGCAAACACCGCTTCTCCGAGGAGGAGCTCAAACCACAGCCCATGATCAAAAAGGCCAAGAAGGTCTTTGTTCCCGAGGATGCCAAGGTGAGACTCTGCCTGTGATGTTGGGTCAGAGGTCAGTCTGGGGGAAGAAAGAGTTGGATGCTGGGAGGAACCATGTGAAATCATGTATATGACCGTTTTCATTGGGTGTAGCGTTAATGGGAATCCTCAGCACGGCAGCTGTTTTACCTCCCTTCAGTAACAAGTCCGTGCACTCGGGAATTAGCAGAAGTCAGACTCGGAAAACTCTAAATCTGAGGAGAAAGTTTAGGTACTGACATGATCTGGATGATCAGGTTTATCTGTCCTGACTTCTTTTTGAAGCAGACACAAAACCAGGTTAAAGTAGCTGAAGGTGTGTGTGTGTGTGTGTGTGTGTGTGTGTGTGTGTGTGTGTGTGTGTGTGTGTGTGTGTGTGTGTGTGTGTAAACTCTCCCTTTTGTCTCCAATGATCTATTTGAGGGATTGGTTAAAACTGGAAATGGTAAGAAATTGGTGAGCGTCCATGTTTTGATTGCATTTGTTTGCAATACTGATATTAAATGGACGGGATGTGTCCATAAACCAGGGGCTTGGTGACCTGTTTTAGAAGGTCATTGG
The DNA here is from genome assembly GCA_034509495.1 of Acestrorhynchus altus. Classification (NCBI taxonomy): domain Eukaryota; kingdom Metazoa; phylum Chordata; class Actinopteri; order Characiformes; family Acestrorhynchidae; genus Acestrorhynchus; species Acestrorhynchus altus. Next base: position 2,244,986 of record CM067505.1, read on the forward strand.
AAAGCGAGCTCTGGAGTAATGTTTGTGTGAGTCATGGTAGCGTCTATATTTAGACACACAAGGACGTCTCATATATATATATGTGTGTGTGTGTGTATATAAACTTATACATATTACAGTTAATTATGTTTGTATAATATATATATATTTTATGCGTCCTGTGTACTTCCCTGTTTATATGGCAGCAGCCGGTTTAACCCTTTCATGCTCAACAGCTACTTTTAGTTTGACGAGGGGAAAAGATGCCACAGATCTTGTTCTGAGGGACGTAAAGTGATAATAACATGTTAATACTTAATACTGCTTGTCTCACTGATATATTTGACAGTTTTATTGACCTAATATCATAGATATAACTATCACTGGATCAGTAAATCAGCACCGTGGTGTACAGACTGGTAAAGATGGTACATCAGTTTAAAGCTTCCATTCTCTGAAGACAAGCCCCTGTTCGAAGCCTTGCTGAGCCGGGATCGCTCGATTTTGGAGTTGGCCCTTAATCCCACATCAGAACTCCACGTCTCTGATGGACTTTGAATGCATGTCTTTGTGCCGTTCACACCCACAAGCTGTGTGACTGCTCTCAAATCAAAGGATTGGCTACAACGAGAAGCCAAGAGACCTGCAGAGGAGTTTAGTCGGAAAAACCTTTAGGGAGACAGTTTTTAAAGCTCAGGGATGGACTGGCCACCTGAAAGGCTCCTCCTGTGTTCTCACCACAACATTCAGCTTCAGAAGATTTTGAAGAAACATCTAAACAAACATAATTCCATTGGCACCATGCCTAAAGCCAGACATGACAATCAATCTCTCTCTCTCTCTCTCTCTCTCTCTCTCTCTCTCTCTCTCTCTCTCTCTCTCAGGATGAGAAGTACTGGTCAAGGCGGAAGAAGAACAATGTTGCGGCAAAGCGCTCTCGTGACGCACGGCGGCTGAAGGAGAACCAGATCGCGGTGCGGGCGGGATTCCTGGAGCGCGAGAACGCAGCACTGCGGCAGGAAGTGTCCGAGCTCCGTAAGGACTGCGTCCGCTGCAAGAAGATCATGTCTCTGTATGAGGCCAAGTATGGCCCGCTGTAAGAGACGAGCTTCAGCCAGGCAAACCTTTCAGCCAAGATTAGGAAAAAGAACACCACCAACCAAACTCCCAACTATTCACACAGTTCCAGATATGTTAGACAGGGATTGTGGGTACATTCAGAGACTCAAGGTGGGGCCCCATACGGTGACGTGAGGTTCCCGAACAAACATGCAGTTTAGGAGAATAAAAAAATTAAAAAGCAGTGTTAAATCACACGATAAACAGATGCATTTAACAGCTCTTGCATACGAAACCTAGACCACTAGACCCGTCAGTGGAGCTTCAGGGAGAGCCGTGGGGTCTCGTACGGATCCAGAGAAAGTAGACGAGAGGGAAAGTGCGAGAAACTAATTACAAAACATCATGACGTACAGACGGACTTATAAGTCCATCAACTGGACCAAAGCATGAACTGAATTCTTTCCCCAACGATCTTTGACCCCTGTCCCGGCAGCTGACCGCCTCTCTCTCTTTTCTCAAGTGAAGCTCATGCTCCGGCGCGTCCAGAAATGGCACGCGAGGGGCAGATTTATTGATTTATTCACAACAAGTGAGAGAGGGACAATCCCTGCGTGAGCTGGAGGAGGGAGAGTGCAGATGATGTCCTATTAGAGGACATAAAGGGGATACAATGAAGTGTGTGTGGGTGTGAGAGAGTGCGTGCACGTGTGTGTGCACATGTACGCTCATGAATATGGTGACCTCTGAATTCTTTTTTTAAACCCTTTTGTTTGCCATACTGGAAAGTGTGCTGTCCTCACAAATTGTGAGTGTTTGATTTTTTTCCTTTTCACCTGAGTTTGCTCAGTGTGTGTGTGTGTGTGTGTGTGTGTGTGTGTGTGTCTGTTGTTTCACAGTAATGTCTGGGCAGTAGTTAGTTTACAGCTTAGGCGAAAGCATGACGCCAGTCTCGGTGACGGACGCTCGGGCGCTGGGATTGTAGCAGTCGGGGAGGGACTGTTATTTTTATAGAGATTTTTATGTCCGTCGGCTCGAGACGGATTCGCCAGTGCATGTAGTTATTGAACATCAGGGACGGCCATGTTTGCAGTTTTTGGAGGTTGGATTTGAGAGAACCTGCCATGGGGTTCCCCCTAGGGCTGCACAATATGGACAGAACATTATTACAGGTATGTACAATGATATTGGTATCATATTGTGATGGGCATGTAGTGAAAAATTGCATTGGCAGACATTTAGATTTAACTGATATCACGTGTGTTTATTTATTGATCATCAGACGAGCAGGATGACTCTGGAAAACTGCACTAAATATATGTATTTAATTCATTTTTGCATTTGAAACCTTTCATAAATTCATTTATATGTGCCTGTAAAGCTGATCCAGGTGGGCTTAGTCCACATTTCCACTCTTTAAAAACAATGGTTCTTTAAAAGTAATGAGATTCATTTTGTAAATAAGGGAAATAATCCTCTACAGGAAACAAACGTGTGAGTACAGTTTACAGAGGATTTTCAGGTTCAGCAAGTCAGAATCCAGCTGAGCCGCCAGGCAGTTGGATATTGACTTGCTGCCCACATCTGACATTGAAGGAAGAGTAAACTTTAAATACATACACAGACTCTGATGTTCGTGTACGTTCTCCTGTGTTCACGCCGCAGTTAAAAGAGGCCCAGATCTGACGTCATGCGTGATTGAGATGTATGTTAATGTGAACGCCATAAAAAAAAGCTCTCAGTCTTGACATTTTCTGATTTGGGCCACTTTCGTATATCAGGCCTCAAGATGGGATTTGGGTTAGAAAAAGAGATTTGGGCTATTTTACCTGCTGTCAGTACAACCCTTGTAGCATTTTGAACAAATTTGTTTCAAAGTCATTTCTGGGCACATGTGCTCACTGCCCCCTAGTGTTCAAATTTGATAGTGTGGTTGTGGATGGGTAAAATGTGGAGGACAAATTCCCGTGTCGATATGTATTTTACCTTCTTTATGCTAATAAATGACACATTCGCCTGGCCAGTGCGCCCCCTAGTGGCTATAATTCAGTTCTGCTGTGTCTGTAGGGATTATTTTCCCTCATTTAAATTGTGGTGGGCAGCTTCTAAATTCTCACTCTCCCACTGGTGGCTGTACAGACTTCATAAACGAAAGAGCTTCTGATTGGATCAGTCTGCGTACACATAGAGTCATAATGTCCAGCCATATTCAGTGACTGGACATTACAGTCTGTCCTGTCTCAGTGGTTTAGGAGTTGTGAAGTGAGTTGTAAAGTGTGATCGCTGTCGGTACGAGCGACTATTACAGCGGACCTGAAAATGCTCTGCTGCCTGACCAGTAAGTCATGGAGGGCTGAGATGTGTTGTGGAGGATTGCGGTCAGTTTGTTGAGAGTTCTCTTTCCCACCACCACCTCAAAACTCTCTGGTGGGCGTCCAAGAACAGCCAGCCTTCTTGATCAGTTTGTGGATCTTCTCGGCGGCCCCCCCTTTGATGCAGCAACATATTGGACGATAATAACACCCCACAAAATGTTGAATCATTGTTGATTTATATTGGAAAAAACGAATATTAAATAAACAGTAAAATATGGAGACATTTGTTTCCAGTCGAGGATTTGGTCCCTTATTTTCACGTCAAAAAGCAGCAAACCATGTCATTTGACCAGGGACACAGATATTAGTAGCACTGATTTCCCATATTTATGTACCTCTATTAAACGCTATACCACAGTGCTCCTTCATTTTTATTGGGACGGTTGGATATTAATGGTTGGTAGATCATCCAGATACCCACAGTAACCGACCTGGAGCCAAATGAACACGGAAATGAAACCATGACACAAACACTGATTGGTTTAAAAGCTCGTCTGTGTAGTAACGTTCTGCAGCATCGGTATCACGAAGCCCAACATCACAATATCGGCTATATTGTGCAGCCCAAGTTCACCCGGTAGCTTGTGGCCCTCAGCTAAGCCACCAGGTCGCTGGTGCACAGCTGCAGTCGGCCCAAGAAGAAGAGTGTTGGCAAAATGTACATAAATGCCTGTTTCTGTCATTCGTCTTTTTTGTTTCTTCGTTCCTCAGAATCCGCTTCTTCCTCCAGTGTGGCTGCAGAGAACTGGCCACTGTTTCTAACGATGTTCTGCTCACTGTTTAAAGATCAGTGACTCTGTCCTACTCTACTGCATCTTGGTAGTGATGTGTGCACCAATATTTCTAATAATACTGATCTATATAAATATATATATATATATAATCTTTTTATCGTTTGAAGTATAAACAGAGTTATTGTGCAGGGATTTCTAAGCATAAACTGTGGCTTTCCAGGAGGTTGGCGTCCAGCAGACTGGAATTTTTCCACAAAGCTTTTTTTTTTTGTTGTTGTTTTCTTTCAGTTTCTTTCTGAACTTCTGAACTCAAACCAGGGCAATACAGTGTGGATCATTTACCTCTTTGAAAGATTCTGATACAGGGATAACGAAGCTCTCCTGCAGGGGGCGCTGTGTGAATACAGCTAGGAGAGGGTGAGTGAGTGAGCAATAACACTGCAGTCTTTATTATCGTCGATTTCGTCTTTCAGAGAGATGTTGGGTCTTTTGTAAGACGTCTTCAGAGAAGAGACTCCAGACAGTGGTCGGAGTTTGTTTTACAGGTGGAAGGTCTTTGTTTTTACCGCTGTGTAAACTCCACTCTTTTGCTTCCGAATGCTGTCCAGATAAACTGGATAGTGGGTAGATTAGACAATTACAGAATGCAGTGTCGGGCTTCCAGTTTTCACGAGGAACACAGGCTCCCGGATCGGTATCTTTTACACAGACGTGGAACTTTTTTAAACGTCTTTTAAAACGAAGAAAAAAAAATAAAAAACAGCAACAAAAAACACAAAGTGTACTTAAGTAGTGTCGTAGCAGTGAAATCGGTTAAACCGGAAGCCCTTGCTTTTACCTTGCCAAACTGGAATCATGATTGTTTTGTAAATGTAAAATAACAAAAAAACAGAAGATAAAAAAAAGGGAAAAACACATGAAAACAGTGCTTCTTGTTGCTCTGAAGTCTACCAGTGGCATTGCGTTGACTGTAGGCTAGTTAGTCCCTTCGTTAGGACGCATTACCTCTGAACTCACAGCTGCAGATTCTTCCCTCTCTGTTTTTGGGTCTGTCAGTCCTCTTATACACCGTCAGTGAACAGTTTGGGAACACCAGAACATTGTTAATGAAGTCTGTTTTGTTGGTTTATTGGATTGTTTTTTAATGGACTTAAAGGGACACTCTGGAAAAACAAATGTACCCCATATTTCATCTCTCCTGAACATGCCCACTCACCTCCTGCAGCCCTGCCACACACACTCGTCCGTCTTAAAATTAAAAATTCAGTATAAAGTACCAGACAAAAGTTTGGACACTTGACCGAGGAGACATGATGCTCCTTTTTTATAACGAAATTAAAATAAAGCATCGATTTAATTAATATATGGACAAACTTATTGGGACACCTGCTTATTCGTGGTTTCATCTCAAACCAGGTGTTGTCCTGCTTTTGTTGGAATAACTGTCCCTGCTGTCCAGAAAAGACTCTCTGCTATGTGTTGCAGCATTGCTGTGAGGATTTGCACTGGATTACGTGGCTGCATACAAGCCCTGAATATAAAATATTACCACAATTTTCCATTAAATTAAATTATAAGCATGAATCCTAAATATGGAGCTTTTAAACAACTGCTTTGAGGTGAGAGTCGGAAGCTGAATATCAAGTGTGTGTATTTTTTCAGTAGAAAGTTTAAAACGGTAGAATTTCTGAAACTGGAAGGGGATTCACAGTGGATCTGTGTGACGTTTCTGATCACAATCCTGAATTCTGTCAAAGCGACGAGGTCGGTGGAAGAATTGCTGCCCTACAGAAAATTACATAAACACTACGTTAAATTCGGCTTCACTTCTATACGACTTTAAAACCCGAGATGCCCCTTTAACTCTTTACCAGTCAAACCAGACTGGCCCAAATCTGGACGTCCCTGGACTCCTCCGAGTCTGTGCTCAGTGGGAGAGTTTAGCAAAGACAATCTGTTTAAAATGATTCTTGATCAGCTGTTTTTACCCGTGCACGGCACTAAGATGCCTCTACCGAAGTGACGTGAACGTAAGTTGAGAAATTTCAGAAGAAGGTGAGGTGTCCCCAGACTGTTTACAGGCCGTGTAACCTCAACACTTCAGCTGTATCACAGTATCCTTACAGTAGGAGCCTTCATTTGTTCATCTGCTGGAAGCAGAAGCTGTTTTTGTTTTCTTGCGTTTTTGTTTCTTTGACAGCGTGGTGCAGCACGTCTCAAATGCAACCAGAACTCTCTCTGTCCCTGTGTCTGAAGATGTACAAAGTCTGAACTGTTGCTTTTTTTTGTTTCACATACACCGATCAGCCGTGACATTTCAAACCATGTGACTAAAATCGCATAGGTCCAAAACTTGCTCTGACCAACAGAGGCATGGACTCCAACTCTGAAGGTGTCCTGCGGTGTCTGGCAGGGATCGTTGGCAGCAGATCGTTTAGAGGACTGTTCACACCAAGTACGATGGTGTGACTAAAAAGCAGGTGAAAATTTTAAGGAGGTGAAAACTCGTAAACAGTTTTTCTTTGCTCACTGTCCTCATTTGCTTTTAATTTTGGCTCTTTTTGGACAGGACTGTACCCATATCCAAAAAGCTGATTGGCTCTTTTTGTTGAAGGATTGCTGTGATTGCAATCTGATTGAGAAATGTATGCAGCATCACAGTCCATCAATTTTAAACGTGTCCTCGTTTTCAATGGACATGCATTTTTTATTCTTTTGTAAAATCGATCTCTGTTAATAGGCCTTAAGTGCTGTAATCATTTTTGGTTCTTGTCATTGTCTCGGATTCCCCATTTTTCCTGCTTCAACAAAACACCTTCAAGAACTGACTCTTGGAGAACCTTCTTACTGCCCAGTATGTAGATCCCTTTCCACGGCAGGTGCCATTGTAAACAGATGATCTATCAATGTTCCCCTGCTCCGTCAGTGGTTTTAATGTTGTGGCTGATTGGTGCAAATCTGAAGTTTTTCTTCTTTTTTTTCTGACCTTTTTGTTTTACGCAAGTCCATTGTGGAATATTCCAGCGTTAATCCAGACTTTTTCTGATTGTAGTTTTTGAGTTGTGATGATAATCATAATGCAGGTGATGAAACTGTGTGTAATAAAGAAAACTTCCATATACTTAATCATGGATATGTAGCACTTGAGGTTTTCTTTCTACATTGTTTTAGCCAAAACATATATAATAATATTAATAATAATAATTATAATAATAATAATAATAATTCTTTGTTCTAAATAACAGTAAAAGTCCTGTTTTTTTTGTACGTGACTCTTTTTATCTGTGTTTTGGTGCATTTTTATGTTGCTTTTGTATTCTGTAAAGGTTTGGTTTTCTATAGCTGTTATTTAGGTTGTTTCTTTGAGGGATGTGGTGTAAAGCAACACGTCCTACATCTGTGTCTGTAGAATAAAGTGGAATTTAAACTAAATGACCTTGCTGAGGTTGTTGATCATCTGCTTTGTGATTGGCTGGACGGCACAGCTGGGGAGTGGATGATTGTCAGCTTTCACTGCACTGAGAACGAGAAAAACAAGCAGATGGGAAAATGCACTCGTGCTCATACAGACAGATTGCCCCAGGCTGTCCACCGTCCACGCGTCCATTTATTACAGCTGGAATTGTCTTTATTTTAACGAGCGTTTGGAATCAATAGCCAGTCCGATCACACCTGAAAGGTCATCTTATTGGTGCTCCTTGATGCTTCTTTAGGTTTCCTGTAAGACTCATACCGTGCACATGAATATGCCACTCTTTTATTCGTTTTCCTGTCTGCATCTCACACACACACACATACACACACACACCCACGCACACACACGCACATGCTCCTGTGCAGCATATGATGAGCATGCTCATTTCCCCTATTGTGCGAGTTTCATTAGTATTCTGAGAGAGGGAGAGGGAGAGGGAGAGGGGCAGTTGCATAACGAAAAGATTCGTCCGCAAGAGAGCACTGTTACATAATACCAGCCTGAGAGAGTGAGAGAGATATTGAGGGAGGGGGTAAACTGATCAAAAGAAAGGGGGAGAAAGATAAAGGAGAGGATAAGGTGGTGAAAGGAGGGATGATGGAAACAAAGGAGGGGGGGTTGGAAAGGTGGGACAGAAAGATGAGTGAAAGGGTGAGAGGAGACATCGAGGGATGGGATAGAGGGCAAGATGAAGGGATGAGGAATGGGATTAAAAGATGAAAATGGTGGGAGGAAGGAGGAGGGGTTGAAAACGAGGCACAGAATGATGATAACGAACGGGTTGAAGAATAGGCAGAGAACAATCTCATCCCTCCATGAAAGAGAGAGAATGGGAGAGAAGATGGGGGATGAAAAGATGAGCAGAGAGAAGAAGGGATAGAGATGGAGGAAGATTGATATGGGTGTAAAGGACGAGGATGAGGAGGACTGGAGAGATCAGGCTTGTGATGAAGAATGGAGGATGAGGAGAGGTGAAGGGAGTGAGGGGAGGAGGGATGGAGAGATCAGGTTCAACATGGATGGAGGATGGAGAGAGGTTAACGGACGGGATACGAGGAGAGGATATGAAAGGATGGAATATGAGAATAAAGATGGAGGGATGGACAAAGGAGGAGGAGATACATGGAAGGGTGGCGCTTCAGAGGGGAGGACAGAAAGATAGATGCGCGGTGGATAAATGGATGGAGGATGAGATTGACAGGGTTGACAGGAGAAGGGATGGGGATTGAGAGGAGGGATGGATGAGGATATGAAGGAATGTGCTCTAATGTGAGCAGCATGTGCAGTGACTGAGACCTAGGGAAAGAGAGAAGGACGTTATTACGGAAAGGACGATGTTGAGCGAGAGAGTGATTACACAGAGAGAGGACGGAATGAATGATCAGTAGTGCAGCAGAGAGAGAGAGAGAGAGAGAGAGGGAGAGAATAGATACAGTGGAAGATTTATGACTGAGGTACATTAGGAGGAGTGAGAGAGAGAAAGAGAGGGTGAAGGACAAACTCAGCCATCCATGTCTGCACATAAAACACACACACACACACACACATGCAGTGGTCAGGACACTCGTGCTTCCTCACACACTCTGCCACCTGCACGTGCCCACACTGTGCCTGTCCTGCAGACCCTCGCTGCACTGCAGCAGCTCATTTCACAACCTGTTCAGCACCACTTACAGACTTTAGTCCATCAAACATCACATTTACACAACGTCCCCCATTTGATTCTGAATAAAGTCCATCAGCTGGGACGTGAGGTTGCTTTGTCAGTGTTGTGCTGGAGCTATAAGGCCCGTCCCTGGCAACTGAGGACATTCGAACGTTTAAAAAATAAAGATGAAGATCACATGGATAAATCAAAATGCTATTGGAACAATGTCTTACAGATGGATGAGAATGAAACCTTATGTTTGAAGTAAGGAAAACACTGCATTCTAGCATAAAAACCTCGTCTCATCTGTGAAACGTGGTGGTGGGAGTATTACAGTCTCGGCCTTTTTGCTGCATCTGATTGATGGAACACTAAAGTCTGAATGATACCAGCAAATTCTGAAGGACAATCTCACCATCTGTCTGTGAGCTGAATTGTAAGAATGTGGATCATGCAGAAAGACAACGATCATAAGCACACAAATGTTCAAGGTTGGCCTGAAATATATAGAATATATATTTCTTCATTATAGAAGAAAATGATTCAATATGACATATCTGTGAGAGGCAAAAGTATGTGAACCTTTAGGATCAGCAGATGAATTGAAGGTGACATTAAAGTCAGGTGTTTTCACTCAGGCATGAATGAGCACAGTTTTAGTAAAAGAACAGGGATCTAGCAAAGTCTGATCTTCACAGCACGTGTGTGTAGGAGTGTATGACGGCACAAACAAAAGGAGATTTCTGAGGAGCTCAGAAGAAGAGCTGTTGATGCTCATCAGGTTGGAAAAGCTTACAAAACCATCTCTAAAGACTTTGGACTCCACCAATCCACACTCAGACAGATTAGGATTCACTGCAGCAGATAAACATGACCCTATTGGCGTTATGCTCAATGCCAGGCGTGGGCTAGAGGGGCCTAAAGCCCCCCGGCACTGAACTGTGGAGCAGTGGACCTGTGTTCTTTGGAACGATGGCACTCTATACAATACTGTTGGACGAGCTGGGGAGTTGGAGATGAGGTGGTGATCATCCAACACCCTAAGCTCACTGACACTCTTGTCACTGAATGCAAACAAATCCTCACAGCAATGTTCCAAAATCTATCAAGAAGCCTTTCATGGACAGTAGAAAAAAAACTGGTTAGAACTAAATCCAGAAGAAACACTGAGTGAGCAGGTGTCCCAATACTTGTGTCCTTCTTGTGTACCTCTTCTTTTCAGCCACAATTATTGCAAAAAGCTTTCAACACCGAACCCTTTTGGTGCTGACACGCAGTCTAAGCTCATGCTCCAGGTGGCAGAAAAGCTGGTCGTCGAGGTGAAAACATACCATATGCTGGTAAACCTGCTGCTTATCCCTGATATATGCCAAAGTGGGGCATGTAGTGCCCCTGATGGCACCAGGAGAGGTTAAACACGGGCTCCATCTGGATTGTGCAAACCAGGCCTATGTGAGATTAAAGTAGCACTACAAAAGCAAACCCACTCAGAACCCGTGTTCTCCTGGAGCCCACCAAGCCCATTTTCCACCCATGTGAGCCTCACATAACCATCTTGACTGGGTTCCCAGTTCCTGACCAGTATAGTGAATGTTGCATTTGTTTTTGGACGTGTTTAGTGATGCTGTATATTGTAGTCAACCAACTTGGACAGGTTCCTCATGCTTGTAGATCCACATAGTCATGTGGAGCTCACATGGGCGGAATGTGGGCCAGGTGGGCTCCAGGTGGGCAAGGGCTCTAAGTGGGTATTAACATGTTACAGTGATCCAGATGTGCCCCATTGTCACAGCCCACCTAAATCTCACATGGGTTCCATCTAGAACCCAATGTGCAGTAGACGACCCATCCATATGCAGCATCATCATAAAACCAGTGGACATAACTTGCTGGTTCCCAGATGGGCTACCTATATAGTCCCCATGTGGACACGTTATTTGGGTTCCCCGTTCCTGTACTAAGTAAACAATGTCCATATCCTTCACACACACACACACATTCAAAACAACACAGGACACAGCCTTTATTTCTCATGCTTTCATTTACCGTTCTTTATTTTATTACAAAGTTTTAAAAAAAGAATCAGATACAGTAAGAAATTCCTGTAGGAAGCCTCCCGGTCTGGGAGACGCACAGAAAAAAGGTCATTGCATTTCAGCCGTGAAAGGTTTCAGTACATCTATCATTCAGGGACAGATTCAGTAGAAAAGAGGTGAACCCATAATAAAAATACAGACAAAAATAAAAACCACCAGACTAATACAGTATATATCTTACTTTGTCATTTTATAGCCATTTATGCATCAATGATAAACTTTACATAGAAAATAAACTTTTTCTTACTTTTCCATTTATTTCAACAAAAATATTCCAAAGTGCAAAAGAAGATAAAGAAGGTTATATAAGCAAAAACATCTCGGATACAAAAAACCCCTCAACTTCCCATCAGTCTTGTTCAGTCACGGTCTTGGGTGGGTGTCCGGCTCGGTCACTCAAAAACAATATATACGGACATGTTGCTCACTAAAATAACACTGGTCTAATAGTGCTGGTCAGCTGGATAGAACAGCTACAGCCGAAGAAAGGCAAAGCTGAGTGTCAGTGTCGGCTGAATCCGAATGCCGGGAATGGTGAACGGAATGCCGTGGCCTGCTGTCTCCCTCCTTGGAAAAAGGCCTTAACGTGGGAGGGGAAAGCGGTCATTCTGAGAGTCACTTTATCCACAGAATGCTAATTCTAATTTCTAAATTCAGCTCCAGTCCAGCGCACCAGTTCAGCCTCGCATCCAATTAAGCTTTGAAGAAATACGTGACCCAAAAAAACAAACACTGCTGCTAATGAACCGAGGTTTATACGGGCCACTTAACATCGCAGTCCGCGGTCGGCTCAAACAAACCGTTCCCCACCGCACCAAGTTCACTCCCCGCTGTAGTCGATATGTTTTTTTGGTTATACTCTGTGTATGTAGTTTATATGAGCCCTTAACCTAAACTCTTACCAACCCCACGTCGGAATGATTTCTGGGTTTGTATAGCAGTCGGGCCGACCGATGTGGCCCAAAAAGCCAGAATATTGCTATACTGATACAAAAACTGTCTCACAATATTTTTCAAGGCTATTTATTTGACACTTTCTATAACTAGATGTTTTCTGATGTTGCTCCGGTCAAAATGAGCTCAAAACACAAGCCATGTTAAAGACTGCAAGCTAGCTAAATAACTAGGCAGGGGTACGCGACATTAGAGCTGGGCGATATGGACAAAAAAAATCCTATCCCGATATCTTTTTGTTGAATGGCAATGTACGATATACGATACGATACATGATGTAACTTACTATATTTCAGCATATTAAAATTTGATCTTGAAATTTTCGTTATTCACACTAATCTGTCTTCATGCCCCCACATGATGTGCTGGTGAGAACACGAACGGGGGAGGAGCATGAGGAGGGGGCGGTGCCAAGTGAGGGAGCAGAAAGAAGGTTTTTCGCAAGATTGAAAAAGTTTCAAACTCCATATAAACGGTAACATCTCAGCCCCATATCACGGGCTGTTTACGTCCCAATGTAGATATAAATATCAGTATATTGCCCAGCCCTTTGCAAAATGGCAAAAGCTGATGTGAAATTGCAATACTGAACATTTAGCTCGATGTTTGCACACAGTAGATACTAGTTACCCACAAAACAATTAACCCCATAATAAACAACAAAAGGGAAACGTTAGCGTTAAAGTGTAACAAGAAAATTAAACAGTATACAGCTAAGATCATCGCTTTATGCCAATATCCAATCAGCTTCTCAATGCCGTAAGAGAACAGAATTCCGTACACCATTTCCGTTTTTTTCCGCATTTCTGTGGATACTACGGAAATCCACATCAATGATGACTGGTTGGGGTTTGGAATAACTGACCAGCCCATAATCTGATAGTTCTGGACCAGTAGTTTTAAGAAATGTGAATAAATAAATAAATAAATAATAAATAAATAGACCCTCAGAACGGAGCACTAACATTCCGAACATTTGCACCATCACTAACTCTTCCCTGCCCATCATTTGCACGCTATTCCAAAGGTTCCTTGCTGCCTTGCTACTGGGAATTGAAGGGAAAATGCAAATGTGGGTCATCAGTTCTTTTATGGAAAGAGGAATAAATGAGGAGGACACCACATTATATTTAACACGTGACCTGGAAGTGCGTCTTTGTTTAAATCATGTGGAACATGGTGCTGCTGCGTTATGCAGTTTCAATTTCACCATTATGACACCACTAGCTGCTGCCATGGTCTGCTCTCCCTGTAAGTGATGTCAATTCCTGTTTTTACACTCAGAAATTGTAGCTTTGTCACAATATCAATAACAACAACATCATCGTATCATATCGCCCACCCCTAGTGTAAGGCTAGTAATGTGATTGGGCCAAAACACATCCCTCGCCAAACAGAATCCTCCTACATTTGCATAAACATCCAGTTTTAACACGTATCAGCCAATGTCCAATGAGGCCACGCCCCCAGACCGTGATTGACAGACATATTAAAGAACATTCACAGTACATTTGGTTAATCTCTTCTCGGGATTCCATCACAGATCACTCCAGCATGCAAAAAAAAAACTTCATCCTGACGTTACAGAAACAGTAACTCAAATCTGAACATGAGCGCAAGTGAGCCGTTCTCACCTACAGAAGTCGCACACCTGGTCTACAGGTAGTGCGAGCGACCCGGAAGGGATCAGGTGTATAAAACTCGAGAACGGAACCGTGACCTTCGCCTTTGACATCTGAACGAATTGGATTCTCCTCTGGTTGCTGCCATAAGTAAACCATGTAGGTCTGAAACGGCGACTTTAGAAGGAACAAAATGGTCTCAACTGAGGTGTATGTTCATCTAAAAAATCATTTTGGACCAGTTCTCCTGGTCCATTCCTCATGAAATGTTCCCAAAACATAAAAGGGCAGCTGGTGTTTCTCAAAAAGTAGAAGAGGTTTCCTATGACAGCAAGGCTTCTGTACTGATTGACACCATTTTGTTTGTATAGAACCTGAGTGAACACATTAGTAGCTCTCATTCCTCCTCGGCAGGGTGGCTCTCAGGCCTTCACCTCTCCAGAAAACAGGCGGCTCAAATTCTAACTTCTTGTAATCCAGTCTGTTAGCTGATGCTTAAACAGGCGGTTTCCATGGCTTTAAAATCAGACCTGAAGTTACACGTTTCCATCAGTAGGGGTGTAAACCATCTTAGTCATTAGAGATTGTTTTGGGAAGTCATCAAAATTCAGGCCATTGTGCTGGAAAAAAAGGACAAAGGCCACACAAACATGCCTGGAGGAAATCCACCGAGGATTTTACTGGTGGATTGCTTTCGAAAACTGAGATTCTTATTGTATTTTAGCCCAAAAAACAAAGAGCACACTTAAAACGTATAAATCCTAACACTACAGCTGATTGACCGCCGTCCGATGCATTTACACCCCCATTCTTGAGGAAAGTCCACTTATCAGATGAAACACGGGGGGTGTCTACACTAAAATCAACACTAGAAACACACACTGGCCATTTTATCAGAAACACCTACAGACTGGCTCAGACCGCAGTCAAATCATATTCCGCACATCAGCACCCTCACCTTGACTGGGTTCACCTGCAGGCAGGTGCATGTGCAGACTGTACCTCCTTCATCCACCTGAAATCTCTCTCTCGAGCAGTGGTCAGTCTATAATCACAAGACCCGTTCGAGGTGGTGGCGGCACTATGGTGGTCCCTCTCCACTGATGGAGGAGTTAATGGCAGGGCTCCAGTCAGTAATATTTTGCATCTTGACAAGTTTCTGATAAAATGGCCAGCGAGTCGTTTTGGACTCCCCCTCCCCCCACGAAATAATCTAAAACCAGCTTTATAGAGAAGCTTCTTTAAAGTTTTTCAAAGCAGGCCATAAACTCACACTCATCCTCCCATCGCTAGCTTCCTGGACCCCAGGCTGACCAGAATGAGGCCCCTGCTCAACTCAGCTTACATTACAACGTTCAGAAGGCTTTATTGCAGTAGCTGGTAGTGTTTGGCAGTCGTATACAGCCATCTGGGAGCAATAAGAGAAAAGAAAATGACCAGGCAAGAGTCCAGACTTGTTTTTTTGTTCGAGTCCAAGAGATCTTGCCTGCACTACTTCACAGAAACGCACAACGGATGAGAACTGAGCTCCAAAATGGACGATTATTAGGATTGCTTTAACATGTAAGCATATTCAAGCTGTTCAAGAACTCCGACAGCTCTCAGGGTGCACAGACAACTGGTCAATAACTCCCTCTTAATCCGGCCAACTGTCAACATTCAAATCCGGAAGGATGCTCAAAAGAAAGAAAGGAAAAACAAAAAAAACAACAAAAAAAACAAAAACGTGAACACCACATTTACCCGTCTTCAGTTCAACAATTTCTGTACAAGGTACGATACACATTCAGTACTTTGTTAAACACATTTTATTTGTTTCAACTTGCATATATATTCATTTATAGTTATTTCTGAAAAAATAACCTCAGCACATAAGAAACTAAATAAAGGATATATATCTTAACATAAGAAATATATACATGTCATAGTATATCTTTTACAAATGCTGTAGAGAACTCTTTGAAAAAAAAAAGAAAGAAAAAAAAGAAAGAAAGAGGGAAAACAAATTACAAACAAATGTAAAAATACACCCAGTTTCACCCAGGCATCATGACGCCAGAAAATGGGACCCTTCCCACCTGAAATAAAAAGCAATTCGATCCATAAATGAAATGACACTGACTTGGGTTGCAACATCCAGGGCTCGAAAATTGAATGGGGGGGTGGTTTTAGGGTCGTTACTCTACCGGGACAGAAGGGAACACATTCGGTTTGGGACGCGTCCGATTTAAATTGTATGATGGCGTCGGAATGAAGTGCTCAAACGTACCAACTTTTTCAGATCTGATAACCACCTGCTTACAAGGATGGAGAACATTCAACTTGATGGTCAAACTGCAGGTCAACCCAAGTTTAAAAGGGAATTCCGAAGATTTCTCGAAATGAACTGAACGCCTAAATATGTGCTGCCTGATGCTCAATACATCCATTTACAGTTCGGAGGCCATTTTTGCAGTACTGGTGGAATGGTTCAATCAAAATGGAGTGAACTAATGAATTCTGAAACGGCCAAGTGTGTGTTGTAGACATGGTTCCATTCACCTCCACTCTCAAAGGTCTGCACATTGGCCAGTCTTACAGTGAACCACTTCACAACACTCGAGGACCTTGTTTATGCAGATACTGTGAAACATCAGAGGAATTCCCCTTTAAATTACAGCCCCATCACAGCAGACTAGCAGCTGAGAATGGAACTCCCACCTTCTGTACAGAACAGCGGGATGACGCCAGCCTCAGCCGATACAAGTCACGTTTTGCAGCGCCCACTTGAGCTCCTGCCAATTCGATAATGGCAAGGTTATAGCTGCCCATATTCTCCCTCTCTCTCTCGTTCGCTCTCACACTCATCCCTTTTGTCCTCCCTCCTTCTCCTCCCCAAAGCCACGTTAAGCCATTTATCAAAAACCCTTCTGCTATACTGCATTCCATCCACCCCAGTACCGCCCTCTCACCTTCATGCACTGCTGACCAACACTGTGTGCGAGTGTGAGTGCAAGAGACAGAAAGATTAGCCTGATTAACAGTCAACATTGCCTTTCTCCTGTTTCCAAACACGTTTTATGGCTTCCGAGTACAAAAACGCTTCCTGAATCAGTCTTTAAAGCATTACTACCAACGACAGAACGCAAAACATCCAGACACCGTAGATACGCAAGATCTGCATGTGCACGTTCCAAGCCCTGACCATGTACTCCTGACTAAGCCACAGTGAGGGGAGGGACACGGCGAATGTAAGACACTTGTGTTGGCACAAGAAATAAAGGATGGTAAAACTAAAAGAACCCTCCAACTGTGGCAAGCGAGGCATGACTAGAAGCTTAGCAAGGTCCAAGTCTTAAACAAACCAGAATCAGCATGTTTCAGAGTGTGCACTTCACATGGAATGAAGGTAATACAATGGAGTCGGCCTGTACTGCTCTTCCAAGCCATACCTGGGTGAAGAACACCGACCCACCCCCCCACCCCCCGTTCAAAAGTGACCTTTCTTTAAGAAAACATTCAATGCAAAACATCTGTGCGGTAGGAGGCTGGCTACTCCTCAGGCTTAGGATAAAGTTCAGTAAAAAAAATAAAAGAAATACACCCTTAAACAAAAGCAATGGGGGGAGAGAACAATCACTAGTAATCATGGTTCTAGTAGTCATAACGCTTAAATGTTTTGTATTAGTAACAACAAGTGGTGGAAAAAAAAAAGTTTTCAAAAAGATAGTGGTTCAGTATTAGTATCTCCAACACTTCAACGCCGCAGGAGCTTCATGAACAACTCAGTTGGCCAACACTACAGGCTGGAAGGCTTGGCTGGAATACTGCAGGTTGTACCCGCTCAGGCCTTCCACGAATGGCGGCTTCTCCATGAAAGAAATTCCACTGCCACCACCGATGACTCCCATGGCTTGGCCTGGAGGCGGGCTGGAAAATGGGTCGAAGGAGGTGTGGGGGTGGGCTGGATGCAGTGGTGGTGGAGCTTGGAAGGGGCCAGCGTGGGTCAAGGTCGGAGCCTCAGCGTCAAAGTAAAGAGGCCCCTGAGTGGAGGGGTAGACAAATTCTTTGGCATTTGGGGAAAGCTGGCTGGAAACCTGGCCAGCCAGGGAGTGCATGGAGAGAGAGATGGGCTTGTGCTTCACCAGCCCTGGGGGAGATATGGTGGTGGGAGAGCGGCTCAGCATTCTTTGCTGAGGGCCGACAACATTGCCGGATCCACCCACCATCCCGGTCCCGCCACACTTCTTCATCTTAGTGGACCCAAACTTGGTGGCGGCGAAGCTGGCTGTAGTGAAGGTGATTTGTTGGGGAGCTGGGCGGGTGCTTGGAGGGGCGGCAGGATGAGGGTATGGCAACACTGCGCTAGGTGGAGAAGGAGAGGAAGCATTGGAGTGTGCGTTCGGGTTGGTTGGAGTACTCGGGCCTGCGTAGCTAAACAGACCCTGGCAGAGTGGCGTGGGAGAACTAGAGAGAGAAGGCAGCATGATTGGAGATACCTGGCCGCCAATGGGCACAAACACCTGAGCCTCAGGGTTGAAGCCCAAACTCTTCCCTTCATCCAGATCCACATCTCCTTTAGCAACTGTGCAGACACTCTCCGAGGTGTCTCCTTCGCCCCCTAAACCTGGAGGATCTTCCATGTACAGTACTTTCACAGCTCCTTTCTCTCCAATCTGATAAGACACCTCATAAGGGTCAATCCAGATGCTGAGCTCGGGAGGAACATTGGCACGAACCTCCTCTGTGTCCAAACCGCTCCTCCTTGCTGCCAGATCCACAATGGGGTCCCTAGGGGCTCCTAGGTGGAGGCAGCGGAAGGCAGAACCACGTAGAGGTGCCTCGGGGTACCAGTGCCCCTCAAAACGTGACACCAGGATGCGCTCCAGCTCCTCCCCGAACAGGTCTGCCCGTCGCCGCGGGAGTTTGTTGTACAAGTAGGACACGATGAAGTTCAGCGCAACCTTTACCTCCAGATGCATGGCTGAATCGAGAATTGAAGGCTCGAGATCGATACAGTGTCCCTTTTAAAGCCTACCACGGCCTCCACATGTCTCGCAGTAGTTGATGAGGGATGGAATATCAGATCTTTCCTTGATGAGGGTGTCGGAATGTAGAGTTTGGAAGGCAGCCACTCAGCTCCTCATCGAAAGACTGGAAGCAATCCACCTGAAGCCTCCTCACACGACTCGGATCTGCTACGCCACCCTGGACTTACTGAGGCTGGATGGTCCTCTTTAATCCCTCTGGAAATAATGTAAGAAAAGAAATTAACTTTCAGAGGTCAAACACTGGGTGATGTAGAAGGGAAAAAAGCACGACTGTTAGCAGATGCTATGGCTGAGGTAGCAATCCATGCTTATCTCAAATCCCTCATCTGGCTCTGCTGGCAGCAGCTAAACCACTCAGGATTACACTGGCAACGAGAGGGGAAAGTTCACCTCTGAACACCACCAAAAGCACACAGGAACAGAAAACACATAATACGATGTTCACGTTCCTAGAACGTTTCGACTAACACGTTTCCCAAAAAACATACAAGATTCAAAACAAGAAGGTCCAGAACATTAGTAAATTGGACTGTACGCCAAATGTATGTACTCTATGTAGGCTCCTATTTAAAAGCACAATTACATTAATTTGTAAAATAAATATAAGTATAATGACAAAGTATCTATAAATTCAGTAAGTATTTCACATCCCTGGTTATTCCAAGATCCTTAGAAACATAAGGGTCGGGAGGCACATCAGAACCACCCTGATCTGGAGAAAACATAATGGATCAGCACGTGATTCCAATCAACTGGATTCCAAACAAAACGGAAGCAAGGCCTCATTAATGGTGGAGAACTCAACTCAAAACTACACTTTCAACTAAAACCAAGCTCAGATCAAAGTGTCCACCTCCTGATGACCCCTCTGACCCCTGCTGGCCTTCCAGAGCGCACTGACACGGGACTAAAGCCCCTCTCTGGTCGTCCCATTCATTCAGCCTGGCTGTCCAAAGCAAATGGCCGACCAAAACAACCACGCCTAAAAACCACAACCCCCATACGGCACCGCGCTGCGGCGTCACAGTCACGTGTCCGCCGCCTCCGCTCCATCAAAACAGATCCGCGAAGTGCGGAAAACGGCGGAAAAGTGTCCGATAAACGGCCGAACTCTCCTCGTGACCGCTGCTGAAATGATGGACAGCGCCCCCACTGACACGCCGGGCGGCTGTCACTTGGCGGAAAGCGGCAGAAGGCTTTAATATACCGGTTAAAGTCGACGACGCGGTCGATTCCGCTGCGTTGGCTCGGCGCGTTGCCATGGCGACCGCTTAACGTGCGCACGTCTAACGTTTGAACGTCGAGCGTTGAGGACGCGGCTCATAAACACGATCATAAACAGAGCCGCGGTTTATGCTGACTTTCCACAAAGCAGCAGGTTCCGCCCGTCAATGTCACTCAATGTCACACAGCGCGAGACGTTCGGACAACGTTGACGCAACGTTCTGAGAACGTTGTGTTAACCCATTCCTTTGGAGCTCCTGTTGTGTCACGACGGTGACGTTCAGGCAACGTTCTGACAACGTTTGGCAACGTTGTGGCAACCTTCGAGAATAAAGCACCTCACATTTGGTTGACATTGCAGCAACGTTTGTTTAAAAAAAAAATTAAAAAAGTAAACAATGACAGTGTTGTGTGTTTGCTCGGAACCCATTGCTTTGGTGCCCACAGTATCACAATAATTTAGTTTAGACAACGTTGTAGCAACCTTGGGCTTTCTAAATCACATTTGGTCGACGTTGTAGCAAATGGGTAAAAAAGTAAACATTGACAACGTTCTGTGTTTGCCAGGAACCATCCTTTCGGTGCCCACAATGTCACAAATGAGGTTTTGAACAACATTGTGGCAACCAGTGAGACAACAATCACACAAAGTTGTGTCAACGTTGTAAGAACGTAAACGATGCTGTGACTTTGGTCCATAATGGATTGTTTAGATGCCCACAACTTGATCTACTTGGCGCTCTCTCAAATGTATTTCAACATTCGGGCAACAGTATCTAGCAATATTCTTTGGTTGTGCCAACGTGAAAATAGAGAATCTCAGGACAGCATGTGAATGTCATCTCATCTGGATGGGAATTAAAGTTGTGCATGGAATTGCACTGGAATTTTGCCAAATTGCCAACTGGAACATTTGTAAATAAACGAGGATGTGATAACGTTGAGACGACAAACAAGTGCCTACTGACAGCGTTAAAGCAACCAACGTTGTGTCGATGTCATTCCATTTCAGCTGCACGTCACACTTCAGCAGTGGCTTAAACCTTGACATCAGCAACAATAGAGCCCTTCACCATTTTCACATCCTCCATAACGGGAATTGTGGAGTGGGAGGCCTGAGCTTTTAGTCCAGCCCCCCTCCAGAGGTGGGCTTTTATTTACAGGAGTGGACATCCAGTTTACGACCAAAAGCCCACTGCCATACGTCCGTGAAAGTCACATTCTTCAGTACAGTACAGTGTGGTATTGTGCTTTTCTGCTTCGTGTGTGCAATTTCCAATCGGATCTGCTGCTGTAAACAAAACAACATATTCAGCCAGATAACTTCAACCCAAAGACGAGGACCGGCCGGTAGAACCGTACCACGGTTCTCCTACTGAACATGGCTGACTTTGGGCTCAAGTTGTCAGACTGAACAATCCTGCTTTGTGCAATGAACCTGGACTAAAACGACAGGCCTTCCAATCTTTATTATGATGGGAAAATGGGTGCAAGAGGGTTCTTGCACCATTCCAACAGGACTGAGTGCCCTTACTAGGGTGCAAGGGGTCTTATCAGGGTGACTTTTAGGGATTAAGGGCAAAATGGGACTGGGAAAAACAACCGAAAGGAAGTTCAACTGCAATGAGAATGGGAATTACCCAAGTTACTGTCTAATGCAGCATAAATATGGGGATGAATGATGCAGGTAAATGACTTCTCATTTTATACCCAAAAACAGACCCCACTGTTCTAGATCTGGCTCAACAGAAGAACATTACAGTGTTGACGAGCTGCTGGGCTGCTCCAAAGACAATAATAGACTATTAGATCATGTTTTTATGAGGTTATTTCAGACCTGGGTGGTGAGAACAGCAGCATATCTGCCCCAAACCAAAGTGTGGGGGTGAAAACACCAAATCCTTAGAGCAAGTTGGGGTGAAAGCAAGTAAACAGCAGCTTCTACTCCAGTTAAAATGGACGACAGGAGCTCCAGACTCATTCAATATTAACCCCAGCATCAGGAGCACAAACAGGGCTGTAACACTAACACACACACACAGACAGACAGACAGACAGACAGACAGAGACAGACACACACACACACTGTAATAGAGCTGAAAGAGGAGAATACTCACAGCTTCTGTTTTCATCCTCACTCCTGTCAATGATGGGCGAGTTAAGCAGCTGCTGCAAACGCAGCTTTTAAACACGCACGACTGGAAACGCTGGGTGGGAACGGATTAATACAGGGAACTATTTACTGGTGGAGGAACCGCTTCTTATCGCCTCCAGTCTGTGATGCAGCAGCCTGAGAAACTTTACTGTTTGACAACCGCGCGCATTTATATGGGGCACGCTGGGCCCACGCCCCCCTTTGGTGACGCGAGTCGAGCTGGAACTACTTTCCACACATTATAGTAATTAACCCAAGGATTAGGCATCATAACTAACACACACACACACACACACACACACACACACTCATGTGACACGATGATCACAATTTTATAAATGTAGATATAGTGTGACATGACCTTAAGCAATAGCTTTAAAAGGATATGTACTACAAGACTTTCTATCCCTGTTCTAATGTTTTATTTCTAATATCTAAATTCTAATGCTTTAGATCTAATACTTCATTTCTAATATCTGAATTCTAATACTTTAGTTATAATATCTAAATTATAATGGTTTAGTTCTAATACTTTAGTTCTAATATCTAAATTCTACTCATAGTTCTAATATCAAAATTCTAAGGCTTTAGTTCTAATATCTAAATTCTAATAATTTAGTTCTAATACTTTAGTTCTAATATCTAAATTCTAATGCTATAGTTCTAATATCTAAATTCTAATGCTTTAGTTCTAATAGTTTAGTTTAATACTTTAGTTGCAATATTTTAATTCTAACACTGTAGTTCTTATATTTTGTTTCAAATACTGTAATTCTAATACTTAAGTTCTAATATTTTATTTCAAAATTCTGTAATTGTAATACTTTAGTTGTGGTTTGTTTTGAGCTGATGTCAGTGTTTGTCACAGAGACACGGTGCTCTACTTTCTGTGGCGCAGGGATACGGGTGTTTGGAAGGCTGTGCTGTATCATGCTAAAAATATAAGAAGTGATAGCAACAGAACTGCTATTGGCCGCGGAGGGGGCGGGACCAGCGTCGATTGGACGGCCCGGCTGTCCAGTCAGCAGGGAACGTATTGGACACGTTGAAGAAATGCATCATGGGAAGGGTAGTTTGAGAATGTTATTCTTAACGGTTCATCTGACGAGTCACGTGATGTTGGAAGTAGTGAGGATGTGTCACTGATTTGTTATATTTCTGCATTTGACGGCAGTTATGACTGTTTATACGACTGTTTATTTCAGTGAAATTAGATGTTAATCAGACACAGTGTTGTATATAGTCGTGTAGTGTATATAGTACTGTAGTATATAGTCCTGTAGTGTATATAATACTGTAGTATATAGTCCTGTTGTGTATATAATACTGTAGTATATAGTCCTGTAGTGTATATAGTACTATAGTATATAGTACTGTTGTACATAGTCCTTGTTGTATATAGTACTGAAGTGTATATTACTGTAGTATATATAGTATTATAGTACATATAGTAATGCTGCGTATATAGTCCTGTAGTGTATATGGTAATGTAGCGTATATAGTACTGTAGTACATAGTCCTGAATTATATAGTACTGAATTGTAGTATATATAGTATTATGATATATATATATATATATATATATATATATATATATATATATAATATATATATATATATATATATATATATATATATATATATATATATAGTAATGTAGTGTATATAGTCCTATGGTATATAGTACTGTAGTATATAGTCTTGAAGTGTATATTGTACTGTAATATATATATATATATATATATATATATATATATATATATAGTATATATAATACTATAATGTTTATATTCATATGGTGTATATTGTAATGTATATAGTCCTGATATATTGTATAAATATATATACTATATAATAATTGCATTGCTAAATATATATTGCAATACAATATAGAGATAGATAGATAGATAGATAGATAGATAGATAGATAGATAGATAGATAGATAGATAGATAGATAGATAGATAGTAAAACGTCCTGGCAGCTGAATGGAGCAGATTTCTGGCGCTTTGTTTATGTAATCTTTAATAAAAAGGGACATTATCTAAATCAGTTGATAAAGAGTTGTGTGGTAGTTGAAGCCGGAGTAACTGTGCTGAAGTATTGAGTGTTGTTGTTGTGTGTTATTGTTGTTGTTGTGTATCTGTCAGAACCTGTAAAGCGTGGCGCTTATAAAGCGAGGCTGTGACGTCATAGGCCCGCGACATCAGCAAAAATGGCGTCGTACTGTCTGACTGTCGGCAGACTGAGGGTGAGTTCTGCCCTGCATGGGTTTTAACAGCTGCCCGACCGGCGGGTCAAGAGCGAGGGGTTGCGAGGGCCGCGAGGGCCGGCGGGGTTTGAGCGGCCAAGTCAGCTGCTGCAGGGGTTCGTCGGGCTTTAGGTGTTTACGCCGGTTTTGTCCTCGCTGTGGGGTCACCGTGACCCTGCAGAACACACACACACACACACACACACACACACACACGTGTATATATGTGAGTGTGTGTTGTATATATATATATATATATATATATATATATATATATATATATATATATAATTTTTTTTTTTTTTACACAAAAATACACATAATAAACGTTGACACACATAACATTATAGTCAGTTATGAGGATGTTATAGTAATAAGAATAATGAAATTTGACAATTTTTAATAAATAAACAGTAATTTAACATTTTCAGCCTGTGATGGAAGTAAAAACTGTAAACTATCAAATTAATTTTCAAAAATGTTTATTTTAACTTTAATTCTGTTTTATTGCCGATCAGTGTTATTGCTTATGTTTTTTATCCTCATGTTAGTTGTAATTCTTTGTAAATTTTGTATAATGTAATTGTAAAATGTAATTCTTTGTAAACATTTGCAAATCTGTCAGTCACTTGTGATGTACTTTGAATCCCAATTTCATTCAGTCTGAAAAGGATACATTTATTTATGAGTTTATTTATAATAATAATAATAATAATAATAATAATAATAATAAAGTATACATTTATATCACAATAAACATGTTAAAACTTGGATTACAGTCATGTTTTTAGTGTTTGCTTTGTTGATTCTTGCAGTATTGCATTCTCTGTATTCTATATTAGAAAAAGCAGTAATTTCTAAATTGAGTATTATATATTTGTATGACGGGCAAATATTTCAGACTAGTTTGGGCACAATAAACAACCCATTGGCCAGTTTATCCACACTAAGGACAAAAGAACGTATTGGTGTATGAAGGAGACAGAATCAACATCCATCCATCCATTTTCTACACCGCTTATTCCTGAATAGGGTCACAGGGGAGCCGGTGCCCAGCCGGTAACTCTGAGCGCAAGGGTGGGAAACAACCCTATACATGGCACTAGTCCATCATAGGGTGCACACACACACATTCACACACTAAGGGCCACTTTAGAGTCACCAATTCACCTATCATGCATGTCTTTGGACTGTGTCGGGGGGGAAACTGGAGTACAAAGGATCAACATTTTAATGTTTTACCAGCTCTGATCTCATTAAAGGCATCGGAGGGTTGAGATCGTGTTTAGTGCCTGTTTAACAGGACGGTCACCCGTACATTTTATTTACTGAATATAGAACATCGATGACAGTTTGAGTTACATCTCAACAATGTGTTTTTAATGTGTATAATCTCACATTTTCCTCAGATGGTATTTTGCAGAATATTTTGTTTGGGTTCACAGGAAAGCATGAAGTTATATCTCTATAATGAAAACAGCTGTGAGGATGTTATAGTAATGAGAATGAGGCACCTGAATAGTGCCATTTAAGTGAATGTTACAGCTTCTTGTATTGATATCAGATCATAAATAAGTTTAAATTAATCAAATTAAGGACTCTGTGAAGGCAGAATTAACATTGTTAAAATGCTAGAATGAGTAGAAGAGCCTGGGTTCACCTTCAGGTTTATATGAGTTGGCTGTTTGTCACCTGCAGTTCATGTGACGACGTAAATGAGTTATTTTTATTTGTATATTACAGCTGAATTACACTGACATCACAGCAGTTCAATACAGATTCTTTATTCTTCTCTTGATTCAGCGCAGAGTGAAGTGTTTAATATCACAGTTTAAATCGGTTTGATCCATTTGTTTTTTTATAAAACGACGTGTGGTGGGTGGCTTTGAAATCTTGTCAAACATTTGCGGCCTTGGTTATTTAGAACGTTTTGTCCTCTGGTGTGACAGCACCTTTAGATTAATATAAATGTTTTATTTTAAAGAAATAAAATAAAGTTAAACACCTGCTACCTCTTTATTCATGCTTTATAACTAGACTTTACTGGATGTACTTAGAAATTCACTTAGTACGTAAATCTGTGAATTGATTCAGGCTTTGCGTGACAACAAAGACAAAATGTAACGGTGTCATTATTTATAGTGTATTTAAAGCATGTGACAGCAGAGGACAGGAGGTCATTTGCTTTGAGAGGTTCAGATTTGTGCTGTTCATTACACTATATATTTAGAATTTCAAAGAATATATGACATTGTAATGTGAATTTCACCACTGCGGGACTAATAAAGGATTATTTTATCTTATTATTGATTGATTATAAAGGTTTTTATTAGTGAACTAAATATCTCTCTCTTTCTCTTTTTCTTTCTAGCTTGTCCTGGGCGATGGGGCCAGACGTCTCCATATCTCCGCTGCCCTCAGCGCAAAAACTAATGTGGCAATGAGCCGCTTTGAGACCGGCTCTGCCATCAATTATGAGAAGCTGCTCAACAACATCAGCATTGTGCGCAAAAGGTCAGTCCCATCACCTGGCTGTGATGGCTGTTAATGTAATGTTCCAATGGAAATAATTTTGCCTATCCTCAGAGCTGGTCAGATCACACTGTATGATCCACGTTGAGTTGCTGCACTTCTGTGTAAGGTCGTTTTTAATGCCACTAACCAGACTACACATCAGCAGAACTAACTAGGTTTTTTTTTTTTTTTACCCCGATCCAATCTGAGTCCCTTAATGCTGAGTTTAATTGCTTGAGAGTTTACATAAGATGTGCTGCTGCTTAATACTGAAATAAAATCACGGTTTTAGTAACAGTTCATATAATTAGACATTCTGGACTCATTTAGTTTAGAAGTGACTTTTCTAAAATTGATTGTTTTATATTCCAGTTCGATTGACTCTCAAACCGTTCAGATATGGGCTGAGGCCATATCATTTATATTGAGTTTTAGAGTTTCTATATAACGTTTTATTTCAGCCTTTTTTGGTTGAAATTTTCGCTCCGTTCTGCCCTCAGCTGATCCTCCTACTCTGCTCCCCTTCACCCCCTCACATTCTCTCACACATACCATGGATGGGGCAATACACAGAGCTCTGGTGTGAAGATGACTCAGTAAAGTACTGATCAAATTTCAACGTGTTTAAATAAAGTTAAAGAGAGTATTTCATTGAGTGTCATTGAGGGATTTTGAGGACTTTCTTCAGCACTGCAGTTTCTGCGTCTCTGAATAGGACGGTCACTTTATTTCTGTCCATAGTTTTGAGCACTGCTGACAGTTGAACAGATCACGCTGTCAGGGTGGAATCTGGGTGGGTTTTATGAGAGGGCAGGTGCTCTACGGTGATGAGAGTAGTGTTTCTACCGTTATGTAAAGCTTTGAGAATCCCAGGTGTTGAAAGGATCTGAATGCATTGATCAGGTCTGGATCTGTAAAGGCGATGTCTGTGGAATGTCGAGATTGTAAGATGTTGTTGCACAATATTGCAGAATAACATGTAATTACAGAATTTCCAACATCCCAATGATTCTTGACATTTCAATTGTTTATTATTTTGGTGAAAAGAATGTAAAAAAAAGTTTATTTGTATTTCTTTGTTTCAAAATAGTGAATATTCTTCTTCATACTGCTTTTTGACTGGTATTATTACTACTTAAAAGTTACATTTTGTTAAATTTTACTGAATATGTGTAGCTGTTGCCACTGATTTCCTGAATTTATTGGTTCCCAGTTCATTTAAATCCTGATTCAATTTGTTTCAATTCAAGATTGATTATTTTAGGCATAATGTTCTCACAATCAGAGGTTTTTAACTTCAGCTCCACAAACTACAGCTCTGAAATCTGCTGCTGAACTAGCTAGCAATAATCATTACAGAGCAAATCTGTAATCAAAGTCAAATCAACTAAAAATAATTGATCATCCAGAAAGCACATCTTATCTAAACTGAGTTATTAATGCAAACACAGACTGGATCAGCATCGGCTGATTTTTATGCTCAGTGATGGATCCTTCTGATTCCCCATTTTCTACAATTTGTCTTGCCCCTCTTTCACCAGACTGAACCGCCCCCTCACTCTGTCTGAGAAGATTGTGTACGGCCACCTGGATGACCCCGTGGGTCAGGAAATCGCTCGGGGCCGTACGTACCTGCGTTTACGGCCAGACCGGGTGGCCATGCAGGACGCTACAGCACAAATGGCCATGCTGCAGTTCATCAGCAGTGGACTCCCCAAAGTGGCCGTGCCCTCCACCATCCACTGTGACCACCTGATAGAGGCCCAGATTGGTGGGGTTCAGGACCTTCAGAAAGCCAAGGTGGGGGACGTGAATTTCTTCATATTTTGTCTCGCATTTCTGTTTGTTGTTGGGAAATTGCTTGTCAGCTACATAGGCTCTTTTGGATCCAGAGAAAAACGAATAGTGCAAGTTCAGACACAAGTTCTTCGATGTCCCCAATGCTCTCTGCCTTGACACCTCCACCTTTACCCATCTGATTGCCTGATGCTCTCCACCTTGGACCCCCTTGATGTTCTCTACACCACTGATCTTTCCCAAAACTCCTGATGTTCACCACCTCTCCTGTGGATTGTGTGGTATACACATAAGGGCGGGTTATGGTATGAGAGATATTAGACATTTAAAGAAACAGGACTGTATGGATAGCAGATGCTGTATTTTTTTGTTAATGGACATGATCTGGAACAGTGCTTTGTTGGCTCAAATATGTGCTGAATCTGAAGCTCCCATAAACTCCCAGTGGGCATATCAGGTTTTTAAGACGACGCAAGGTAGACCTTGGACTCCAGTGATGCAATGAAATGTAACACCTGTGAACAGCTTACTGTCTAAACACAGAGGGAGCAGAGGAGGGAAGCCAAATGCACAGAGATACTGGAGATGACAGAACCATGAGAAAAGCCATGAGAAAAATGGAAGATGAGAGGACTGACCAAGTTTAATAACGCCCAGTGTTCCCTGCATGGGCACATTCGATATGGTGGAACAATAGTGTGAAGAAGAACAGACCAACCCCGAAGAGGGAGAATGGTACATAATAAAGAGCTGTTTTTAATATGAATTGACAATTTTCATCTCAGTAAATGATACATTCATCTCTAACAGCACAGTCAGTCAGTAATGATTAGGTTACAGATTGTGGGTTTAAATTATACTCTAATTCTGTTGGTTCTGAGGTTATAGTCCAGCTGTGTTGACATCTGGGTCAAGGTTTAACTGAACACTGCACTGATGTATAGGCACTCGAGACACCCATGCAGATTTCATCTTGTTCTATTTGATTAGGCGTTAGGAGTGATTTTAAGAAACATTATGTTAAAATCAGGTTCACGATCATGTTGATCCTCCACTGACTGTAATGCCGTTAATCCCAGAATGCTGCTACTGCACTATGGAACATAGAATGAAGACCTTTCTCCAAAACTGCATCATATTGTTGTAAAATTCGGAAATCTTACTCGTCCGCCTCCGTCCGCATGCTCTTTCATTCAGCTGACCATGAAGGGATGCCCATGCTTTTTATTTATTGCAGTGGAGTAAAGGTGAACTGCACTCTACAACTATAGGGGGAGCCCAGGAGCTTCTCTCTGTGTTCTTTATTATGTAAGGGACTTGTCCCTACTGACTGGACTACTGACGAGCAGTTTGTAGCTCAAGCACTTATCAAAAGAAGCAGAATTCGAACACTAATCGTGTCTTGGCTGATCGACTGGGTGCCTGCTGAGTCATTTGCAGCATCCTCTGGAAACTAAAGTACCTCTTTCCTCTCTGAACACCAGGAAGTAAATCAGGAGGTCTATAACTTCTTGGCTACGGCTGCAGCCAAATATGGAGTTGGCTTCTGGAAGCCAGGATCTGGAATCATTCACCAGGTAAAGCTTCTTTCATTTCAACTCTGCTTACTGCACATTTTTGCACACGTACTATAGGGACAATGTTTTCTTTTTTCCAAAAACATGGCTATAAAAAGGTCAGGATGGATGATGATTTCCAGCCCACTTCTTCCCCCAACTCACCAAAAATACTGGATGGGGTTCCATTATTCCAGATGACACAGTTCCACTCAATCCTGGGGAGCTATACCCATCTAGCCCATGCCTGGCATTAGGCATGGTGCCAACAGATTCATGATTGTTTATCTGCTCCAGAGAATCCTGTTCTGTTGGCAGTACTTTTCTACTGCACACACAGCCTAGCCTGTATGTGCATTTGCACATCGTTGTCAGCAGTGGGTGCAACTTAGAACCTGAATGCATTCATTACAAATGGACATATAATATTTGGTCTGGACCTTTGGACCATTCAGTTTGGTATGAACCAAAATAATGTGTGTCACAGGTGTGTGGAGCATCACAGTCCAGCCCAGGATTTGGTCAAACTTAGAGGTGATCTTTGACCAGATCATCTGAACCTTGGTCCAGTTTGTTTCCAGTGTAAAACTCTTATTGGTTTGGACCAATTACAGGAAGTTGAGGCAGGCTATAATCACAAACTAAACAAAGAAGAGGAAAAAGAACCACAGTTGTACCGAAATCCGACTTCCTTTCAAAGGACCTGAAATATCCCCCTCTGCTATAGGATATACTAGTTCATCTCAAAATATTAGAATACTGTGGAAAAGGTTTTTTGATAATTAAAATGTTCTAATAAAAAGGCTTGATATGTCAGTTTACCTGTAATGAATGTAAATGACAGTTTACCTTTTTGTGATTATGAATGAGCTTTTAAATGACATTCTATTTCTTTTCGCTGCACTAGTATCTTTCTCTGGTAAAGTGTCTATTCTGGAGAGTTTTGTGTGACAGTGAGGAAATGCTACTCTTTTGTAGACACTGATTTATGTACTGGTCTAGACGGAAAGGTGCAACCTGTTTCTAACTGTTCTGTAGATTATTCTGGAAAATTATGCGTACCCTGGGGTGATGCTGATTGGCACAGACTCTCACACACCAAATGGCGGCGGCCTGGGAGGCATCTGTATCGGAGTTGGAGGAGCTGACGCAGTGGATGTCATGGCAGGAATTCCATGGGAGCTGAAGTGCCCCAATGTGAGTTCCTATGAGCTCTCTTTCTACTGTCTCTTTGATTTCACTCAGCGTTTTGCAGACGTTTCAGATCAATTTATTCCCTTTTATTTCTAGAAATTAAAGGCAGCTGTTTACCATTTCTACTGTATATTAATCCTATATCTCTCTCTCTCACACATACAGGTGATTGGGGTAAAGTTGACCGGCACTCTTTCAGGTTGGACGTCTCCCAAAGATGTGATCTTGAAAGTTGCAGGAATTCTAACTGTAAAAGGAGGCACGGGTGCTATAGTGGAGTACCACGGACCCGGAGTTGACTCAATCTCCTGCACAGGTACACACATTCATCTTCACTAAGACTGACTTAGAATCCTTATACCAGAGGGTCTCGTCTACATTTCGCATTTTCGTTTGCTCCCAACACACCTAGTTCACCCCAAGAAGGACTTGTTAATGAGTCAGTTCATTATTCGGACTGGTGTGGTAGGAGCAGCAGGGAATGGGTTCTAAAATGTTCTTCGGGACCTGGATAGAGAACCATTGCATTACACATTTACATAGATAGACAGACTTATAAATCTAAAGAGGTGTTTCATGCTTTCATTGTGTGCTGCTGTCAGGCATGGCCACTATCTGTAACATGGGAGCTGAGATTGGAGCCACTACCTCTGTGTTCCCCTACAACCACCGCATGAAGACCTACCTGGACAAGACGGGACGCCAAGGTAGTTCCACGTGCAGTCTCTCCTCATGATTGTAAGAAAAAAAAGAAAAAGATATAACACTTTCTAACAGATATTGATTTGCTTACTCTCTGTTTCAGAGATTGCTGAGCTGGCTGATGAGTATAAAGATTGTTTGGTTCCTGACCAAGGCTGCCAGTATGACCAGCTCATTGAGATCAATCTGAGTGAGGTTGGTCACTCACTCATAGTATGAACAGTAGTGAACGTAGTCAAGACTATTGAACAGCATTCTTGAGCTACAGTATCTACAGTGTCTCTGTCTTAGTATCTGCTTATGTTTTAGTATATAAACGTGCTGTCCAGGCCCTTGGTTTGAAAAGAGTCCCTTTATGTGATCGTAAACAGTTATGAGACTTGACCATTTTTATCTTTAAAACCAATCATCCCGTTCCTGACTTATAGAAATGAATCAGTTAATCGTACGTGCATAACCTCACACACCTGGTTGTTTGATTGTTTTGCTTGTTAGCTAAAGCCTCACATCAATGGACCCTTCACTCCTGATCTGGCTCATCCAGTGTCTGAAGTTGGAGCTGCAGCTCAGAAGAACGGCTGGCCACTCGAGGTTAAAGTGGGTGAGTTAGCACACATAGATATTTGTAGAATATAAACTTGGCAAGAGATCTTTACAAATTTCAGGCTACAGCTTGGCAGCTGCTCCTTCTGTTTGCACCGATGTGACATGATTTAGTCTATTGATTATAAATAACAGTGAGTCATTGTCAGAAACCACATTAGTAGCAAGTCTGTTAGAGATTAGTGAACACCAGCCTAATTGGATGCGAATGTGTATAGCTGTATCACTGGCTGAGTGCGCGGTGATGTATTACAGGTCTGATTGGCAGCTGTACGAATTCCAGCTATGAGGATATGGGACGTGCTGCCTCTCTGGCTAAGCAGGCTTTGGACCGTGGCCTGAAGTGCAAAGCCCAGTTCACCGTCACACCTGGATCAGAGCAGATCAGAGCTACCATAGAGAGAGACGGATATGTATGTACACAAAATCAATCATATATAAAGTAACACTTGGATACAAACTAGGGATTAGTGATACGAACAAAAAAAAAATCATATCCTGATTTATTTTAGCTGAATGCCGACACCTCGTGAAATCCTTTCTCTCTTTAACAATATTTAAACAAATTGAAATTTGATCTTAATTTCTTCTTCATACACAGTTATTTAAAAACTTAAACTTGATATGAATGATATTGCCTCAGTGCATATCATGCTCTGTTTATATCCAGATATAGATATAAATATATAAAAGCCCTAATATAAGCACTCGATCGACAATTTTGAGGTAATAATTATTTTGCTATTTAATGTGTTTTTCTTGTAATAAATGCTGTGTATTTGTAGCAGTTTGTGTTTGACGGAAGCAAAATGATGTAAAATAATCAATAGAACATAAAAACCTAGTTATACATTTGTTTTTTTTCCCATCATGTGATCTGCTTTGAGATTTAATCACCAGATTAAATGAATTTATCATTTGAAAATTTGTTTTCTAATTTATTAAAATATTAACTATTCATAATGTAAAACATTACAATTATTATCTACATGCATCCGAGTCTGTATTGATTGAATGTTGTTGGAAGACACTGATTCACCGGTGTTTGTGTGCAGGCTAAGATCCTGAGAGATGTCGGTGGTGTGGTCCTGGCTAACGCTTGTGGGCCGTGTATTGGGCAGTGGGACAGGTACAGAAAGTATAATGCACTGTAATGGTTAGCTTACTGAAGAGTACGTAGAGGAAGTGATGACTGTGTGTATCGGGTGTGTTGTATTGAGTGTGGGAATGTAAGAGTATGTTGGTGTTTGTGTTTCTTCCAGGCGTGACGTGAAGAAAGGGGAAAAGAACACCATTGTTACCTCCTTCAATCGGAATTTCACTGCCAGGAATGACGCAAATCCAGCCACACACGCTTTTGTCACTTCACCTGAGGTACACTCCGATTCAACCATTCTCCAGAGACACACACACACACACACACACACACACACACACACACACACACACACACACACACACACACATTTGCTCTTCCTCTCCCATCCCCCCTCTCTTCCTCACACACTCTCCTCTCTCTCTCATATATAACATACCTCTCTCCCTCTTTCAGATCGTCACTGCTCTGGCGATTGCCGGCACTCTCAACTTTAACCCAGAAACAGATTTCCTGACCGATCCTAAAGGAGAGAAGTTTAAATTGGTGCCCCCTACAGGCGATGAGCTGCCAGCACGAGACTTTGACCCTGGTGAGGACACCTACCAGCACCCACCTATGGAGGGAGGGTCCGTCAGGGTGGACGTGAACCCTCAGAGCAACAGATTGCAGCTGCTCGAGCCCTTCCAAAAGTGGAACGGCAAAGACCTGCAAGACCTGCAGGTGTTAATTAAGGTGAGATTGAGCTTGTCTTAATGTGAGGTGATGTGTGGGGTTGTTACTCATTAATAGGAGGATTAAAGTTTAGCTGCAGGTAATTTTGTACTTTGAAATCCTATGATTGCAAATTACAGAAGTAATGTATGAACTAACCTTTATGGAGATGCTGATCATTTTTAAAGCAGTGATCTGCAGATACCAGTATGATTCAGATATCTGTACTGATTGTAAATATTTTAAGTAAACTAGTTATGACCATTCTGAAGCTAAATGGTTCAGGGCTGCATAGATATTGCTGACACAGATGTGCAAATGCACACTTGCAGCTTGTTTGTTCCCTGTAGTGAAGCGCTGCCGATAGGACTCTCTGGAGCAGATGAACAAGCATGAACCTATTGACCATGCCTTATGCCATGTGTGGGCTAGAGGGGTGTAATGACCCCCAGCATTGAGCTACAGAACAGAGGAACTGTGTTCTCTGGATTGGGATTAGTTGGGGATGAGGTGGGGTGATCATCCAATGTCCTGACCTAGAATTCTTGTCGCAGAATGCAATCGGATTTTCACAGCAATGCTGCAAAAGCTGTGACTGGATAGTAGAGGCAGTTACTGCAACAAAAGCAGACTAAGCTCCTTTTTAGATCCTTGATGTCAGAAGAAACAATGAACGATGGTGTTCCAATACTTTTGTCCATAGTGTAATCACTCACATATTATCTCTCTTTGTCTCGCAGGTGAAGGGAAAGTGTACTACAGATCACATCAGTGCTGCTGGCCCATGGCTGAAGTTCCGTGGTCACCTTGACAACATCTCCAACAACCTGCTGATTGGAGCAGTTAACATTGAAAATGATGCCGTGAACAAGATCAAAAACCAACTGACTGGAGAGTATGGTGGTGTGCCAGATGTTGCTCGCTCCTACAAGGTATGTGCACACACGTACAATTTGTAGTTATTAGATTAAAGAAAACAGCTTTGTGTGTATATATACTGGCCTTAATCTGTTGTGTGGTTGTGTGTGTTCACTCAGGCTAATGGCGTTCAGTGGGTGGTTGTGGGTGATGAGAATTACGGCGAGGGGTCCAGTAGAGAGCATGCTGCTCTGGAGCCCAGACACCTCGGAGGAAGAGCCATCATTGTTAAGAGCTTCGCCAGGATCCATGGTGTGTGTGTGTCTGTGTGAAATAGGAGTGTAATTGTACACCGAGCTCAGAGGGAGAGTAGGAGGAGGATGATGAGGAGACGTGAGAGGACCAACAAAACTACTGTTATCATAGTCATACTTGTAAATCTTCTACACTACAGTTCCCATAATCCCATTCAAATCCAAGCCTTATTTACTATCGGTTTATGTCTTAAAGGTTCCTGGTGAAACTAGCACTGGTTCTGCATTATGTTCATCAATCTTAGGTAGATGTTTTGTCTATAGCTGTCATTGTACTGTGTATTCTCCATATTACTGCATACATCAAAGTGTGGCATCCATGTGACCATTTGGTACAAATACACACAACATTACGTCCATAATCTGCAAGTGTGTAAATGCACATTTTTGATGTTTTAGAAAAAAATAATCAAAAATTATTAGTAAGGTATTTACAAAACATTTGTTGTTTTCATTGTTAGTTAGTAAATGCCTAAAATGACCAAGCTAAATTCAAAAGATTGAAAGTCATAATCTGAAAAATTAATTATTTGTTTCAATAACTGATATATTATTCAACTGGCCTCAAGTTTAATTTTGACAAATAATAAAATAAAACATTGTATTTTATTATTGTTGGTTATATTTTCAATAAAGTATGCAGCTGAAACACTTCTTTGAGGCAAATTTTAAACCCCTGTAAATCCCTTTATTTTTATAGTTTGGGTTTTGATGGACTCGGAGTGGGGAAACATAATGAAATATTCATTCTTTCTCTCTCTCTCTCTCTCTCGCTTTTTCTCTCTCTCTCTCTCAGAGACTAACCTAAAGAAGCAGGGCTTGCTGCCTCTGACCTTCTCGGACCCTCGGGACTATGACAAGATCCGCCCTGATGACAAGATTTCCATCACTGGTCTCGAGTCTTTCGCCCCAGGCAAGGTCAGTCCACATTCCTGTGCTGTTTCTGGCCTCTGTGCTCTTTTCTCCTTCATGCTCTGCTCATGAGCAGCTTGTCAGCTGCTTTATCCATCTTAGTTACTGCTTAGATGACTTCTGTTAACATCTTATGTCTGATAAACTGTAAGGTGGTAAAGGTGGTCAGTATGACTGACTAATGATAATTTAAGTAGAAACGATGATGAATGTGAAAACATTTCTCCTTTTCGTCCACTCTCTGTCTCTAGCCTCTGACGGCTGTGCTGAAACACTCCGACGGCAGTTCAGAAAACATCGTGTTGAACCACACCTTTAACGAGACCCAAATCCAGTGGTTCCAGTCTGGCTCTGCCCTCAACAGAATGAAGGAGATGCAGAAGTGAACAGGAGGCGGAGTCGGGGGCCAGTCAGAGATGACTGAGGTCAATAAGTGGAGTTTAAAGGGGGACAAAATTAGTAGTTTGCAATCAACTGTGCTATTAGTTGATTAATATACCCATTTATTATAGAATGCAGACTATACACTATACCTACACACACACACACACATACATACACACACACACACAAAACAGGTCGCTGTACAGTTTGAACGCGCACACCAGACACACACCATATACATGCTCACTCAGGATTGTTGTATTGTGTAGATACTAGTGTTCCCCCTATAGGATGACAAGGCCACACACACACAAGCATGGATTAGTGTTTGAATGTACATATTTTACCAATGTATTAACTGTACCTCACCTGCACTGTTTTTATCAGCACTTCTTGTTTTTATAGTGAACTGCAACCATCGTTACTGTAGCTGACGTGTCATCGCCTGTAGACACACACACACACACACACTCCAGCCTACTCTCACTCTTCACACATTTCACTCCTTCAGCCGTCCTGTGAAAGTAGTTGCTACAGCATCTGTGTCAGCTGCCTCTAAAAGTAATCTTGGACTGAATCTCAGATGGTTCTCTCCATGCTCACTGTAGTTCACTAGGTATGCCATTAAACATTGGCTTCTACCCTATGTAGTGGATTGAACGTCTAGGAGAGATTTGACCTCTTCTTGATGTTGGACATAGGGTGAGCTATATAGATGTAGAAGCCAAACAGCTTCTCCCCAAGTCCAAAACGTGTGTTTGTGGGGTTCTTCATCGAGTATGTAGTGATATGTTCACTCTAAAGGGAGTAAGGAGCCTTCGTGATGTTCTCCTGAAATGGTTAATGATTACAATGTTTCTCTGAAGACGTCCCAAACCATGAAGGTCTTCCAGAATTGTGGAATTACTAATTAAGTCTTGTCCCAAAAGCCCCTCATAGCACCGATATTATCGTTCACCTGTGGAATAAGCATCTGATTGGCCAATTTCTCTACCAGCTGAGAAGATTCTAAGCTAATCCCCTTTAGAGAAACTGGGCCTAGGACATAAATGATTCTCCAGCTAATCTCAGAGCCACCTTCAGTAGTGGGAATTAACTTGATGACCTACAAACTCAAGAGTTGTCCCTCTACAGAGTGAAGACGTTACTTAGATTAGCCTTAGTTGGAAGTCCTGCTGTGGCATAATTTACACCAATGCCAAACTCAAGACCTTTGAAGACCTCTCCAACTAAAATTTCCTCTCCATTCCTGCAGTACTGTTGTGTGATCACTCCATAAGTCTGAGATCAGAGTAAGAAAACACTGTCCCTGGTTTGTGTGTGACCTTGTTTTCCTCCAGCTTTTCGTATGTTGACCTGCTCTCTGTGCTGACTCCTGACTTCAGTGGTAGCCGTTTTGTCCAGTTTTGAGTAACTAAACGCACAATAGTGGTGTGTAGGCTGTTTTAACACACACAGCCCCAGCCACACACATATACACACAAACACATACAAGCTTTTTCCTTATTAAAGCTAATTTAGGGTCATTTAGGAATCCATTGACATATTTTATTGCTAGGAAAAATGACTCAAGAATTAGCAGTGGTTTGTCTGAATGTGGTCGTATTCTGCATGTTGGGAGTGTAGGGTTTGTGAATGAGTGTTGATGGGAACGGACTGAGTGTGTTTGAGCTCATCAGATTATGACGGCTCCATGTAATGCCCAGGTGGACCATACAATGATTTGAATTGCTGTAATGTTAAAGGGGAATTCTGCCCACTTTTCAAATTTTGTAATTCAATTATTGAGATGTAACCTGTCGTGTGTCCGAATCTCTCGGTGTAGTCGCTCAATGAAAAGCATCCTAAAGTTTCAAAACAAGTGTGTACATATATGAATAAATAGTTTATGAGAATGTAGACTGATGTCTACAGATTGTAATGGCCTTCAAGTGCGAACATGGAAAGTTTTCATGACCCATTTTAAATTCCATCATCTCTGTGTTGGGAGAAAGAAACCCTGTTGTTCTGAAAGTTGTAAATAGCGTGGGGTTTGAAGTGCTCCTGGATTGTGAGAAGAAGGGACTTTTGATGAACAGATCAGTCAGTACCTTTGATATTCCATCGTTAATTGGTGGCACCTTTGATTTATGTGATTACAACAAATTATTACACAGATCAAAGTCAGATTGTTGTTCTAGGAAACTCACTGGATGCAAATGGCTTCTGATTTTTCGGCCTGCATTATATGGTTTAATCAGGATTCCAGTCTTCTCTTTCTTTTCTTCAATATTCAGCATTAAGACAAGCATTATAATCTGTGTTAGACACTGCCTGTCGGTCTGGTTTCATGCTTTTTGAATGAGTCTGATGTAGCAGGGCTATGTGGCAGGGCTGGGAATTACCTGAGTAATTGTGTATCAATGTTGTGTTTAAGTACTCTCGTGGACAATTTGTGCTGTATTTGAGTACTTAAAGTGAATACTTGTACTTTTATTCATTCTAAGAGGCAAGAACACTTCTTAGCACTTACATATTCATTTAGACCTTCAAACCACTGTTAATTTCAAAGACAATGAGGTTTCTCTTTTCCCTTACTTTGAGTTCTCAAAATGGGAATGTATTGTTTAAAACATTCAGTCATATTCACATTGGTGTGAGATGAAACTGCCCACATCTTACACTAATTAGTCTTTATGTGAATGTGGTTCTTCTCCAATAGGTCAAAGCACTGCACATCACCCCGTCACACAGCACTTAAAAAAAACTTTGTATTCAGACTAATTTATTCATTATCGATCCATTTTTACTTTCCTTCCAGTAGATTTTTGGCTCCATGCATTCACTGAAGTCCAGAATTTTCATGTGCACTTGCTTCTCACTCCCTGAGCCAGTCCATCCTGCCCTGTCCTGACCAGGCTTATGGTCAGCACCTGTGAAACAGCTTGCCAGCTCTACAATGTGATTAAAAGCTCACACCTGTGTGCCAGTGATGTAATATCCATTACCTGCTGAAGTGATGCTGTAGCCTAACAGTGAACAGACGTGTTATGTATGTATGTGACGCACTCTGACATCTGAAATCTAACCTACATCCAAACATCTTAATTCTGAATTTTGTTGGTTTTGAATGCTCGCAGTTTTATTGCTGGCAGAGATATTGAACGAATCTAGAGAGTTTCCTAAATAAATGCCAATAAAATATATCAGATAATGAGAAAACTGTTGTTTTGTCTTGATTTATATTGCAGTACACACGCACACCCCATGCGTGTGGTATTTCAGAATGCAGGATTTCTGTTATATCCTCAGAATATTTATCCTTAGCTAGTTTGTAGAATCCAAAAGATTCCATGAGCTTAGATGCTGCTACATACAAAAGCCAGCCCCGATACCTAGAAACACAATACACTCTATATGTGAATATCAGATCACATCATGAGTACTGACACAAGACATTGGTAAGTGCAAGATCATGGCTGATTTCAGTAGCTGAACTAGAGCCCAAAGTCGAGGATGGTCCAGTAGGTATATCCCTCAGCTCTTCTCATATTGGACAGACTTGACTTTTGCCTATCTGGCTAAATGGAGAAATCCTCATTCAGAAATGCCCCTTGGTGCTTTACGCTTCGAGAGGAGGAGGGGAGTTTGAAGGTTGACAGATGTGCAGAGGACACGAGAATATTATATAACCATGTTACATACGCACTGTACACGCTCTAAGGCCTGTATGTTATCACAGCTTTATGGTTTATTTACAGCATAATACCAGTGTAGGCCTAATGGAAACTAGATATCCCAGTCAACAGAGAGCCAACAAGCTCTATTCATGCAGTATTTAATATGAACTATTCATAAATATGATAAACAGGATGTTTAATTTATTTGAGGTCACAGACACAATGAGGAAAAGGATTTAACTGGTCCAATTAATACAAAATAAAATGTATTACATATGTGAATATTTAGTAATAATAAAAACTATAACCATAACCATTGT
The DNA here is from genome assembly GCA_034509495.1 of Acestrorhynchus altus. Classification (NCBI taxonomy): domain Eukaryota; kingdom Metazoa; phylum Chordata; class Actinopteri; order Characiformes; family Acestrorhynchidae; genus Acestrorhynchus; species Acestrorhynchus altus. Next base: position 2,286,210 of record CM067505.1, read on the forward strand.
TGTGAATTAATGTAATTTATGTGAATTTAACATGTTGAAATGTTTACATATTGCAAATTGAAATTTGGTCCAATAAATACAAAAGTAAACACATAACGTGTGAATATTTATTATTATTATTATTGTTATTATTATTAATAACAATAATAGCAATAATAACAATAGCAAGAATATAATATAATATATATATATATATATATATATATATATATATATATATATATATATATATATATATGAATGAATTATTGTAATTTACGTGTTGAAATGTGTACATTTTGTACTATTTTTAACTATTAATGATCCAAAATATATTTTCTAATATTATTTTAAAAATATTTTTCTTAACAGTGTAAACCTAATTTAAAGTGCCTGTGCCTAATTTAATCGAGGTCTAATTTGAATATATATTTTAATATATATTTTTGAACATTTTGCTTTTGTTTATGTTTTTGTTTACGCTGAACTACACGGCAGTGTCGTAAAACATCAAGCACTGTCGTAAACGCTGGACGCGTGAATGGGTAGTGAGGTCGATATTTGGTCCTAAATTAGGTGGATTTGGGGGTAAAATGGGCTTTTAAGCTGAACTGTGACGGTGTACAGAACATTAGGGTGTCTAAATAGAGGAGAAAGGTGGGTGATTTGCCTTTATTATGTACGTTTTGGCTGTTTCTTGGCTGAATTTGGCTTCTGTTTGGAAATGTCCGTTCCACCTTAAATGGCGCTGTAGTTACATTCTAGTGCCTGAGGCGCCAGAATGTAACTACAGCGCCATTTAAGGTGGAACGGACAATTCCAAACAGAAGTCAAATTCACCTTTTTATATTAACTTAATTTAACCTCTAGATGTTTTAATCATCTGTTTGGTGAAGTATTATCTCTGATACTTAAAATTAAGACACTTTCATTGAGTAAATATCCCATATCTGAGATAAATATTCCATATCTTCCAGAACATCTCCGTCATCTACTAGAGAGATTAGATAGAACTTTATTGTTCCCTTGGGAGGGTTTCCTCAAGGAAATGAAGGTTCCATCAGCAGCATCAGTACAGGACACAGAAGATTATAATAGAGAAGTGTTTAGTAAAAGAAACACTATAGAAATATAAAAAACATATACTAACACTGATACTCAGGTTTGTTGTTCATTACTTTGTTGATAAAGCCTCTCCAGGTCCAAATCAGGATGTTTGTGGTGGTGGAGATGGTCGACACTGTGCGGATTCCTCCCTGGAACTTCCATCGACAGCTCAACGATGCCATCTCTGAAGAGCTCAACAAGAAACTGGCTAACAAGGCAAGACCTCCATCTGAGTAGAGGTTATATTAACTATGTGTGGAGATGCTTATGTTAAAGCTCAGGTCATTTACTCTTAAAAATAAAGGTTCCATTAAAGGTTCTTTGGGCCGTGCCATAGAAGAACCATGTTTTTAATAGATCAAGGTAAAGGTGCTCATAGACCCACTGTATTTTGCATTTAACCCATCCATACACAGGGATACACACATAAACACTAGGGGGCAGTGAGCACACGTGCCCAGAGAGGTGGGCAGGCCTATCATCGGTGCATAAGGGCACTTCGGTCATGTCCTGCCAGTTCAGGGATTCGGCCCTGGTCACTGAAGAACCCGTGATGACTGAAGACACTGTACAAGACTTGTTTACAATAAAGAAAAAACGTTTAAAGCACTTAAATATAGGCTTTATAAGGAGACCGTCAACAAATGATCTACTCACATTAATTTACTATCTCGCGTAGATATTCTCACTTTTGGTAGATCAGCACCAAATAGACAGGGTTGTCTACAAGATGTATGGCAGTATATTGACTCCAGAGTGCTGTTTATGTAGTATTTTGCCTGCAGTGTTCATGATATGAGTGCAAAATATAGTTCTTGTAAAAGCTTCAATAACCCATTTGGTAATTATACAGTAATAATATAACAATGAGGTATATGAAGAAAGAGAAATGTGAAGCTACAACAGCTGGACACTCGTGTGAATGCTTAGACCTGTTTCTGTGAGCTAGTTAGTAATCTATCTCTCCTGTCCACAGGTTGTGTATAATGTTGGCTTGTGTATCTGCTTGTATGACATCACTAAACTAGAGGATTCCTACATTTTCCCCGGAGATGGAGCCTCCCACACTAAAGGTACTACAACCAGGTGCACTGTTCTTAACTCATTCTGTGCTCACATGATTTTGTGTCTTTGACTGCACCACAGGACATCACAATCGCACAGTGTGAGGGTGTAGCTGTTTCCGGATAGATTTGTTCCAGGATTGATTGCAGTATCCCATCCGGCATTGTCTAGACTGATACGCTGTAAATGCAGAATAACGTTTCTAGAGCTGCCTCTGAATTTACAGACAGACAGCATATTCTGTGTACCTGTTAAACACTGGATGTATTGTTGTGCAAGTTTGAAAGCCTCTGTTGTTGTTCTTGTACTTGGACTAGCCTGCCGTTTGCAACAGCTTCTGCATTGATCCTAATTTTTATGTGAGTTCAAGGTCTTTGTTGTTGGTTAGTGACAGTTTGGTAAGTTTTGTAGCTTTTATTTCCCACTTTTCACCCAGTTTCCATTGTTGTGTGTTTTGGAACAGTACATTTTAGATACGTGGTGTTTCACCCGTTCCTGGACGAGATTCTGGTGGGGAAGATCAAATACTGCAGTCAGGAAGGAGTGCACGGTAAGACTGCGTCCACTTTGCACCTCCATCTCTCTTTAGCTCTGTTGAGCAATATTTGTCTCGTTCCATTTTGTCTTCCTATTTAGGGACGTCTTAATCATTGGAAAATTGTTTGCACTAAAATATTGCTACAGTAAGAGTCACATCAAATTACATGTTTATTTGACCTTTGTCCCATTATATGAAACATATTTGATAGTTTGTATTATATTAGATACAGCCAGAATTTTCTCACTGCATTTTGTTTAAAAAAACATTCTGAGCACAGAACTGTTAAATACTTTGAATTGCCTTTAAATGTTTACCAAAATATATTTTTCTTATTAATGTATTTAATTATTACTTATAAAATGTATATCGTTGTGATTATTTAGATATTACACTATTTCTCTTTCTTCCTTATTTGACATATTGGAAGAAGTAAATGATACTGTGTGTGTGTGTGTGTGTGTGTGTGTGTGTGTGTGTGTGTGTGTTACAGTCAGTCTCGGATTCTTCGATGACATCCTAATCCCACCAGAGTCCCTACAACAGCCTGCTAAATTGTATCCTGTCTGGGGTTTTCTAATAAACTGCAAATGATGTAGTCTTGATCTCATTGCTCTTGGTGTGGGATGACAAACAGCAGCTTGTATTCCATCTATTCAGTTTGGTCCTTGATGGTTGCTATAGTGACGAGGCAGAGCAGGTGTGGGTGTGGGAGTACGAGACGGATGAGGGTGCTCATGACCTCTACATGGACCAGGGCGAGGAGATCCGGTTCCGGGTTGTGGATGAGCTCTTCCTGGACACATCGCCCACTGGACCCAGCACTGACCCGGAGACTCCTGCTAACAGCAGGAACACGAGCGCGGCACCCGCACCTGCTGCAGCTACAGACGACGGCACACAGAAGAAAGAGTCTCCTTACACACTCATGGTGAGAGAAAGCTTGGCAAAATCATACATTATGTGTTTTAGATTAGCTGACACTCTGTTGGCACAAGAGGGCGTAAAGTTCCCCTCCCCCTTTTAGGCCAACTTTTGGGTAGTGTACCTCTTGGTGAGAGGTCGCTGAGAGACTGCTAGACATGCCTCTACGACACACTCAAAGACATGTTTCCAGTTTTGAGAGGGAGTTTCATTAGAAAACAAATTGTCTGCAGTTTCCAATCTTTATCCCTGAACTTCCTGTGATAGTGTGTAGTTAATGTGTGTGTTCTGTGCATTGTTTTCTGTCCTGCAGGCCTCTATCAGTGAGCCAGGATTGGGTCTCCTGTCGTGGTGGAGCAGCTGATGAATGATGTGATGATATCTGGCCATACACACAGTTTACAGCAGAAAAAACAAGGGTGTTTTTCAGTGGCGCTGGTCCAGTGCAATCATGATCACAGGCCTCGACTGGAGTTTAGAAATCACTGTTTTTGCTCAGTTGGAAGATTTCATACCTGCCACTGACCGGGGAACATGCGCATTTTGAGCTACGGACTACGGCTGTGCTGCCAGGTTCAGCCCTGCTGTTTGTGCACTCTGGACTAGAGCTTCAGAGTGCATGCAGAATACTAGCGCTGTAATTGGTTTGTACATTTTTAAGTATATTAAAAAGTCAGTAATATGACCTGGTTAATTATTAGCCTGGATTATTCTGACAAGATTCATTTACGTTTGTTTGATTAAATGAGCGCCTACATCAGAACCCCCACAGAAACACATCTGGAGCTATGATTTGTCAGAATGCTTATGTACAAGATACCCATCACTGTGATTCAATCGCATGTTGTAAATGCCTTCAGCACAGAGCAGTTCTGCAGCAGACCCTGAACTCGCTGTGATATTTAGGATTTGAGCAATGAGGACTGCAAAGAACCAACTGACCACTCAGCTGACCAGTCTCTGAGCAGCGAACGCCACAATAACGCATTTCATCAAAAATGTGCTTTTTGTTGGAAACGAATGACCTCCCTCTCAAAATAATGCAACGTGACAAGATTGGTTGCTTTAATCTGATTATGCTGCCCTCACAGTCAGACACCACATCCGAATCCAGCCTGTTTAGGGAAACACGAACTGAAAGGATGAATTTATTTTGACGTTGCCCTTTTTTAGAAATATCAGTTCATCATTCCTGGTAGTGTTTCTGTCCGTTTATCTATCTGACAGTTTCATTTTGCTGTATAGTGTGGCTTAAATTTATTAAAACGTTCTATGCAAACACTGAACCCTGTGTGTGAGTTGATTAGTTGATGCATGCAGAGAGGACCTCTGTAGACAGGAAGTGAGTAAGTGAAGGGCAAATGCATTGTGATAATATATTAATAAAAATATGCTGAACGTCCTCTCACTCTGTGCCCACCTGCCATTAATCCTCTTATAATGTGTTTTACAGGCAGCTTTGCTGAGAATTAATCCTGAATTGGCTTCAGGAGCAGTAGGAGAGAACGGGGCTGGTTGTCACACTTGTTAACTGCTAAAATGACGGTGACAAACTGCCAGGTTCTAATGCATTTTCAACAATGATTTTTTAATTAAAAAAAAGTTTAAGTTGTCTAGTTTTTTTCATTGTTGGTTGTTTTATTCAGATTTTTTTACTTTAAGGAAAAATGCATGATCAAACATCCAGGTCTAATGTGCTGTCACAGGTTGACATCGACAGCCAGAGTCAGAGAGAGCAAAATTGGCCATCCTCTCTCTGGGTGGGTAGATGGCGCTCTTTCACCACATCAAACCCAATGCATTGCTGGTCAAAACAGGCATCTATTAGTTGCTGTATCAGAGCAAGGGACCCTGTGCTTTCCTCCAAATGGTTTGGCTGCCAGCAATGTTGCGCTGGCAGCTGTGGTAAATGTATTGGAGGAGGCATTTGCTTGTCTTCACCCTCCTTGGGAATATACACGCTGTTGGGTTTATTGTATGTGATGGAGCCGTATCTGACACTTCCATATTGGGCTGAATATTTTTGATAAAATTTAGAAAAAAAAAGCATTGTCGTGGAGATCATAGAGCCCTAAGGCCGAGGTATAAGTATGCACATATGGCAGACTGCCCTGTGATGGTTTTGTTTTTTCAAACTATTATTAAACAAAAACTGAACATTTATATCTGATCTTTGATTCATTTTTGTTATTTGAACTTGACAATGGCCATATTTCGAACGATTTATTAAAGAAAATAACCAAATCTTAATGGTAAACCAAGCGCATTCCTTTTACACTCACATAAAACCTGAATAACAGTGTCCCAAATGCAGCCAGCATGGTATGGGTTTGAGGAATCTTACCTCTGAATGGGTTTCTCTCAGTGAGTCACTTGAAGTGAAGTGATTCAGCAGCTCGTCTCAGCAGGTGCTGAGGAACGGTGGTCACAAATGTCAGCCAGGACACTATCTGAGTCACAATCGCATGAATCAGAGTTGCAGCAAAGAGATAAACAGGGTAGGTTGATGCGAAGACTTCCTGAGACCGTTTCCCATAACTGCAGTATTTAACCAAGATATACCAGTTTTACCCCAACTGTGTTTCTTTGCTTTGATAGAACTGCTGATCTCTGATAAATTGGGCTCATTTTGAGGAAGTTGTTTCTATCTGTGTCTCTGTAGATGATATCAGTGTGAGAATATGGGAAACAATTTGGCTTTTAACAGTAAAAAATTTAAAATTAATAAAAAATAAATAAATAATAATGAACAGCCTGATGTTGTACACAAATATTCATGGCCATGGCTGCCCCTGAAAGAAAGCATATCTGAGCTTAAAAATCTATTGTCCTGGTATTAAACTCACAGCTCTGAAATGCTTTTCTGTGTATCTCCCAGCTTAGACGTCAGACCTCAGCCAGGGCCCAACAACAGCAGTTTAACAAACATGGGTACTGAACCCACAACCTTGTGACCCAAAGCTCAGTCCAACACCTGCCCCCAGGCAAACTAACCTGCAGAAATATCCAATCTGAATCAAACACAATCAGCTCAAATGTTGGGAATTATGCTTTTTTGCAGAACTGCTGGTGCTTTAGATGATCAAATGACCATCTAATAGTGTCAGGTTTTGCACAGTTTCATTAATCAGTTGTGACACAGTCTGTCCTTTTGCAAGTGTGAGCAAGGGCCTGAGTGGGAACTGCATCAGTCCCGCCCTTCACACACACACAAACACACACACACACACACACATACTCACACACACACTCTCTCTCTCTGGATGCTCAGCAGCAGGGCTGTTCTGCTGGTGGATGAGGACTTCAGGGAATCCATTTCAGTCCACCTTAATGAAGCATCTGCACCTCCAGGCTGGGGTATCAGAGTGAGTTGGTCTTGCTGCTGTCTATGAGTCACTGCATCACAGCTGCTGTTTACATTCCGCCCTGCAGATCATGTGCAACTTTTCCCGGTCCACCTTAAAAGCTGGTGCAGCTGCAGCACTATTTAAGGTGGACCGGACAATTCCTCCTCCGACCGTGGAGCAGATTTAAGGAGTGATGTGTGGAGGTAGTAGGAGTATATGGCGGTGTGTTTTCTGATAAATGTGCTGACAGAAACGTCCAGAATCGCTGTTTTAAGTCGTGTTTTTGTCCTCGACTGTCACACCTTCTGTCTTTCTTTTGCATCCACACAGAAGCTTCTGGAACAGCAGCGGCGGGTCGTTGACGCTTCTCACATTTTCTTCACTATTTAACGACTTTCTTTACACACATTATACACACATTTGCGCGTTTAACGGCTGAAGTGAAGTATTAATGTGCTGGGAGTGATCTTTTTTATTTTAATATTTTAACTTTTTTTTCTCGGTTATTTTATTTATGTATTTTTTAATGATACAACTGCAAAATGTGATATTTAAGCATGTTTGCGACGCGGTAATTAATAAAATAAAATAAAAACAAAAAGGAAAAAATGTGAATATTGGTATAATTCTTTTAATTTATGTGTTTTAAACACGTGAAGGGTCAGAGAAATGGTCTAAAATTATGAACACGTCAAAAACATGTTTAATATGATCGACTGTTAGCTGGAAGCTGTTTCGGCTGTTTTAGGATACAGTCTTGTTTATTTAATAGATTACAATTAAATAATGTTTCGAATACATTTAGTATTTAATACATTTAGTATTTAATAATAAATAATCTCAGAGTGTCAAGATAAAAATACAGAAAAGGCAACTCTTATTTTGAAATGCTGTCGTGGTGGACCGGATGTTTTGTTCTTTTTGGCTTGATGACGACAGAAGGGCCTCATGATTCGCTCTGACATCACCAGACGCGTGCGTCACGGCCCTCCAGGCCTCCTCAAACATTCCCTAAATGGCAGGTTTGGAGCAGTGTGAGGCTCCAGGCAGGGCAGCAGGGCAGAATAAGAGTCCCTCAGTGCTGCTGTGCCCTTTAGTGCCACTCTGCCGGGGTTGTGCTGACCCAAACGGGTACAATGGACCCTTTTGTGACTGCACAGCTTGTGCCATGGGGCATGAGGTGGCACACATGTAAACAAACTGCAGCACAGCTTTGTTTACGCCACCCATGAAGGGAAAGGCTGTTTTGGTTGAGTGGACTGGCGGATATGGACTGGACAGCCTAATGGACAATGAAAATGAGCCTGTCCAGTCCTGCAGAGTTCCGTTCAGAAAGATTGACCTGCCCCCGATGAAAAAACTGGATATTTATTACCCAATAATATGTGATCGGCTGAGCTTTGAGTGTGAGATAATACCTAATGTACCAATATTCACATATAGGTTCATAATACAGCGCCTTGTGCATTAATTATCAAGCTTATACCAATGTTCTGGTCCTGACATTACTTTGCATGCGTCAGAGTAGTGCCACCTGTCTGGGGTGAGGGGGGCTATGAAAGGGTGGGTTGATTTCAGGTCCTAAATTGTGAGGAAAAGAAAAATTCTGACACTTGTGAAGGAAAAAAACACTGATCTGTAATCTTGCGCTGCTGAATTTAAACATCTTGAGGCCCAAAATGCATAGCTGTTCATATACCTGGCGATTTAAATGTCTGCTGTGACCACTCCCCCTCTCACAGGAGGCGGGGCTTCACACATTTACCAAGTCATCATTTGGCCCTCGAGAAATGGGGTTATGGACGATGAACAGCAGGTGTTACCAGCAGCAGACAGCAGCTCAATTATGGTTGGAGGGGCTCAGTTTTTTTTTTTTTTGTGGGTGTTTGAAGGGCTTAACCACGTTGTGGTGCAAGACATCTGCCTTCACCGCAGTGAGTGTGTTTACGTACATGCAGTAAACCAATCTTATTTGGATTTTTGCTGTTATCTGATTATTCAAGTGGTCATGTAAACAGCATATTCCGATGTAAACAGCATATTCCGATATCATAGATAGTCTGGAAATTCGATTAAAGAAGTTGTGATCAGGTTTTCCAGGGCAGGTACCCTCTTAACCAGAGTTCTTTTAGATTTCTCAGTCTACGTATATGTGAAAACAGACAATGGTACCAAAAATAAGTAGTTTTTCTGCAGGTTTCCTGGTCATTGCTATTTTCCAGGTGAGTAATGCTGAGTTTACACTGCAGTTTTTTAGCTTTTCAGCTTCTCAGCAGGTTTTGGAGATCATCTTCAAACCCTATATCAGAGGCAAATTAGTGTTCACTCAGCTTTGCCGCGATTGCTGTTTGTGAATTTTTCAAAGATGCAGTCTGAGAGTTCAAGTCGAGACGTCAAAAATACATTCAGATCATCACTTTTGGACGTTTGATGGAAGTTCAAAACAGGCTCTAACCTCAGTTGCACCCAGTTGCAGACTGGGTTCCCTGTCTGACTAGGACCTCTGTTGGACATCAAGATGCAAGATGGTTAGTCATTAGTAATAGAAGTTTAGAAGATGTGTGAAAAGACATTGCAGAAACTTTCATTCCGGCTCCTCTCTGGACATCTTTTGAGTGTTTGACCTCTTTTGGACACATCGACTCTGTGTGATGGGGGATTCCTCCAAATGATCAGTCACACTGTGGAAAATAAACACTTATAGTTTTGTAATCAGAGTCTCAAACTGATGGCTTCAGTACGAACGATGTGTCCAGAGCAAAGCAAGCTTCAGCTGTTCAACATGCCTTGGCTGGTCCAGACGTTTTGTGTTAAGTGTGAGAACTGTGTTGTTTCATTTTATGCCAAACATGCATCAGCTCTTCCCGGGTTGTTAATGAATGGAACTCAGTGTGTTAGAAGAGGGACACCATTGTGGCCCTCCAGGCCCTGAATTCACCCTGATTCATCCCTGTCCCAGTGTTGGAACACAGTGTACTGTTCAGTTAGTCTAGTGGTTTCCCTGTTCTGACTTGTTTCATTCCTCAGCCGTTTACAAACACAAGTTGAAACAGATGTGTAAAGCAGCAAAACACAAATGTGTTTTTATAAAAGTGCAATGAGTATCAAACACTCACAAGATGGCAGTGTCCATTTTTATCCCTTGCTTGAATCTGTCCAAGTTTCAGGACGAATGGACCAATAGAATTGCTCCAATATGACCTGGAATAAAGTCCTTCAACACAGAGTTTCAGTGGAATTTAGAAGCAGAAGGTTTTCCTTCCTCTTTAAAGTTACCTTTAATACTAACAGTTATTTTGTTCTTCTTCATATTCTGTTCTCATTTCTGTTTTGAGGAGATAAGATGAAAGATGAGAACGTCCACAGGTGTTTGTCCATCGTTTGAATATGAGAAGACCACTCAACACTGTGGGTCTGACAGGATGTGGAGCTTTAATGAGCTTGGATATTTACGAAGTCCTGCAACCAGTGGTTCTACCTTTTCTGAACACACACTCCGGTGCTCTATTCCAGCAGGACGACGCTCGTCCACACACTGCTGCCGTCTCAAGAGACCATAGAATTGAACACGTACAGCTCTGATCATCATACTAGATCCATCTAAACTGTATTAATTTAGTTTTGTGAAGCTTGTATACGTTACTACGAATGTGATGGATGAGTGTATTAGAATTATTATAGAACATCATACAGTACAGTGTTTCTGATTGGATGATTGGGTTCTATCTCTCTTTTTCTTTCCCTGCTACAGGGAATCTATTCGGCTTTTGACTTCCCTCCCATCTGCACTCAGGCCTTAACCCGACTGTTCAGCACAAGTTCCTCAGCATATCCAGCAGGTGTGCTAATCTAAGGGTTACTACATCACTGCAACCAGCTCAGGAAACCTTCCAGCTTCATCAAGGTCCAACCAGCCCAGTGCTGAAGACCGTCAGACGCACAGAAACACTCGAGTCATGGCGGAACCGGACCTGTCGTCCCCGTCTGATCCCTCGCTCCGCTCACCCCGTTCGACTACCCACCCCCTTGCTTTCCCCTTCCTGAGGGAGGGCAGCCGCGTGTGGGAGAAAACCAGAGAACTGCCCAGCCCGCTGCCCACCAAACGCACACGCACATACTCTGCGTAAGGCTCTCTCTCTCTTTTACATGAAGCAGAGGTGGGTTTCTCAGGTCCACCAAGTCAAAATCTGCCCCATGTTTTTGTGTCGACTGGCTGGGTGACTTCTGGTGAGGATTTTGTATCGGTGACCACAAAAACCCACCTCTGGCATGTAGTGCGCAAAACTAAGGCTACAGCTAACATTTACTTCAGTAATTGATTTGAAGACAGATTTCTATTTAAAAGAGAGTAAAATGGATATTCATATTAAATCAAATGAAGATTTATCCCTCACCTCAGATGCAGTCAGATCAGCCAAGACGTTTGGTATCTCATGTGTCCATATTTAGTTCAGAACTTCTTAGGCTTGTGAGATTTTCGGGCCCGAACTGCAGCTTAAAAATAGCATGTCTTCATTAACACATCTGTCCCAAATATACCTCCCAAAAATGAGCAGCGAAGATGTGTTGTTATCATCAGACGACACATCTAATTACAAAATGTGGATGTCTGAGCTGGGGACCCAGCGCCTTGGCTGTCCAGTAACGATGCAATGGCAGCAGTTCCAAAAAAATCTGAATCTGAATCATATATATATAGAGTTTCAGTGATAAAACCTGCTATTAAGTCTTTTTAACTCTGTATGTTTTGTTCTGTGTGTATATTTGGATCCCGAGACAGAACATCACTAATTACTGTAATTAGTAGTGCTGCTGAAACTCTTCCTCCCTCTTCCTCCATCTCCAGCACAGTGCGGGCAAACTCAGGTCCCGTCTTTAAGGGTGTGTGTAAGAACTTCTCAAGGTCACAGGGTCACGGCTACATCAGACCAGCCAATGGTGGAGAAGACATCTTCGTCCACATCTCAGAGTAAGTTTATACACTGTTTATAGACAGTGTGCAGATCATTCCTGCAACTCCATCTGAACTGGAGTGTGTTTCAGTCTTAATTCAGAGAAAATGTTTCTGCTGAATATAGCTGACACAGATGTGCAAATGCACACATACAAGTAGATAATGCTAGGTATGGGCTGGAGGGGTATAAAGACCCCCAACTTTGAGGAGTGGGTTGATGATCATCCTTGATCTGATTAATGTGATTTTCTCTGAATCAAATCCTCACAGCAAGGCTCCAGAATCGAGTAGAAAGTCTTCCCCGGACAGTAGAGACAGTTCGTCCAACAAAAGCTGGATCAACTCTTTTTTAATTGCCTTGATTTCAGAAGTAACAGTGAATGAGCAGGTGTCCCAATACTTTTGTCATACAGTGTGACTGTCAGGGTGGATTCTCACTATTTGTGTGTTTTTATACTGATGTCTTGCTGTACTTTGTGTCCTGCAGTATTGAGGGGGAATACGTGCCTGTTGAGGGTGATGAGGTGACGTATAAAATTTGCCCCATCCCACCCAAGAATCAGAAGTTCCAGGCCGTGGAGGTGATACTCACCCATCTGAACCCAGGAACAAAGCATGAGACCTGGTCCGGCCAGATCATCAGCTCTTAGGCTTCAGACTCTGGCCTGCTGCTCACACAAAGGGTGGGGGACAGGGTGGGGGACAGGGTGGGGGACATGGGAGGGCCTGGTTGGATATATATTTTTTTTAATATAGGGAACACTGCAGGTGAAGAAAGGAAAGGAACAAAGGTGTGAAGAAGGTCGGGTTGGGAATGTATTCAGATGCGTTCTATGTTAAAGGGATCTTGGAGGACCTGGGCTGTAGGGCTCAGAGACAACAAGTAGTCAGTTGATTGTTCTGAGATGTTGTACGGATTAGCTCCTGGATGATGGTTAGGAACAAAAAGAGAGGAAAGAAGAAGGGAGGCATGGTCATACTGAGTAGACTTACAGAACTGTGAAAGAAAAAAAAAAGAAAAAGCAATGATGTATTTTCTCGAGCTATACGTGTATGATCTAAAGCCCGCCTTTTAACTGATGGTCTTTATTTATTTGTTTACATGTTGGTTTGTTTATGTTTGTTGACTTGTGTCAGGTTCCATTGTTTGGAGGGTGGGGCTTAGCTTGGATATGGGGGAGTTTATACTGAATTCTGCAAATTATGCTGGAATTCAAGCACCACAGACTAATATTGCACTTAAAACTTGACACCCCAAAAATGACGTACTGCCAAACTGACTACAACTCCCAGAATTCCAGTGGGGGTGATTCAGGGTAAACCAAGCAGCATTTTGTAGTCCAATTTAAAAGCAGCCGTTGGCCTAGCAGAATACTTCTAATGAACACTAAAGCTACTTCTGTTGAAGTCCTTACTGTGTCTTGTGCTGTTTTTCGTTGTGTTACGATACTATGGCTTATTCATAATGTGGTAGAATCTTGTTGGGAGTGTTGGGAGAAGTTGATGTATTTCACATTTTTGAGGGGCGCACATTCTGTTCAGTGTATGGTCAAGCCTACATGGTAAAAGTTTAAAGGCAGGCCAACTTAAAATGCTACTGTTACAATCAGTTACTGATTACAGCATGTTAATTTCAGAGTAAGCTCAACAGTACATTTTGATTTGAGCCTCGTTTTGCAAATGAGCTACAGATGAATTTTTGAGGCTTTTTGCAGGAGCTTTGAGCCATTGCTTCGAGCAGTTAGACTGTAGGGCCACCCTAGAGCTGCGAAATTAGACTACATAAATTTGACCTTTCTCATACACAGATATGTATGTGGTTCCACAGACTGGAGTAACTGTCTAACTGCCTGCTGCTCGAGACAGGTTTGAGTTTCTGAACACCGCAGCTCCATAGACCGATGTCTGAGAGTATGGAATTATGTACACAATATTTCATCAGTTTCAGCTGCAGCTTGTTTTCTAATGTTTTGCATTATTTCAGTATGTACTGTTGACCACACTGAGACACAGACGTGATCAACTAAATTAAGAGGATTTAACTCAAAAAAACACTCGAATCAGGTACATTTTAAGTTGACCCAACTCGTCTTACACTGTAGCACTGCATGTGTCCAGGATTCAAGTAATTATATCAAACAAACCTTCTATGCATCTTTTCTATGCTTCAGTTTGTTTTTATTTGTTTGTATTTCGTTGGTTATGTTACGGTACTTCAAATATTTTATTTATTTCTTGCTTTTTCTTCCACGTTTCCGAGCACTTTTTCTCCGGTCAGGTCACTGTGGCTGGTGTAAGCGTCATTTCCATGTGAACTTAATAAAATACACTTTACTAGCCACCAAGAGTTTTACTTCTGTCTTTAGTAACAGTTCATATCGTGCTGTTACCCGATATTCCACAACAACAAGCTCTTCGGTAACTTTAAGTTATAAAAGGATGAAAGAAATGCACGTTTTATATTTTAAAGAGCCCGTGTCCTACTGTTTCCCATGACCATGTCTCTAACGCTGTTCATGCAGTAGAATTAAACCAGCTTTTTTTTTGTTACTGTCTTTAAATCAGATAAACGTACATGATCTCTGTTAACTGTTTAAGGAGCCAGTAAGGTGTGATCTTCCATACCTGACCGTTACACAAACTCACAATAAGCCGTTTTGTGAAAAAAGGTTTATTATAGCACACGAACAAATGTAATGTTAACGTTTCTGATCTTTAGCACAGAATAGAACAATTCATCCAATTACGGGAGCGTCGGGTTAAAAGGCGCCTTAATGCTCCATCTGCTGGATGGATGTCAGTATTTCCCGACTGTTAAAACAAAGGTGTCGATATACAGGCTTCAGGACATCGGGATGCTGAATTACACCATTCAGTTTAAACATCGGTCAGTAGAAAGACCTTGAGGGACAGAAGTGTGGGACCATCTATATTGTAGCTGCCGTACAAAAATCTCCAAATGGGAACTTCACAGAAAAGATCAACGTAAAAAGATTTTATTCAATGTCATCTTTCGAGCATTTCTATTGGTCCACACATCATGAAATTCTGAACAAGTGTTTGATTCACATTACATCAAAAAGTGAAAAACAGGCAAAAATGGACATACAAGGTTTTTGTGTGACATCGATGATTTTCCATCCATGAATGTAAATTAGTGATGATGCCTGGGGTTCATGCTGCTTATTAATCTATATTCCCTTTCCCACATCCCATATACACAATCACTTTTTATAGCCAGGGCCTGGATTCCCAAAAGATTTCCTAAGAAAAACACTTGTTGAGAATAAGAACGTTCTTAAATTCAATAAAAAAAAAAGACTAAAAAAAATCATGTCTTAAAAGTCTTAATTTTTTAAGATTTCTTAATCATTTTTGTGTTTCTCATTTGTAACATGGCCCTTTATGCTGTAATTTACAGCTTATACAACTGCAATTTTACATTTTTCATTATCGAATGCAAAACAAAACATTTAAAAAAATATAAGAAAAAATTAGAAGTGATGGTGAAGGACGTAGTAAAATACATACATTCACCTGGTAAAATATTACAACTGTCGTGTTATTTTGGAAAAATACATTTTACGAATGGAAGTTGTTCAAATTTACTTATGAATATTCTGAAGTATGAAGTTCAGAAAAACAGCCCATATATAAGGAGAATTTTTCTTACGACACTTCTATAAATCCAGTCCCCGAACAGGAACAATAAAATCCACATTTACTCCGTTCTAGTCAGGTAAGACCACAATCATAAACCAATACAGTTATTTTACACCATAACACTTACCAGTCATATGCCTTGATTGGGGCGAACAGTTAAGATTTGCTTTCCAGACATATATGAGGTGTCAGAAGACAAAATTCCACCGATGTCCTCTTTAAAACTCTTATTTACACTAAAGAAAGAGGCTGAAGCCTCAATACTGCACTTCTCTGCCCACGTATGCAGCTGTAAGGAGTGCTGATTCGGAATCAGTTTAGCTTATTGGCTCATAAACGCTTAAACAGAGATATCAAGAACAACCTGATCCAAGATGCATGATGAATGCTACAAGTCCTGGTTGAAGATATGTGGCCTCTGTTGTCTTCCGAAAGCCATTAGTGCAGTTGATAGCAGACGCATCACAGGTCCAGCCAGTAGGTGGCGAACTAATATAGTGTAGTTTCGGTCATTGCACAATAAAACTGGGTCGAAACCAAGCCTATATTATAGGATGGAAGGAACAAGTAGCTTCATTTCATCAGTCTGAAGACCAGGAGAGCATCCAGCAGCTCTAGAGTTATGTCTGTACCCCTGGGGGTCAGGTCAGGGCGAGGTTTCAGGATAAGAGTGGGGGTAAATAAAATCACAGTAAAATCACAGTAGGTGTAGGAACAATTTGGTGGATAGGACCAATCACAGTTCGGGAGGTCCCATAATGAATGACGCAATCAAACAGGTTGGTGATTAGGACCAGTTACAGTGAGAGGGAGGTCTCAGAACCCATTAGTTGGTCATCAAAGCCAATCACGGGGGTCTTGGAACAAATAAGGCTATTTCTGATTCCCTTTCCTTTAATCACTGGAGACCAATCATGATGTTATTATGTGTCATTTTTATGTTCTGATCAAAAAGAACAGCTGCTTGCTCTCCAGGGCTGCAAATGGATGCTTCGTCCTTGATTTGTGACATGGCCCACTCAGCTGTTTCCCAGTCCTCATCATTTGCACTTTGCACCACTGGCCGAGTCCACTGTGAGGACACAAGTACTGATCATCAGCCTGCTGTGATTGGGAGTGTGCAATAGAAAATACAATCAACACAAAGGTCCAATCCTATGTACAGTGGGATCTGAATGCAGATCAATCACAGTTGGTTGACACGGTCAGATCCGAAGGTCAGATCTGGCCTCCCATGAACGTGGTGGTTGACCTGCATGTATCTGATAAAGTTCCTGTAGTCTGGAAGATTCCAAGTTAAATGAATCCTCAGTAGTGAAGGACGATCTTCCGCGAGTTCTTCTTTAGAGTCAGGGGTTGTCGATTTATCCCACAGTGCGGCTGTGCTTGGAGCAGTACCGACATTGGCTAGCAGGGGGAGCCGGCTACACACATACTGTCTTGCTTGTACTGTGTGGTCAAGCTTCATTGGGCGGCGTGTTGAAGAACAGTTCTCCGCAGAGCCGCGCCGTGTCCTCGGGGGAGTAAACCGTGAAACCGATGGTTCGTGGATCTTCAAAAATCTCGTAATCGTTCCCACCCTGTTATGAAGGTGATAAGAGGAAACGTCAGTAAATCTGTGAACTCATAATGATCACAATGAAATAAAGAGTATTCAGTTATGTTTATATAGGAAATGATTTTTAAAGGATTGTATTTTTCAATAATTAATTTAAATAATTTAATAATTTTTTAAATAATAGTTCATAATAATTATATTTTATTCACATAAGGAATACGTCACAACCTTCATGCCAAAGTGGATTATAGTGAACTAAAAATAACACATTTGAGTGTTAATAAAGTTTTGGATTTCAGAGATAATAAATATCTGGTTCTTCATCAGTGCAACTGGATCACCACTGTCAGGCATTACGATGCGCTGCTACACCCGTCATATCTACGGATTTCTCTGTTTCTGTGTAAACACCTCTATCTTAACTAATTCAGCCTCCTTGGCTGTACTCTGAACTTTGTCCTTGTCCTGCCTCCCTCCACAACAAGACGAGCCATTAGCCCTCGGTCAGTTAAAGAGGAAAACACAAAGGAGGAGGAACTGACCTTTAATCTTCTCAAAATCCTATTATCAGACCACCAACAGGGTCCAAATACCTGCCCCATCACCTCACACTGACACAAATGCCCTCACAAAAGAGCTGCTTCAGAGCTCACCAGGGAGGTCTCGTTCCCGAAGAAATAGATGGCGTCCAGTCCCTCTCCCTCCAGAACTTCCAGACATAAACGTTTATCCCAGCCTTCGGGGAACACATCGAAACTGATCAATCCACCTAAAGACAAAGAGAGAGAAATGAATGTATTTACTTCATTTGACACGCTGGGGTGGTTAGTGTGGTTTATATGTGCCGATATACTGAACCTGTGATCTACAAGGTGCAGAAAAATACCAAATTTAAGATTCGAGTTGAGGATTTCTTAACTTATTTGCACAAACCCCTGGTGAGGACTTCCAGAGTGTGTTTGTTCAATGTACACAGAGTTTCAGCGTCACGTCTTAAAACATGCTTCATCACACTCAACAAACCATCCTTTTCACTCCATCTGCTCCATCTGACCAAACACATGATCTGAAAACATCTCCCTTCACATTTCTGTGGCACAACCCTCCCAAACATGCTGCTCCAAACACAAGCAAGTACTTTTCCGGACTGGAAAACTGCAGTGAGGCTGCCACTGCCCCCACAGCTTGAGGCTCCAGCACACAATTAACATGCCTAAAGTGTTACAGAGCAATTACAGAACAACAGCTG